>OY294048.1:32540426-32696840 GCA_958510825.1 Brachypterus glaber
AGCATATTTTTTATTATTTAACTGGGGGCATATTGGGTGTATAGTCTAAAAGCTGGGGATCATTTTTTCCTGGCTATATTTTATGTATATTAAAATTAAGTTATTTTCAAATCGCTAGGTTACCGTTTTTTTTTGGGTGCTTAAAAAATTAAGTGAAAATACCTTACCCCTACGATGTTTTTTTTACCCCTCTTTTCTCTAATCTAAAATAGTGCTTATTGTTTGCTTTTTAATTTATAAAATATAATTTATTTGTGGATTAATACATTATAATTAAAAGGTATGTGTATTAAATATAAATTATATTCTCTCCCTAAATATCAATTCGTGATACTAGGTTAGGTACCGGTGTTTTTTTTCAAATTTTACTCATATTAATCCCAATTTTTGGAAAATGAAACTCCTGCTAAAGCAGTCGTTGCATTTTCGTCATTGGGATTAATATTCCTAAAATTTATGTAAAAAACCACCGACCTAGTATCACTTATGATACTCCAGTAAAAATAAAACATTTAAAAGTATTTTTCTTAACATTTTTTGAATCTGAAAATGTAACAAATATCATATACCTAGTTCTCTCTGTTCTTGAAAGACGCTAGAATACGGTAAAATTTTATTTTAGGTTTTTTTTTAAATTTATTTTTCCAATATATTGGAAAAATACATGGAATGTATTATTTTAGATCTTTTGTTTATTTTATAAAAAATATTTATTTACCCACTTTGTTTACTCTTTACTGTACATTGTAGATTGTACAGTATACAATCTACATAATTCTCGACATGATTATTATTATTATTATTATTATTGTAATAACATTTTTGTCAAATGGATTTATACTGAATAAATAAATATTTATGTAGTAATTGTGTCTATAATAATAATTTGATTGTGTCTAATAAATATAATTATTATTCATATTTAATATGTGGATGGGAAAATACTAGGAAAATGATTTATAATAAATATATGTAAATATAAGATTATGATATATTATGTATTAATAACAATAGTTTACACTGACTGCGCGTATTATACCCCGCTGAGAAAAATAACCTCCTATGAACGTTGTATGACAGTTAAAAAAAAACTTTTTAACGTTGGTAAAAAAGGTGAACTAACTTCCTATGAAAGTTCAAACCGTAAATGTTCTACCTACAAAACGTTAGTAATAATTCAACAACTTGAGGAAACCGGAAGTGGGGATGTTTCCACTGGGAATGTTCCCCAAGATGACTGGAGGAAGTCGCTCCTCTAGGCCATATAACTAGCCTAGTTTAACTAGGCTAAAGCCTCCAGATATCTATGGATCACCAAACCAATCCGATAATGTGTATCGAATTAGCTGACTAGTAAGTTACTAGTAGTATATCCTTATAAAGACAGCTGTCTTTTAATGCTAGTATTCCAAGAACGACTTTATTCATTTAAAAAGTTTTGTTAGTGGTAGGAAATAACATGTGGCGCCACCTATAGCATAACGCTTTCAAGTGCACTGAAATTGAAAAGTTACACAAGCCTGTACTAAATAACATCTATAAAAAGTCACATAATAACGTTAGAAATGTAACTTTATATAAACGTTTATATAACTTCTATAGTAAGTTAAATAATAACGTCAGAATTAACTTTGCATGAAAGTTATATAAACATCTATAAAAAGTCAAATAATAATAATAATAATAATAATAATAATAATAATAATATTTATTTAATAACAAATTAATACAGATTATAAAGAATTCATAGCTTTAAAAATTAAATAAAAGAGTACACCCTACTAAGCGAGAATACGCTTGCTGTAGGTGCTTATTTTTTAAATTCATAATTATACTACAGGGTGTATTTGAAATAGCGTAGGAAATTTTAACAGGTGATCCTACATGATAAAATATGACAAAAAGTTCCTATAAACATATGTCTAAAAATGCGTCATAAGGGAGCTACGCCCCTTTGAAATTGGCTAAAAAAATTGGTTTTTATTTAATAACTCAGGAACCCTTTGAGATATGTTAACGAGGTTTTGCACGTGATTAATCCTAATAAGGCCCATCTTTGTATGTCATTTTCACGTACTTATTTAAACCAGGGGTGTGCAAAACGGAGGGACCTTATCAGTTTTTTGTCCAAAACTTTTATCTGTGTAACTTTTTTGCAATTTTATTTTTGAAATATGATTCCCCAGGTCAAAATACATAAAAAAGGTGCTCCATTAGGATTGATTTTTGGAAGTACCTGTATATGAGGTTTTTTTCTTAGTTTTTAATGTACATTCGCCCTGCATCATTAAAATTTTGGTTTTCAACATTTTAGTATTTAATTTTTCGTCCTCGAACCGTGGAATTTCACCTTCAAATGAATTTTTCTCGAAAACGGTTAATCCTACAGTATTACAACAAGAGTACCTTTTTTATGTATTTTGACCTGAGGAATCATATTTCAAAAATAAAAAAGTTAAACAGAAAAAAGTTTGGGACAAAAAACTGATAAGCCTCCCCCGTTTCGCACACCCCTGGTTGAAATAAGTACATGAAAATAACACATAAAAACGGGCCTTGGTAGGAATAGTTGATGTGCAAAACCTCGTTGATATATCTCAAAGGGTTCCTGAGTTATTAAATAAAAACCGATTTTTTTAGCCACTTTTAAAGGGGCGTAGCTCCCTTATGACGCATTTTTAGACATATGTTTATAGGAACTTTTTGTCATATTTTATGATGTAGAATCATCTGTTAAAATTTCCGACTCTATTTCAAATACACCGTGTATATAATAACTTCAGAAATGTAACTTTATTTAGACGTTTATATAACTTCCATGCAAAGTTAATCTTTAACGTTCCTATGAAACTTTCTATGGAAGTTTATGTAACTTTCATAACAATTTACATAATAGCTTCATGAAGTAACTTTATGGAAGTTAAAATAACTTTCACATGAAGTTATTGTCAAAGGTTAAGTACCTTTTATGAAAGTTGATAGAACGTCCATTTAACGTTCGTGTTCAGAGGGACATGAATACTTTTACACGATAAACAACTATCCTAGTTATAAATGCGGTTGGTATCCATTAAATCTAGAGCGTTTACACATAATAACCAAAATAAGTGCCAAACATATTGCCGAGGGGCTGACCGCGAGAAAATCTTTTGTACAAGCCAAAGGAACTCAGGAGAAACTCTGAAGAACTCTGGAGGAACTCCGAGGAACTCCGGAGAAACTCCGAAGGAACTCAGAGGAACTCTTTGCAAAAAGTAACTCTTTTGTACAAATTTCAGACGCGGTCAGAAACAATTTTTATTTATTACCCATGCGGATTAACGTTTTTATTTTCAAACTAGATGAGCCGTTACAAACACCTTATCAAAACATCCTACCTTTGAGCGCCAATTTCTGTTTTGAAGGGGCGCCAAGTTTGGTAGAAACCGTCAGGGACAAAGCTTTTTTTTCTTGAAGGTAAAATTGGAGCGCTATTTTTTATTTGAAGGGGCGCCAAGTTTGGTAGTAACCGTCAGGGATAAAGCTTTTTTTCATGAAGGTATTTTTTGGGCGCCAATTTCTTTTTTTTTTGTAGGGGCGCCAAGTTTGGTTAAAACCGTCAGGGACAAAGCTTTTTTTAGAGGGTTCCTTATTGGCAGTAATGCTTGCATAGCGGTAATTTCTACGGCTTATTTGCCAAAAATTGCCCGTTCCAGGGAGGAACTCTTAAGGAACACAGGAGGAACTCCCAAGAAACTCTGGAGGAACTCCGAAGGAACTCTGAGGAACTCTTTGCAAAAAGGAACTCTTTTGTACAAATTTCAGACGCGGTCAGCCCCTCGCATATTGCCAATATTCAGAAAAAAAAACACCTAGAAAACTTGCTCCTATATATTGAAGTGGAAGGGGTAATTTGTTTTTTTTTTATCTAAGGATGGCGTTATTGTTATTTATAAATATTTACGGCCTTTTATCACAGTTAAATCCAGATTAATAACTCTGTACGGCTGTGTTTATCAAAGTGCAGCTAAATCTAGCTCACACGTAATAACCATATGCTATATAGCAACTCCAACCAAAATCCAAAATTTGCTCTTAACCGAGACTTTATCTTTAAGATAAAGTTTTAACTGTACACTGGTAAACTGCTCCTAAGAGGTTTAGATTTATTTTAGTCATTTTGGGACCTCGAAGGTGTTTTATACCATAATAGACTGGTTACATTACAAAAATTTTTAGTGCTACATACTATTTCAATCCATTCCAATATTTTTTAAAATATATTCCTCCGTTCTATGTTCTATACTGTTCATTCTATGCACTTTTTTCACAATTTGTGAATACATTAAGCAGAAAATATCATAATTTTGTAAAATTAAAATTTTCTAAAATAACTTGACAGTTCAGTGGCTGTGAATTAGTATATTATTCAAAGAGCGAATTATTAATTAAGCTATTATACGCGAGTAGAATACTATACTTTATCCACGGCCGTTTAAATCTAAACGGTTTATTTTTACAGACCCGTGATTAATAGGCCTATTAATCACGTCCGTGAATGAAATATAATTAATAAATACTCGTAAATACAGCAGATAACAACGTTTACAGGGGCGTAATAAATCTGGTAGTAAAAACTACGGAATTTAGGTCTCGTGTAAACATAGTCAAGAGTATTTCGCGCGTATTCTGTTCAACTTTCGTAATTTTGCCTGTTGAATCCGAATCTGCCACTTATATAATAACAATAACATATATAATTTTAAAGTTAAGAATCTATAGATTATGAACACAACAATAAGTATTTATCAAAAAAAAAATAATAACTGTCCTTCCCGCGGTCTCAAAAAAATTGTCGGATAGGGCGCAAATGGGCTAACACAAAAAAATAGTATATAGTTTTACTAAGAGGAAAAGTTAAGCTTTTTTTTTACTAGTCTGTAGAATTTACGGATAACGCGAAGCGGAGTCCGGAAACTACAGACGAGTAAAAAAAAGCACTTTTCCTCTGAGTGAAACATACTATTTTTTCTTCAAGCATTCCAATTTATATATTTTTTAAATATTAATTTATTCAGTAATAAAGTATGTTTTTTTATTAAAATAGGCCAATAAAACCCTTTCGAAATAAACTTAAACCTTCCTTAGCTCATTTTAAATTTTTTTCGTAGGCTACATCGTACACTTTTCGCGATTTCGATGGTAACTTTTCTAATGTAGCATTTGCAATTTCGGAGAGATTTGTAGGTGTATAAACCAGTTTGAAGTATGGCTGTCATCAAAGTCAAAGAGTGCTGCCGCCAGTGGTGGTTTAGCTAACTAACTTTTTTTTACGGCGTACAACAAATAACTCATTTTTTTACTGTAAAAAAATAGATCACTTCTAACTAGTGTGTTCAGTTATAAAATATGAACATTTTAGTACGCTTGAAGAAAAAGAAATATGTTTTCTTACCTTCCCGAATATACAACTGGTCTCGAGCAGATTCCCCTTGCATATGATCCTGTTGTTTATGTATTGTCCTCTTTGTTCCCCTATCTGATCCTCTTTCCATTTCATGTCTTCTCAGCGACTCGGCTTCAGTGTCTAACATCACTTGCTCTGGAGTCCATGCTTCTTTTCTTCCGAACCACTCAGCTACTTGGACAGACTTGCTTTCTTTCCCTTCGCCTGAAATTAAACGATACATGGTGCTTTTTTTGGGGATATTCTTTGTTTGTTTGGAAACCCTAAAATTCCTTTACCATTCGATAGTACCGTCCATTTATATGATTTTCAGCGAAAATTAAAAATCTCCACCGAGCGCGTCGTTTTTTATTAAAAAACATAAATGCTAAACGAGCTGCGAAGAGTAAAACAAGCCATAAATATATGTAATACTACGCATTTCATTATATACTATTCATAGTAAATGGGTATATTGCATTTTTCCAATTAAAAAAAAAAACAAATTAAAAAAAAAATTTTAATTTGTTTTTCCTTTTTCGCAAAAAGGAAATAAAAATTTTATGTTTTTTTTTATTTTTTGTTTCTAATAATTGTAAAAATGCAATATACCCGTTTACTTTGAATAGTATATAATGAAATGCGTAGCATTACATATGTACACGACTTGTTTTACTCTTCGCAGCTCGTTTAGCATTTATTTTATAAATAAAAAACGAAGCGCTCAGTAGATTTTTTTAATTTTCGCTAAAAATCATATAAATGGACAGTACTATCGAATGGTAAAGGAATTTCAGGGTTTCGAAAAAAAAACAAAAAATACCCCCAAAAAGCACCGTGGATACATTTGATTGATCCCGATCCACAAATAAACTGTACATAAAAGTTATACACTATAGTGTATAACTTTTGTATTTATTTGTATATTTACGATAACACAAAAAGAGTTAAAGATGTTTTTAATGTTATTATACCGGGTGTCACAAATCCAATGTACATGTACATTGGATCTGGGGGTGCACCCCCCTTAACTTCAGTATTTGTAGAGATAAAATTTTATATAACCTATAATGTACTTAAGAAACCTCAACTTTTGTTTTTAAAACAACATTTTGCTACTTTCGGTTTTACCGAAAGTGCTGACAACTTTCACATTTTAAGTGGGACATACAAATGCGTTACATTTTTGGAATCTGTACACTTTTCTGAATACATTGTTACCACATAAGTGACATTTCAAATGTCAAATTTTATTTTAAATTTGTTCTAATTTTTTTTTAACTAGGTGCACCATGATATCTTTAATAAACTCTTATGGTAACCAGAAATGCTAAAAAATAATTAGAACAAAATTAAAATAAAATTTGACATTTGAAATGTCACTTATGTAGTATCAGTATATTCAAAAAAGTGTAAAGATTCCAAAAATGTAAAGCATTTGAATGTCGCACTTAAAATGTGAAAGTTATCATGTGAAACCAGAAATAGCAAAATGTTATTTTATATGTAAAAAGTTGAGGTTCCTTAAGTACATTATAGGTATTTAATTTTAAAACTTCATCTTTACAAATACAGAAGTTAAGGAGGGTGTACACTGGATCTGTGACACCCGGTATATAAATATTAAAATTAAATGCTGAAGAAAAACGTATGGATTTTTCTGTAAACTAAATTAGTGGGGTGTCCCAGCCACAAGCCTCGGCTTATTTCGGACACTCCATGATGCTGTGCTGTAACCAACGATAAAAAAAAAAAAATACAAAATGTACAATATTGGAGATATCTACAATCCGATTTTGACTTTGGAGCAGTTCTTTCCGAAAATTACTAATAAAAGTAAAGCAAAGTTATTGTTTTTTTCTCTTTGCACACCAATAACTTGTGCAACCCTGATAGCACAAAAACCTTTTAAGAATATTCTTAAAATAAATAGCCGGAAGGACAGCATGCTTCTTAGAAGCATGTCTATTTTGCTCAGGATATTCTAAGAACGATTAAAGAAATGCAAAGGATACCGTTTTAACCGTGCTGGGAGTTCCTAAGAAGGTTCTTAAAAGCCTCTGCATCAAATAAGAATGTTTTAAGAAGCATGTTAAGAATGTTCTTAGAAGTAGGTACATGTACTTTTAGGAATTCTTGGCATGCTTCTAAAAATAATAATTTGATGCAGTAATAATATTGAATATTTCGCATGCGCAAACAAAGTAGGTAGGCGTTTCAGAATTCTGCATTAATGTAGTTTTCTCTTTCTTTCAAATATATTTTATAATACTCGATCCTTTTTATGAAGTGATATCATAAATTTGGACATGGCGAAAATTTTTACATCTTTGAGATAAACCTAATAATTAAAGTATATAAAAATCTTTAGATATAGCATCCATCAGGTAAGATTCATATGGGATATGCAGTTTTACTGTGAAAGTAAACTTTGTACCAAACATAAAAATCATGCGCCACACAAAAATCCAAGTTTTAGAGAAAAAAATAGCAAATAATTGTCATTTCAAAAAATAATAATTTTAATTTTTTGTCTAAAACTATATAATAATCACTTTATGTGTAAAAATACATCCATTTCTACTACTACTAGGGTAAAACTTATGTTATTAACAACAATTTTAAGAATATTTGTAATTCTAACCTAATAAAATTAAAATAATATAGACACCATATTACTATTCTAAAAACATTCCCATTAGAATATTTTAAGAATATGTATTTGAGAATATTCTTAGCAAAATACTCTAATCATGCTTAGCATGTGCACTATAGCATTATTCTAAAAATATTCCCATTAGAATATTTTAAGAATATGTATTGGGAATATTCTTAGCAAAATACTCTAATCATGCTAAGAATGTTTAGAGTAGAATCACTTATGCTACTACAGCAGTGCACCTTTTAAGAACATGCTTAGCATGTTTACAGCATTATGCTAAGAACCTTTTCAAGGGAACGATTAAAAAACCTTCTTAGGATGTAGTGTGTTATCAGGGAAGGCTCTATAACGTACCTTTTTCACTTAATACCAATTTTTGAACTTCTGTGGAGCTAATTCTTCGTTTCTTCGGAGGAATATAGAATGGACATTGCTCGCAAATACAACAAAGGATTAGTATAGCTGCTGCAATTAATGCTAATACTATTAACAATATCAGCAGCCACAACAGATCTGAGCTGGAAGACTCCCTGATTCTAGTTTCCGTTCTATAATTGGTGTTCGTGTTTTTGTGTAGAACATTTTCATTTCCAAGTTGATTATTGTCATTTTCCCTTTTAATATTGTTTTCTAAGATTTGTTGAATTCGATTTACATCAATTACTGAATCCTTGGAATAACTGATTGTCGCTACTACAACGCTCCTAAAAATAAAAATGCCTTAAAAAACATAAGATATAAGTTTGTTTACAAAGAAGATAATTAAAGGTCTTTTATCCAATACATACAGATGAGACAATTACCAGCTTTATTTCAAATAGATAAACTCAATAATAACCCCCGCGTGGCTTTTACTTTATTGAGTGGATAATTATTTATTTTACCCACTCAACTGTCACTTGTCAAATTATTTTCTTGTAAATGTCATTAAAATTTTTAATAAAAATATGAATTTCTAAGCTATTTATTCCATAAAACCTTGTATGGCACTCATGGGTAAACCAATATTGCCCTCTCGAAAATTAACCTGCTTGGCTGACGCCTCGCAGGTTAATTTTCTCATGGGCAATATCTTACTTTACCCACTAGTACCATAAATAACTATTAATTATGTTCAGAAATTCTAAAGACTTGTTAAATTATAAATAATAGAATAGATAGAAGAACAGCAAATGACGGACTTAGAAAACACATAAAACGTTTCGTCATAATACTATCGTGGCGGTAACGACTTAAAAAAAAGCGCTAAAGTTACAGAAAAACATATTGTTTGTTTTAATCAGAAAAAGAGTCGTTTATCGCTTACCTATTTGGATCATTGTTTCCATATCCATTATAACCGGAAACATCTGTTGCCCCAGGTTCGTAACCATTATATGGCCTAATCTCGTTAATTTCAACTCTTCCTCCTGTAAGTGCCCTTAAGGTTTTGGCAACATTCTCTCTATCGGGTTTTCTTCCAGGAACAATAAAAACCATCTTTCTAGATTGACCTTCAGGTGGATAAATTCTTATTTCACTTTCACTAGACAGTCTAGGAACTCCTCCGTCCCAAACTCTAGCTCTGAGAATCGCCACATCTGTTTTATCCCAATGTCTTGTTAATTGCAGCTCGCCTGTTTTTTCGTTGAGGTAAAGTCCATCTGCTTGATCGATAAGTTCATAATGGACTTCATTATTCGGTGGACTGATATCTTCGTCAAATGCTTTGATAAATGCAGTTGTTGTAAAGGACATTTTGTCAGGACTTAAAATAAATTCATATAAAGATCTTTCAAAGTAAGGGACTTGGTCATTTATATCAACCAGATGAATTTTTACGGACGATGAAGTTTGTAAAGCTTTACCGTTTTCATCTGCCGCAGTTACTTCTAAAGTTATAACTGGAGATTTTTCAGCATCTAGAGCTTGTGCGTTGGCAACAGTTATAAGACCTGTTTCTGGGTCTAGGTTAAAATAGCTACTCCCATCTCCAGATAGTTTCGTATATCTTATTTTATTTCCAGGTTCCCGATCGATATCATATGCTTCTACACGTAAAACCGTTGTACCCACCATAGCATTTTCTTGTATTTTTGCTTCATATAAAGTTTGTGTAAATTGAGGAGGATTGTCATTAACATCATTTAGTATAACGGTTAGCTTAACTCTAGCCGTGTAGTTCCCGGTTCCTATTTCTTTGGCGACTATGTAACAATGAACTGAATGTCTTGCCTCATAATCTAATAATTTAGGATCATGAACTTTAATCTGAAACTTGCCATTACCTTCTACAACACTTGGGGATATATCAAAAGTGTTATTGTTGTTTATTAACTCTAACGTTACAACGTCGCCGGGTTGAGTGTTTACTTCAGCCTGTGGCAGATCCAGAACTGTCCCAGTAGAGGAATTTTCGTCCAAAAGGGCTGTGTATTCTAGAGCACCGAATGTAGGGGAAGCAGCGGTGACTCCTGGAGGTATTAGAGCTAAACGAACACTGGAGGATTGTGCTGGCTCTTTTGAGTTAGAGCGGATCTCTTCGGCTATTACTGTAAGAAGGATTGGTTGGCCTGAGTGTGAACTTGAAATTATTTCATTTAGTGGTAATTTAAGTCGTAATTCACCTAAAATAAAATAACACAAGCTGTAAAGATATGTATTAAACCGTCCAAAAGTCACCCCCTCCCATCCTCTTAACTTGAACTAGTTGAGATATCGACTTAAAATTTGGAACTTATATTTCAGCTCCTAAAATGTGGAGAGGGGAGCATAAGGCGACATTTTTTAAATGGAAATAGGGGTCGTGTGATATATTGTTTTAAAGCTTAAAAAATTATCTATTTAATCATATATTTTTAAAAATTTTAAACATGTTTTTTTAAGGTATTAATTTTTCACTTTTTTTTGCAAATAGCATAACTCGAGTTGGAAATGTTTCATTTTCTTATTAGGTTAGAAAATAAATTACACCGATTTTTTTTAGTAATTATCACTCGCAGTAATAATAGTGATAAATTGGCAAGTGATTAATTACTGCCAATTATTTATGATTTAAATAATTTATTATTAGGTAATATAAATTTATTATTAACATAAATTAATTACTGGCTAAATTATTACTTGTTTAAATTGTTAATACTAGATATTTATTATTGGCAGTACTTGTCAATTTATTAATAGTTTGAATCATTACTACTAGTAGTTTATTATTGGCAGTAATTCATTATTTTCCAGTTTATTACTAGTGTAATTATTACTGAGATTTATTAGGATCTTTGGTTATAATAATTATTATAATTAATAAGCTCAATTAAACTCAATTTCCAAAGATTTTTCGTCTACTCACACAAATTTTGTTCTATTTCGTCCACAAATAAAGAGTTTTATATTTAAATATTTAAGAAACAGAAAACCTATAGAAAACCTATACCAAACTAAACTAAAAAAAAAACTATACTTAAGTTATTTAAAAACGCAGTTACACTTACTTCAGAACCACCAGTTACACTATGGAATTCTGGTCAAAAACTACCCAATATGACACAAAATATTTTAAATAAACCGTAACAATATTGTTACGTTATATAACGTTTATAAAAAATCAATAAAAGCAAAGGCCTCACTTGGTATTTAGTTAAAAAGCATGCGCGACAAAAAAAAGTTATTTTTTTCTGTATGATCATACCTGCTAAAAAATATACGAATTAGTAAAGGCAAACCTTAAATCTACCGGAATATTGCTAAAAACACATTTTTTTCTTGAAGACGAAATAAAAAAATGGCGATGGTTACACTTACCCCGCTATTACACTTACCCCACTCCACCTTACCTAAGTCATTTTTTTTTTGTTATTTTTTGTGTTTTCGAAAATATAAATTCTGGATCGTTCTGAATTATACCATATTTTGAGACGGAAATGCATGGAATGTTATGGAACAATGGATACAAAATGGAATAGGGAACGTGTTGAAAGCACCAAATCATTAAAAGTTAAAATAAAGAAATAAATATTAAAAGTTTATTTCATTAGTAGTAATTGGAAGTAATATTTATTTTTGATAAAATTATTGTATATAAAATTATCAAGATGTATTGATTTTCTTGGAAATTATAAATAGAAAAGTCAACGATCTAAAGTATAAGGCTAAAAAAATTAATATTAATAATTCACTAATAACTCCCATTAGGAGTCTCCCAATAGTTTATAGATGTCAAGGGTAGCATTTCCAATAATTCTCATAAAAATGGAACATCATAATATTAGATAGGTAAACAATGTGTGCTACACATTGGGTTCATAATGTGTACTATATATTATATTCATAAGGTGTAAGCACTACATATTATATTCATAATGTGTACCTACTACACATTATATTCAAAATGTGTAGTACACATTTGCCGAAATTTTTTAAAAAGCATTAATAGGTCTTATCAAGGTGGGCATTGAAATCGTACATTTTACAACATAGTTTGATTTAGTTTGACAGGTAAGAATGAATTTTTAATGTAAGGTTATTTATTTGTCAAATTCAAAACATATCAAAGTAAAACTACAGTATCCGCTTTGATTTTTTTTCTAAAAATTAAAATTAGTAGAATAAAATTTATCGGAAAAATAAAACAACCTTATTTACATAACTTTTCTGATTATAAAGCATTATAAGAATAATTTAAATAGTACAATACAAAAAACTAATAAAAAATCCAGTATTTAGTGTATTTTACCGTGGACGGGTTTTTGTCAAAAGCTTTTTAAAATCTCTTGTCAGAATGATATGATGTAAAATTTACGATTTCAATGCCTCCCTTAATAAAACCTATTAATCCTTATAAAGAACTTTCACTTTCGGGTTTAGACCGTGTTAATGGATTTTCACTTTCCGACGTTTCGTCTCTTACTACTAGAGACATCTTCAGGGATTAATCTGAAACTGAAACAGTTTGGACTTCCCTGAAGATGTCTCTAGTAGTAAGAGACGAAACGTCGGAAAGTGAAAATCCATTAACACGGTCTAAACCCGAAAGTGAAAGTTCTTTATATCTTAATGGCCGTGAAAGCTTAAAACCTATTAATCCTTTTTAAAAAATTTCGGCATTATAAATACTGTATACTCAATATCAATGGGCCACTAAATAGTAATTTATGTTGAAATAAAAATACATCTGCCAAGCTTAGGAAATAAACATTAAATTTATTAAATTCCGTTACGTAACGTTTACCTAGACCCCCCCTCACCCCTGTCACAAACTGTAACAATTTCTATGACCCCCTCCCCCCCTAGGCGCGTTACGTAATATATGGACAGCTCCTTATGACGTCACGTATGTGAGTAAAATCAAAAGATGCCCCACTCAAAATAAAAATTGACTTGTCCGAGGAATTTTTCTAAAAAATATTATATTTAGAGAGAGGCACAATGGTGGCAATAGGAAGGAGGATCGCGTTATACATCATTTTAAGGCTTATAAAATTCTCTATGCCCACATATATTTTTAGTTTTTAGAAGCAATTTTTGGGGTTTTAAAATAGGGTTACAAATGGGAATTTTCATTAAAATTTCAAAACCAAACAATTTTTGAAAAATGGTTTATTTCATGATTCAAATAAGTTAATGATACTTAAACTTAAACATAAACTAATTTTGAATCATATAAATAAAAAATCTTAAAAAATCGCATTAAAAAAAATGAAATTGTTTAAAGAATAAAAAATAAATGCCCGAATAGAGAATTTTATGAACTTTAAAATAATGTATCACACGACCACCTTTCCATTTACAAAATGTTTCCCCTTGCCCCCTAGAGGGTAATGGAGGCCCTAAGGGGCCCTAAGCATAAAAAATATATAACAAAAAACTATTTGGATCATGTTGTTTACGTGTTGCAAAATTTCAAGTTGATATATTTTCCGTTGAAAAATTTAGAAATTTTGCGAATCTTCTTTGCACTGATTCAATTTGTAGTCTCTGATTTTCGTAAATTGGATACCATATTATAGATGCATATTCTAACTTAGAATGGTAGCAATGGGGCAAGGGGAGAATTTTTTTTAATCGAAAGGGGGATCGCGTTATACATCATTTTAAGGCTTATAAAATTCTCTATGCCCACATATATTTTTAGTTTTTAGAAGCAATTTTTGGGGTTTTAAAATAGGGTTACAAATGGAAATTTTCATTAAAATTTCAAAACCAAACAATTTTTGAAAAATTGTTTATTTCATGATTCAATTAAGTTAATGATACTTAAACTTAAACATAAACTAATTTTGAATCATTTAAATAAAAAATCTTAAAAAATCGCATTAAAAAAATGAAATTGTTTTAAGAATAAAAAATAAATGCCCGAATAGAGAATTTTATGAACTTTAAAATAATGTATCACACGACCACCTTTCCATTTACAAAAATGTTTCCCCTTGCTCCCTAGGGGGCAATGGAGGCCCTAAGGGGCCCTAAGCATAAAAAATATATAACAAAAAACTATTTGGGTCATGTTGTTTACGTATAGGCAAAATTTCAAGTTGATATGTTTTGCGTTCAAAAATTTAAGAAATTTTGCGAATCTTCTTTACACCGATTCAATTTGTAGTCTCTGATTTTCGTAAATTGGATACCATATTATAGATGCATATTCTAACTTAGATCTTACGAAACTGTAATACAATGTTTTTAAACTAGTCATAGTAGTAAAACTAGTAGTATTACGGACTATAAATCCTTATAACCTTGAAGCAAACTTACAGATGTTATTAATATGTGGTGAAAAAGTTAACTTAGTGTCATAGGTCACACCTAGATCTTTTATTTCGGTACAACGTTCCAGTATCTGATTATTTATTTTATAGTTATAAAAAATGGGGTTTACCTTACGAGTAAACGAGACAATTTTGCATTTATTTATATTAACAAAGAAATCAACTATATTTAATTAGTCCGACAAAGACTTAAAAACTAATAAATTCACACGATAATTACTATTGATGACATATACAACGATAATTTTAACAAGAAATAATAATTATTATTATTATAATAATTATTGTTTATACGTTGTTAAACATTAAAATGTCTATGATTTACACTTCAACTTAGGGTCCGAATATAAAATAGAATAGCCAAAGTTTGCCGAAGTAAATCTATTGAAGAAATATTATTTTAAATTTTTTAACACAATATGTATTAATAAAGTATTATTATACATATATGTATTATACGCGTCATAACACTGGGAAATAAGTTTGTATTTTAAGATTTTTCGATAAAGACAGACAATTCAATTCAATCCCACTGAGCATGCAACCTTGCCAACTTTGCTGTAAGCTTAGATTTACAAGCTTTTAAAAACGTTTGTTAAAAAAGGTTACATGAAGCTTTATATTCCTAACTTAAGCAAGTTTTTTTCAGTGGGTAGGTGGCGCTACATACTCTTTTCTACCACTAATAAAGTTTTAAAGTTTATATACTGATTAAAAATTGATGAATTTATTCTTTTCTGGAGTTACGTAAACTGAACAGTACTGTTAAGTCACTAGTAATTCTGCTAATTTGATGTATATCATCGGATTAGTACGGATTCTCCATGTCTGTGGAAAATTCCTTTCACTGGACAAGAGCAGATATGTGGAGGGAGTAATGGCAACAAATTTTCTATAAAATCCTGTCATAGGATCTCATATTTTAGTATTGCCCTCTCTAAAATTAACCCACTCTGCCTAAAGCCCTTGTGGTTTAATTTTCTTAGGCAAAATCCTAGTTTCCTTTTTCATACCATAAATCACTATTAATTGGAGAGATATATAAGTTATAATTATTAGACCCAAACTATTAAAAAACTATGAAAAAACGTCTGTTAATTTTTTTGTAACCTGTTAATTAAACTTTAAATAAGCTTATAATAACCTTCTGGTAAGCTTACTCTAAACATTATCTCAAGCTTGCCTGAACCTTATGAAACTTACAAAACTTACAGATGCCAGCTTTAAAAAGTCGTTTACAAGGTCTATACAAGCTTACTGCAAGCTTACTGTAAGCTTTCTTCCTAATTTACACAAACCAAAGAAAGCTTGCGGTAAGCTTCTCGTAAGGTTATTTTGCTTAGTGGGATATACTGCAAAATATGAAGTTTTATTCTTATCAAAAATTTAAACCAATTTTTTTTTCCGTTTATGAAGTGTTACTGGACCTTTGTGTGCGCCTATGGTTACTTCGTGGTATAAGATTTATAGCACTGACCATGGCCTATGTACGGGCATAAAGTAGGTCTAATAATTTTTGCATTTTATGGCTTTAATAAGCCATTTTATATAACACGACCTTCAATATGAATACATTACTTTATTAATAAAAGCTTTAGTAAAGCTGTATGTCCTACACGATTGACGTTTTGTTCGTGTCAGGAAGATTAGTAGATTTTTTTAAAAAGAAAAAATATTAGCATACATACATAATTAGTTTTCATCGCAGAAAATGTAAATTAGCGGTAATCTGTAATGAGATCTTTAAATATGAACATAGAAAGAAAATTACAGTTGTTCTATTTGTTCAGAAATACTTTAAATATTAAAAAGGCATTGGCGTCGAGATCTACGTATAGTTTACCTGCCGAAATAAAAATTTTCATTCAAAAAAAGAACACTTTCCACTGTATGCTCATTAAAACGTTTGATTAAAATCCTTTATTTACCAAATACTTATTAGAGTCCGCGCTCGTTAGGAATGGTACAGGGATGTCATAAAATTAATGAAGCTGTGCACAAAATTGTAAGCGAAGTAAACGGCTTTATTTCAACAAGCGACTGTTGCTAAGGAAAACGCGCCGTTGCTAAGGAGTGTGTATGTAAACAATCGATTTTGGCTTAGTGCGCATTCTGTGTTTAATGACATCATTGTACCATTCTTAACGCGCGCGGACTCTAATAATGAAAACGTTAACTCCTATCATACAAAATATGTACTTTCAAAAATAAAAATAAATAAATAAAAAAAAAACATTTTTGATTTTTTTATGTCATCGTATTTCATTATTGTGTTTTTGTACCTTAGTTACCAACTACATAAAGACACAAAAAATAGTTTTTTTATTATTATTATTATTATTTATTTTCACAATATTAAGCGGTAGAATCGATAAGAATATTGTGTTCTTAAATGGAACGTTGAGAGCATTTACTTCCTTCTTCGCAGAAAATTTTGATTTTGACTTTTGATACTGGCAATTTGACATTTTAATTTTTTTCAAAACTTATTTGTATAAAATTCCATTTGGACAAGCTACCCTCATTTGCAAAGCATCTTTAATTGCTTTTCTTCACTTTCTCCTTGGTAAATTACATATTTTCCTTCTCCATTCTTTCATTTTATATAAAAAATGTTCGCTTATAACTTCCCCTTCAATTGATTAACTTATTAATACACCATTTTTGTAGCAACGATAGAATTAAAATCGAATTGAATTTCGGATTATTAATAATAAATAAAATAAATAACGAACTAGTATGACATAAAAGTTTGTATGCACCGCGGGTATTAATGGATGTTTATGCCCCCGGGTGACTTACAAACCCTCAGACCAGATGCCCTCGGGTTTATACGCTCGTCGCCCTCAGAGCATAAACATCTACTTAATACCCTTGGTACAGAAATAACTATTTTAACTACATGGAATGGTTTATTTCCTACCTCAAAAATAGGCAACAATACGTAGAGCTAACTTCAGACATAGGTGAGCGGGCAAATGTTAAAATCAAATCGTCCACAAAAAATATCCGCAGAGGGACACCTCAAGGGGCAATTCTCTCCCCATTATTATTCTTAATTTTTAGTAATGACCTTTTAAAATTTTTATTAAATGGCATTCCCGACAAGTTTAAGAAGAGGTTTAAGCTTTGCCAATATGCAGACGATACTTCATTAATATCATGCTGTACAAGGGAGGACTTCTTGGAACTTTTAAAAATTCTAACAGATTTAATGGCCACATGGTCAAGGCAGAATTCTCTTATTTTAAACCCAAAAAAATCAGCAATCCTAAAATTTAATAAATTAAACAATGACAGTAGTATCCTTATTTACTGTGACAAAAAGTCAGTACCACAAGTAACAGATTTTAAACTACTTGGAATTTCGCTAGAAGAAAAAGTAGCGTGGAATGTCCACGTAAACCATATTGCAAAAAAATTAAACAGCTGTCATTATGCACTATATAATTTAAAACAAAACGTCTCCAGAAGTCTTCTCCTGTCTTTTTACAATGCAAGCATAAAAAGCCACATTGAATATGGTCTAATTATCTGGGGGGGCTCGACACTTCTAGATCGTATTTTCATTATTCAAAAGAAAATTGTCAGAACGCTCTGTGGTGCAAAACACAGAAGTCACTGTAAACAATTATTTATAGATAACAAAATAATGACGGTTTATTCACTGTACTTATACAATTTGATACTTTTTGTTCACCAAAATAAGGAAAAATTTGTGGCAAATAGGGATCTAAACTCTATTAACACTAGGCAACCTCATGCTCTTAGCATACCTAGGCATAAAACGGCCGGATTTGAAAAGGGACCCAGGTATCTAGGAATCAAAACCTACAATAAGTTACCTCGTTCTTTTACTGATCTGGGCCCTCGGAAATTTAAAGAAAAAATTAAACGTTATTTTTCGAATAACCCGTTTTACACACTTGAAGAATTTTTGAACTGTAATGTAAATTCTATTAATGTTTAACGTTAGGTACTTATATGTACCAGTGTATAATTTAATAATTTCATTTTTTAATTGACGTTTGCGGGACATTTTTTCATGTAAAAACGAAGGAGCAATAAACATATCTTTATCTTTATCTTTATCTTTATCTTTATCTTTACATAGTTTGTTATTCAAGAAACGATTTTTTTTTTTTTTTTTTGAAAAAAAAAATGTAATAGTTTTTACCCCATTTTACCCCTTAGCCTACCCCGATTTTTACCAAAAAAAATCCCAGGCTAGAAGTTTGGATAAAAAACATATAGACCAAATTTAAAGTCTTTAACGTTCTCGAGTTGTCGTGGTTACAAAATTTCTGGACAGAAATACAGGCAGACAGACTTCCATACAGACAAACCGACAGACAGAATTTTTTTTGACGTCATCTTTTTTGTTCGACGTTTCATGTCGAAAACGTAAAAATAAAACAATCAAAAAATCAATTTTTTTATTAAGTTAAGACTTTCCTCGGGGAAAGTAATATCGCTTAACAGTGGCGTACTGACCAAGACCGTGTCCCTTCCAAAGTTTTTTTTTAACTTTTAATCATCTTAATAATATAAATAATATTTAATTTATATTATAAAAATTAAATATAAGATATTATCTTATATTTTAATAATCTTAATACAATCTAATAGTTCAAGGATATGAGCAAAAAATACCCTGTTGGGGACACTGGCTCCTGCAGAGGTCTGTCAAGTTTTTTAGGTAATACAGGTGTATAGAAGCAAAACCTATGTATTTGCTGCGGTGGATTTGTTATGGTTTTTAAGATATTAACAATTAAAGGTCAGAAAATGTCTATTTTTGCACATTTTTGCATACCAGTAAAAAAGTTGAGTTTTTTATCAACAATTAAAGTAACCAGTATGTAGGAAATTAAAAAACCTTCAAAATGTCGTTTTTAAAATGTCGATACGATCATTTGTTACTTAGAAAACTGCAAAAAACGACCAAAATTTGCATATTATTCAATAAACAATAAATTTTGAAAAAATAAACTTATGACTTTGTTGTTGTGTAAAAAGTTGCGTCTTATAGTACTCAATAGTTTTTGAAAAATTGCAATTGTTTATCCCAGAGATTTTTTTTGCAATACCTGAAAAGCTTGACAGACCGGTCTCTGGATGAGCTAGTGTCATGGCAAAAGTTTCATATCCCTGAACTATAAATAATATTTCAAAAAGAATACTGGACGAGCTAGCTTGAGACCTTCAAAGTTGTCCATTGAATTTCGGAAGTTGTGCCCGAAGATAGAACTATAATATGTATGAAGCTTAAATCAACTAAACCTGACCAGAAAAAAAATCCAAGTAAAGATAGAGATTTTCCTAACTTTTTACTAAGACTGAGATTTTTCCAACTTTTTACCCAAGATTGAAAATTTCGCCACTCCCGCATCCCATCATCTCTGTACTCCTAACAAAATAAATGGGCGGTGTTAGGGGAAGTCGGGGTTAACTGGGCCACAGGGTTAACTGGTCCATCTAGATTTTACCAAGTTTTTTTTAATTTTTAATTGGGGCCTTAGGACAAATTCTAGTGATATTTAGTTAGTTAGTTAGTTAGTAGTATTGTTTGAAAGAAAGTTCATTTTTTTCGATGAAAAGTAAGTATTTACCTTAACTTTAATTTTTTAAATAATACTTTATTATTAATAGGAGGATCTAAACTAATATTTAACCATATATACTGAGTATTTTGTTAATTATTATGCTTAATTGCCGCTTCCTAATATCTTATTAAGTATTAAAATTTTATGATTTCATTCAGTAGTGTTACTCGTAGTTAACTGGGTCGGCGTTAACTGGACATGGTCAAAATCACTTATGTGTTAACTGGACCAGGTCCACACCACCCTTAATATCTAATATTTTAATATTATATTGTCTATTTTTATCTTATTTAAATTTTATTTGATTTTAATTCGTTTTTATTCACATTAATTACAACACAATATATTTTTTGTTAGTGAACCAGTGAACCCTGAGTAGTAATCCAGTTAACCTTGCCCTATGGGGTTAACTGGTCCAGCGGAGTTTACTGGTTTATCGTTAATACCTTTTTTTATATAAATAATATTTGTTTGAGGTATTAATAAGTTCTAACTATGGGAACGTTCAAGTATTACGTAACGCAAATTGTACCAAAATTCATACACTTCATACCCCGGTTCTCGCGTTATTATAGATTATAGAGATATCATATTTTGGCTACCCCCCCTAATAGGGGGTCTGTTAGTGTAAATATGAAATCTCTACAGCTTTGAATAACGCGAGAATCGAGGTATGAATTGTATTAATTTTGGTACATTTTGCGTTACGTAATACTTGAACGTTCCCTATAGTGATAATCTACCTTTTGCTATAGAAAATATTTGAAAATTGTTTACAGGTTTTTTAAAGACTCAATATAAAAAAAAGCTGCCCAGTTAACCCCAACTTCCCCTATACAAAAATCGTCTAACGTACATTGTATTAAATATGGGTTGGACGATTTTTGCATCACAACACCCAAATGATCTGTCTTATCAAAACTAAAATACGTAATTGAAAAGGCTTTGCACGAAAGTCGCGCGTCATATATAAAATTAATTTTCTTATCTGATTAAAAGAAACAAATTTCTAGAAAGTTAAATATATTTTCCTACAAAACAATTTCTCTAAAACAAAGATAAATTCAATGAAAATTTTCCCGCGCTTAAGCGCGCTTGGAAAGCGAAAACATTATTTTGGATAAATTTATATTACGTTAACGTAATTACACTGTTACAGATTGTAACTTATAGTGTTACACACGGCCATACTAGAGTCACTTTATCTTAGTCTTACTTTGTTCTTTCGTTCTCTTTCGTTAGTTTTCGGTTTTTGGACTTAGCTTTTCTCCTTTCGGGTAGCGCCACACAAAAAAGAGCATCGCACTTCCCCTCCTTTACCCTTAAGCTTAGGGGTACGATATGTGGATTTTTTTTTGGCTAAAGTACCGCAATTTTATCAAAAAATCATGACGAAGAAACGTGCTTTGTCCTGCTTTAGCAGCCCCAGAAATACTTTCTGACATTTAAATTTTGTAATTTTGGACATCTATCAAATTTTAAATTAGTTTAAAAAATGTTTAATTTCCAACGTAATTCAAATGTAAAGTATATTTTGGCGTAAAAAGTTATAAAATACATTAATGTACTAAATAGGATCTCAACATTCAATATTTAATTAAAATTATTCTACACAGCCTGAAAATAAATCTGCACTCATGGAATACAATAATATTGTGAAAAGGTAAATTTTTAATAATAATTGATCATTTTTATACTGTAATAAACGACTTATTTTCATTTTAGAGAAACATGCTATGAATGGGAGAAAAGCTTTCATATTTTTGGTATTCTACACATATATTTTTGCACATACCCAATAGAAGTATATATATACTACTATTGGGTTAAAACAAGAATTAAAAGATTAATTTAATCAACATTTCGAAAATGAAGATAATTCCTAATATACTATATATACTATAGGGCGATTATTTACACTCTGACTGAACAAATAATATGGATACTTTTTATAGTTTTTTTTACTTTAGGAAATAGAAACAAAATAAAGAGAGCAAAATGGCTTAAGCTTATTGGCAGGTCAATTGAGGAAAGTCAATAGTTACTCGTTTGTGAGGTGAGGTGAGCTGGTGCTATATCGAGTGACTGTACTTCAGTTCAAAAAATGCTTTTAAATCCTCCTATATTATTGCTAAGATAATACATAATTTTCTTACCTTAGTATTTTATTTAATATATAACTATATTTTTTAGATTTATAATGGGAATTAAATTAAATTAAAAAATTTACATTGTCAAATCAATGTAATAGGGTTGCCGCCTTGAGTTAATGAAGGCTTCTACATATATTTTTTAAGCTCCGGCACCGGAACCTTATAAAATGAAATTCCAAATCTCGTATCCCTAAGCTTAAGGGGAAAAGAGGGGAAATTTTCGATTTTCATTTGTTGTGTGGCGCTACCCGAAAGGAAGAAATAAACGAAAACCAGAGCAAAAACGGACCAAGTACAGATGAAGTGACCCTAGGCCATACTCGAAATATAGGTACATCTTGTCAAAATTATATTTATTCGGTGCTAATTTTTTGGAGACTTAATATCATACGCATGTACCAAAAGACATCTCCGTCCCGAAAAAAACTCTTTTAGCTCATCTATTTTTAGGCAATAATTCGTCGGCTTACAAGTAAAGAGCACTAAGTAAAAAAACATGGTTTTGAGATATTGACAAATTTAACTTTCATTTTTGTTTTTTAATTTTTGCAATAATTGTTTTAATAATTGTTCCATTTGCAGTTAAATAAAAAAAATTGAAGTAGTTTAATTCAACTAAATTTGAAAAAAGACGTCGACTTAGTGCATTTTACTTGTAGAGCTGTTATGGGAAATTTTAATTAAACACTTCTTTTATTCTTCGACCCCAAAAACCTCTATAGGTATACCAATTTTGACGCAACTATTGAAAACATCTAAAAATATTAACTGGAGGGGGTGGAGTTAGAAAATTATCATATCAAGTTTCTAGCTTAAAGCGTTCTTAAGTGTTCGTGATTTATATCAACATAAAATGTCATAAAACTCAAAAATACGCAAAGAATACTGCTGCCGACAAGAATACTTTCCCTACAGGTTCATTAAATCCAAATACAAACAAAAAATACAAAAATTAACGAAGAATGCACGTCTCGGCAAACAAACAAGCACTAATTAGTACTTACTAGTACTAGCGCTGTGTTATTAATTCGTTTACAAAAACATTCGAAATAATATAGTACTAAGTGACTTAGTGCCTATTGCCAGATAAAATTTTAATCAATATCAAATTGGTGCGTTTTGTATAGTGGGTAACTCCCTTGGAATACCTAGAAGTTAGTTTCGTTTACCTGTAGGTACATAGATCATCAAAAATCAAAAACTAATTAGTGCCATTTAAATCCCATTTTTGCAAAAAGTTGACTTAGTGCCTTTTACTTGTAAACCCACGAATTATAGATCCATCCAAACGGTTTAAGTTTATAATTCCTTTTTTAACTTAAAATAGGAAAATTTAAGGTTTATTGTTTTTTATTGATAACACTAGGCAACACGGTTTCTTGCCCCGATTGGAGTCATATGTTTTTTAACTAATTTTGGGTCGCTGAAACCGAATCTGGCCTCAGAATATTTCTATTACTTAAGTTTTTTGAGAAAAATAAGATAAAAATGTTAAAAAATCATTATTTTATCCCTCTTTTGTTCTAAAATCATGGGAGACAAAAATATTCTAAGGACAAATTTGGATTCGGCGACTCAATATTAGTTAAAAAATACCCAACTTAAAACATAGAAACTTTAAATTCATAGGTAGAATAAATAGGGATATTATGAAAAAAAAATATTTAAAAAAAAAATGGATAATGTGACAAAACTAAGTAGGGGTGGATGGTAAGAAGAAGGGTGCATAAGGGTCAAGCTTATCGCCACGTACTCATGCTAAAAATTGTCAAAAATCATTACTAGCGCTGTGTTATTAATTCGTTTACAAAAACATTCGAAATAATATAGTACTAAGTGACTTAGTGCCTATTGCCAGATAAAATTTTAATCAATATCAAATTGGTGCGTTTTGTATAGTGGGTAACTCCCTTGGAATACCTAGAAGTTAGTTTCGTTTACCTGTAGGTACATAGATCATCAAAAATCAAAAACTAATTAGTGCCATTTAAATCCCATTTTTGCAAAAAGTTGACTTAGTGCCTTTTACTTGTAAACCCACGAATTATAGATCCATCCAAACGGTTTAAGTTTATAATTCCTTTTTTAACTTAAAATAGGAAAATTTAAGGTTTATTGTTTTTTATTGATAACACTAGGCAACACGGTTTCTTGCCCCGATTGGAGTCATATGTTTTTTAACTAATTTTGGGTCGCTGAAACCGAATCTGGCCTCAGAATATTTCTATTACTTAAGTTTTTTGAGAAAAATAAGATAAAAATGTTAAAAAATCATTATTTTATCCCTCTTTTGTTCTAAAATCATGGGAGACAAAAATATTCCAAGGACAAATTTGGATTCGGCGACTCAATATTAGTTAAAAAATACCCAACTTAAAACATAGAAACTTTAAATTCATAGGTAGAATAAATAGGGATATTATGAAAAAAAAATATTTAAAAAAAAATGGATAATGTGACAAAACTAAGTAGGGGTGGATGGTAAGAAGAAGGGTGCATAAGGGTCAAGCTTATCGCCACGTACTCATGCTAAAAATTGTCAAAAATCATTACTAGGGGGTCAAAAATGTTTTAAAAAAATGTTACGTATTATGGTTCTTATGTAATAAAGTAACATTTTTATGATGTAGAACCATTAAAAAAAAAAACAAAAAAAAATACACAATATTTTGTTTTATAAATTATTTTTAAATTGGCATAATTGCATGTACTAAAATTTAAAAAATAAGACGTGCTGAATTTTTTTTAAGGTCAAATTTGGATTCTGCACCTTTAAATTGATAAGAAAAATATATTTTTTGGGCTCGGGAAAAAAGTTTACACTGTGTACTTTAATTTTATATCTTTTTCATTTATTTACTTTTTAGGAACAAACTAAGCAAAATAAAAAAATATTTGTATAAATATTTTTGTAGAGAATTTTATAATCTACAATATAAGTTCTATAAAGTTTTTAAAAAAATTTGATAGTTTTGCCACAAATGAGCAATTAAGTAAACTCTGCACTTTCATTTTAACCTTTTTATTTTTTTTCGCGTACTTACTCTGACAGTAGCTTCTTGACATATAGATTTTTGAATTCCTCGTATTTTTTTTAATATACACTAAAATTTTCAAAATTCTACTCTTTTTTATAAAGATTTTGAAAAAATACGTCATTATTACCTGAACTTATATCTCAAAAATTTTAGTGCTGGAATTTTTCTAAGGTCAGATTCGGATTCTACGCCCTCGAATTAGTAAGAAAAATTTACTTTCCGATCGTGGCAAAAAAAAAGTTGCGATTTGTTGATTAGTGTAATTGTTAATATCCTAAAAACCACACCAAATCCACCGCAGCAAATACATAGGTTTTGCTTCTATACACCTGTATTACCTGAAAAATTTGACAGACCTCTGGATGAGCCACTCATGGCAAAAGTTTCATATCCCTGGACTATATAGATATACCGGGTGAGTTTCAGTCCAAGAACACCCCCTAAAATAAAATTGTTTTCAATCCGATCAAAAAAAATGTTTTTTAGCTTATATTTCTACAAGGGCTACAAAATGGCGTACAATATATTTTTTTGCACTTTCGGTTTCGACGGAAACGAAATCAATTTTATGTTTTTTAATGACAACCCCTGTATATTTTTGCATTTTTGAGTTCAGAAAAGAATTTTACATCTAAAAAAATCGTTTAATTATTTTGTATTTATTAAAAAAGCCTAATTGACTTAATTTTTGGCAAAAGAGGAATTAAAAGCAAAAACAGTAAGCCATTTTGTAGCCCTTACAATAGCGCACCAAAAAGTTAAGTGCGCCCAAGGGGGTTGCCATTTGAAAAAATTTACTCGTGAAGGAAAAACCGTTTTAAAATATTTAAAGTAAAAAAACTGCTGCCAACAAAATAATACTTTCCCCTATAGGCTTAAGGTCATTAAAATAAAAAAAAATAAAAAAAAATATTAAAAAAAAAATAAGTTTTTTCAGGTTAAAAAAAAATCCAAAAAAGTTTATTTTTTCGTAAAACGAAAAATAGATTGAAAAAAATGTTTTTGCCCCAACCCGATTTTTACGAAAAACAATCCAAATTTGAAGTCTTTAGCCCGAAGCGTTCTTGAGTTATCATGGTCACAAATTTCCCGGACACACAGACCGACAAACCGACAGACCGACCGACTGACAGACAGATTTTTTTTGACGGAAATCATATTTTTTTGATATAAACCGTCCAGAAACGTACAAAAAAGCAATAAAAATTTTTCGAATTTTTTTACTAACGCAAGACTTGGAGAAAGTAAAATTACCAAATGTTGGTTTTTACATAAAATTTATATTTTTCCCACATTAAGCAAATAAATTAGATTATATTTATGAAAAAATAAATCTTGTATGTTCATAATAGAAATAAAAAAAATACTAAAAAAAAATAAAAGTTTTTAAATTATTTTTTTGTATGTAAATTTGTTTTTTGGATCCAAAAATTCAAAAATATACAGGAGGTCTCATTAAAAACTATATTAGTTTCCAACCAAACCGGAATTGCAAAAAAATAATTTTGTATGACATTTTGTAGCCATTGTTGAGAAATAGAAGCTACAAAAAATGGCTTTGATCGGATTGAAACAACCTAATTTTAGGGGGTGTCCATGGACTGAAACTTACCCGGTATATCCTCACAGATTGTTTAATTCTTCATCCGGGATATTTAAAATATTTTGTAGCAAAAGAGAGATGTCATTGTTATAACACTATAGTGTAAAGCTAGCTTTATGCCTCTTTGGCGATATGTAGCAAGACGAAATAAACCAATCGAATCTCTTGACTGGTCAATTTCAACTTACAACTGTTACAGTAGCTAATAAAATATTGATATACGCACCAATTACATCAAGTAACCTAGTCGAATTGTTTGTACAAAAATTCAGGTCAATCGTGATACACATGTGAAATAGTCTATACATACCCTATATAATATACAATGTATACAGGGTTGTTCATTTAAATGGTACAAACCCGTAACTTTTGAACGGGATAAGCTATAAACATCAAATCTGAAATGTATATAGGTATCACACAACAAAAACTATTATTTGTAGAGGGTGCAGAGTGGGATAAAATTTTAAATGGCAACAATTCCGTATTATAATAGCTGTACAACCAGGGACGGATTTATTTCATTTTAAGGGGGGGCATCCATAAGGAAAAAAATGAGCTTTCACCAAAAATATCATTTTGAATGCTAATCTATCTCGCTGGGGGGGGGGGGACATGGCCCCAAATCTTTTGAAGATTTTACATGAAAATGATAAATAATTTTTTATAAAATGATAATACACCTTGTATTTATTATTTGGACCTTTTTGTGCAAAAATTTCAAAATTTATTTTTAAAAATTGATTTTACATAAAATATTGACTTGAAATAAAAAAATCATTTTTTTAATAAATAGATGATTAGAGAATTTTAGTTGACGTATCACAAGCTGGAAAGGATCCACGGGGGGGGGGGGTAATGGGGGTAATTACCCCCCCCAGAATAAAATAATTGCAAAAATTGTAGAAATAAGCGTAAAATTCGTAACAATTTTTGGTTGGTTTGGATTTTGGACTTTTGGTATTTTTGTAAATTCTATATTTAATTAATTGTAAATTAAAAGATTGGTTTAAAATTAAAATAGACCATCGAACTTGTAAAAACTTCGCCTAGGGCTTTCTTAGGTTTTTTTTCTTAATTCAAGAATATAAAATTTTATTTTTTGGAAAAATTCCAAGGGGGGAATGCCAATAAAAAAGACTAAAAAAAATCTGTGAGGGATAAGAAGCGAATTTTAACACCCTGTTTAGTACCCAGTTTAACCCTTCCAAATAGATCATAGTTAACCCGTCAATGACACGCATGACTTTCCCTGTTTGTACCTACCAACCCAGTAAAAGTTGTTTTGTTTATAAGTCACGCGATCGTATTTAAAAGCGACTTCTTTCACACAAGTGTGAAATACAAAATAGACAAATAATGTAATAACTAATGTTAATGACTCAAGGGGGCGATTAATTGTTTTGTTAAATTTACACAAAGGGTGATTTGGTTTGATTTAATTTACTAATTAAAATTAATGTACAGGGTGATCCAACTTTGAGTACACAAGCCAATTAGTCACTAACGGCTGAAGCAACCTTGGAAAGTCTTTTTATACAGGGTTATTATTTTAAATGGTACACCCCCTGTAACTATTGAAGACGATGAGATACAAACTTTAAATTTGGAATATACATACCACACAACAAAAACTATCATTTGTCATATTTTTTTATTTTTTATTCACTAAGGCGGCGCCAATTTTTTAAACAGCACTTAGTCTAGTCATGTGATAAGTTATTTTAAAGAGCTTAAAATTCTCTATTTAGCCATAACTTTTTATTTTTTAATATTATTTTTGCAATTTTTTTTTCAAAATTGATGATATTTTCAATATTATTAAAAAATTAATTTTGGAAATTTTGCGTAAAAAGGTCAAAATAGTTAATACATGTTAAGACTAATTATTTATCATTTTCAAGTAAAAAAATTTAATATTTATGCACAAAATATTAAAAATTTGAATAATTTTGTATAAAAAAAAAAAACTTAAAAAAAATATTAAAACATTAATAGTTTATACAGTTAAATAGATAATTGCGGATTCTAGAGAGTCCACTATGCCCAGAGTGCGAAGAGGATGAAACATCCTCTCATTACTTAGCCGAGTGTGTCAGATACGACAGGATCAGGTTGCAAGTCTTTGAAACTCAAAGACTCAACCAAGAGGAACTAAGAGATCTCCCCTGGGCCAATATCCTGACCTTTATTGAAAGGACGGGCAGGTTTAAGGAGGACTCAAATTAGTAAATGGCTGGGATTGCCTGGGGTGACAAAAAGGGCCAGAAATGACCTAGTTGTCCGGCTTTGGCCAACCCAAAAATTTACTACTACTACTAAATAGATAATTTTAATCTCTTTAAAATGATCTATCACAAGACCTAGGGTGCAATTTAAAATATTGTCCCCCATTGCCCCCTGGCGCCGCCTTACCGAATAAAAAATTAAAAAATATGGCAAGTGATAGTTTTTATTGTGATATATAAATATTTCAAATTTGAAGTTTATATCTCATTCCTCCGTTCAAAATTACGGATGTTGTACCATTTAAAAGAATAACCCTGTATATAGGAGATATATCTCCTTGTCTGTCTTTGAAATGGTGTCAATAGTCAATAATATTCTCCATGTTATTCACAAGGAAGGCGCAGTGAAACTGATTTATTTATTTTTTCCAGAATGCCCAATTTTTATTAGTTTATTTTTAAGACAATTATTTATTAAAATTTTTCAATTCGTTAAAAAACTGTAAAGTTTATTCTATTTATGCTGAAATAAACTTTTTTTTGGAAATTGTACCGTCATAATATATTAAGTATTCCCTGCTGAAAATGACGGGTCTGGGCGGGTATAAATGGGGCATAAACCGGACTTGAGCGGATGAAATTCACCCGCTCAAGTCCGGTCTATGCAACATTTATACCCGCGCAGACCCGTCATTTTCAATAGGGTTAATACTTAATAAGTTACAATAACTTAACAGTTACAGCGTGGCCTTTGAATGGGACGGATGTATCTTTCTTGGCACATTCCAGTGCAGCGAATTTGCCATCTTTTATGATGTGCCTTGTGTATTTTTGTTTTACCGTCTTCTATGATGTGCCTAGAGTATTTTTATATTAATGTATTATGTACAAGTTAAAGTGAACCATATATTTGTGGTTATTAATCGTGTGAACTGTTGAATTTTAAGTTAATAATAATGGACGTTTGAAGATATTTTTTTTTGTGTTTTTGATTATAACTTTTTATATTAGCGTGGAAATTACTACAGTAGTAATTTATCAGTCATAGTGCGCAAGTCAGGATACATATCCGATTAGTACTTGCGCACTGGAAACCTCATGATTATATAGAGAAACTCTGGTTAATTATTCGGAAGAAAAAGACCAAATACAGAGAGAGAGAGAGAGAGAGAGAGAGAGAGAGAGAGAGAGAGAGAGAGAGAGAGAGAGAGAGAGAGAGAGAGAGAGAGAGAGAGAGAGAGAGAGAGAGAGAGAGAGACAATAACTTAAGAGTTTAAGGTTATCATATGGTAACGTTACTATATAGTACTGTGTACATTTTATGAACTGGCACCTCTGTGGAATGTGAAAAATTCAAGGTCACCTATACTTTACATATTTTACCTATTCTCTTCCCCTTGCCTCAGCTCACAGATGCCAGTTCGTATTGCGACGGCTATACTGCCCGACTACGCTAGAAAGCCGTAACTCCAATTTTTGTGGATTTTTAATTAACCTTACACTTAGTTGTGCATTTCCATGGACTATTTATTGAACCAATCAAATTTGAGTAAATAGTTTTATTTATGTATTTATAAACTTATGAAAATTGCAGTATCTCCAAAATAAGGGACTGTTACTAAGCTAAAAAGCAGTAACTCCAAATAAGTTTTTCTATTATGAAAGAAAATATTACTGGTATATTAGACAGACAGTTTTTTATTACCCAATATATTAAAATAAAATTAGAAGAATGTAAAGCATTAATAAAACAGTTTCTTTCTGCATTATTATAGCTTTTCTATGACGCTAGGTATTCCGCAAATATCCAAAAAAAAACTGCTGCCAACAAAATAATACTTTTCTCTGTAAGTCTTTGTTCATTAATTATTTTGGAAAACAAAAAAAAATTAAAAAAAAAATTTTTGATTTTTTTTTTGTTTTTCAAAAAAATTTAAAAAGTTTCTTTTTTCAAAAGAAGTTACTTTTTCGAAAAACTAAAATAAAAATAAAAAAATTAATGTTTTTGAAAAAACTTGTTTTTACCCTGTTTTACACCGAATTTTATCAAAAACAAATCCATCCTAGAACTTTGGATAATAAACCTATAGTCCCAATTTGAAGCCTTTAGCTCAAAGCGTTATCGAGTCACAAATTTTTTGACAGAGAAACATACCGAGACACAGATTTTTTTTTTTGACGGAAATCATATTTTTTGGATATAAAACGTCGAAAAACGTGAAAAAAAGCAACACAAATTTTTAAATTTTTTTCTAACTCCCGACTTTCCTTGGGGAAAGTAAAATTTATTTTTAAAAGGAAAATTAAATAAATATATATTTTTATTTTTGGATCGTTTTCTCTTTATCTTGTCACATACTGCTTTTTAGTTTAGCATTCCTGAAAATGTTGACTACGAGATACTAAACTAAAAAGCAGTAAGTGCATTTTTTTTATTTAAATAAATAATTAATGATTGCGTACTTATGTTATAATAAAGGTACTTTAAACCCGAAGTTGTTCGCCCACTTTCCCGATTCTAGCTGTAACACAAGGGAGTGGCTCAGACGATTCACTGTTTTTGCCATTATCTCAGTTTTATTAAATATGGAGTTACTGCTTTTTAGGGTAGTAGGGCAGTATACCTTCAATATTATTTTATGTTGGTAATTATTTACATGCAAGGTAAATTCTCAAACATTTAAAATTATCCTATAAAACTGAAAAATGTTAACATTAAATTAAATTTTGACAGTTTACGTAGATGAAGTTATTATGTTAACCTTAAACTCTCTATTCAGTAACTTAGTATAGGCATGGTAAAATTACAAAAAGAAAAATATATTTGGAGGGTACAGGGGAAAACCCCGGTAGTCCCAAAAAAAAAACTGATTTTGAGTTAAATGCTTTTCAAAGTTTTCCAATGCATGGATGACACTATCCGAGATTTTCCCCGTCACTGCGTATATTTAAATGTAATTTAGAGTGAATGATGGGGTTTTGCACGAACCATGATAGCTGACTCGGAAAGTACGATTCAATAACCATAGGACGGCATTATCCACCCATTTTCGAGCAAAAATGGACTACCGGGGTTTTCCCCTGTACCCTTCATTTATGCATAAATAGAATAATTTTGTGCCTACGCTGTGCCTACCTAGATCTCCTCTAAGAGCTCCTGCGTACCTGCGGCCAAGTCGCGGCGACCAGGTCGCTACGAAAACTATAGAGCGGCCAATCGAGCGCAACCAACAAGTATAAAATAGTAAGTGCAGTTGTGAAATGACAAGATCAAACAAGAATTATGAAGTTTCTGACAGAGCTACTGTATGGTCGGCCGCTAGCGCGCGCCCATCCATTGGATGCAATGTAAATAGTTGGCCGCACTGCCACTGGGCCGCGTGAGCACCGCCAAAAGTCCAAACCTAGCGTGGGCACTGCCATAGATCTCGCTGGCTGTCGCGACTCTCTGGCCGTCGCTGCCATTGACAGCCAAGTGCGCGGGGTGCATTATACACAATGTAACCATTTGGTATCCGCGACCTGGCCGCGCGACTTGGCCGCTAGTGCGCAGGAGCTCTTAATAAGATAGACTTGTCCGTGCTGTTAAGACACTCCTGTATATATAAATCTAGTTATATTAAAACATATATTATTAAAAGTTAGCAAATTTTCCCAATAATACTCGGTTACCCACAAAAAAATTAATCTCAAATACATTATAATCGTTTTTACTTACCGGTATCTTCAGCCATATCAAAAAATCTAAAGAAAGGATTCCCATCTTGCAATAATTCATACCGTACTTTTCTAGGATTACCCCGGTCGCCATCCTCTGCATGTACCCTTAAAATCAGATCTCCCGGTAACAGGGACGGACTAAGAGTAGTGGTTGGAGGGGCAAGTGTGAACACTGGTGGGGTATCTTGAACATCAACTACGCCGACTAAAAGAGGCCACCCTGCTATGTTTCGAGTGTCGTACTCCATTTCTGACCAAGGATCCTAAAAAATAAGAATTAGTATATTTTAAGGACCAAATTTCTGTGAAAAAAAATTGTTGTTGTACTAGACTTGGAGTAAAGTAGAGTAGAGTAGATGGATTCAATGTTATGCAACTGCCAGGCTATAGCCTGGCCATTAAAAAGGATGTTGCTTCTAAGGAGGGTATACTCTCCTTAGCAGCAAATGCAGATAGCAATACAGTCGATTTTTACGTAAGCGCTCATAGAAATATCGACCGTATCTCCTTTTACGTCGTTTCTGCTAAGAAGGATAGCAGGGGGGTTGTGTGTGTGTGTATCAACAATACTTTAAAGCAAATAAAAATTTTGACCATATATGTTTTAATTTTTATTATTTTTTTTTTGAGGTTTTTATTTTTTAATTTTTAATTAATGCGATTTTTTAAGATACTTTTTGGACTTTTTTCTCTAAAATTATTGATCAGCATAAAAATGCCCAATTTTTTATCTAAGGGCATATCCACAGGCTCGCATAACAACATAGTACATAACAATTCAATGCCGTGATTGGCTTGATGTGCCGCCATGTATCTCCAAGAAAAAAGAAAGAGAAAGAAAAAAGCCAATCACGGCATCGCATTCTTATGTTTTATGATCTTATGCAAGCTTCTGGATAGGCCTTAATTTAACCGATCTTGTATCTAATAACCGAGATACCCATGCTTGAGGTCGAAAAACGGGCACCCTGTATTTTTTTTTTTTTTTTTTTTTTTTTTTTATTTATTTATTTATAAATAATTAATTAAGTTTACAATATATATAATATAGAATAACCTAACTAATAACAATAATAAAATAATAGTAATAATCCGCAAGATGAGGCACACTGAGCTGTTGAACAGCTTGTATAGTGTCTCGAACTTATTTTAGCAAAGAAAGCTTAAAAAAAACATATAGGTATGAAATAATATATTAATTGTAATTAAGATTTTAATAATTATTTAAAAGTAACTAAAACATTAGGTTTTAAACGAGGACTACGTAAGAGGCATTTTTATATTTTAGTTCAAAATAGTTTAATAAAAATTTCTTTGTTTTCAAAAATAAATGTATTTAATTTTTTTTTAAAGAGGTGAATTTTATCTATTGACTTTAAATTTTCAGGAAGTAAATTGTGCAATTTTGGACCAAGATAGTCGACAAACTTTTGTGTGTGGGTTTTTTTACATTTTTGTGTTGTTAAATTATTTTTGGCTTTATTTCTTGTCATATAGGAATGGTTTATGTGTTTAAAAAGTATGTTCTCATTTTGGATAAAGATTATAGATTTTTTTGCATATAAGAGTCTAACATTAAATAATTCCGCTTCATTGTATAAATCCTTAGTTGAATATATTTTATTTTTATTATAAATTATTTTTAAAATTGTGTTTTGGGTAACATTGAGTGATTTTGCAGCATCATCGTACAAACCGCCCCATGCAATAATACCATACTGCAGTATAGACTCAACCAAGGCCTTGTAAACTGTTTTTAATATATTTTTGTTTAAGTGTTTTAAATTTGAAGTCTATATCGCAACTCGTTCAAAAGTTAAGAGGGGGAAGTGACTTTTTGACGGCCAGTAGGGGAAGTCAGGGTTAACTGGGACACAGAGTTAACTGGTCTACCTGGATTTTATCAAGTTTGTTTATTAGTATTGGCGCATTATTGCAAATTCTAGTGATATTTAGTTAGTAGTATTGTTTAAAGTATTATGGCGGACCGTGTTGCCGACGTGTAAGTTAAGTAACTTTTATTTTTTAATTAATACTTTGATATTAATAGGAGGATCTAGACTAATATTTTACCTGATATTCTGAATATTTTGTTAATTATTCTGCATAATTGCCGCCTTCTAATATATTATTAAGTATTAAAATTTTATGATTTCATTCAGTGGTGTCACTCAGGGTTAACTGATTCGGGGTTAACTGAACATGGTCAAAATCACTTATGTCAATATTAATTAGTTCGGGGTTAATTGGACCATGTCTAGTTAACCTCGGACCAATAATTCCTGAGATATATCTAATATTTAACATATTATGTTGTCTATTTTTATGTTAGAATTAAATTTCATTTGATTTTAAATAGTTTTTATTCACAATAATTACAATACAATATATTTTTGTTAGTGGACCAGTTAACCCTGAGTAGTGGTCCAGTTAACCCTGGCCTATGGGGTTAACTGGTCCAGCGGGGTTAACTGCTTTATCGTTAATAACTGTTTTTATATAAATAATATTTGTCTGAAGTATTAATATGTTCTAACTATAGTAATAATCTACCTTTTTCTATAGAAAATATTTTAAAAATGTTTACAGGTTTTTCAAAAACTCGATATGAAAAAAAGCTGCCCAGTTAACCCTATTCTTCCCCTATAGTTAATTATAATTACCCTTAAATGTTCAAAATCCCTATAGGAATAATTATAATTTAATGAATGTACTTACATTGGCCAAAATCGTCAGATGGTGTACATTTTTCATTTCATAATCCAGCGGTTCTAACAGCACTATTGTCCCTTCAGCATCTCTGTTTGTCACTAACTTCTGACGCAAAGCAAACTCCTCGGAACCCCATAATTCTAATAAAACAGCCTTATCTCTCCTTTGATTACCCTTTGCTAAGATTGTTCCTAGGTCTGTATTCCTTCTAGCAGCTTCAGATACCAATAATAGTGTTGGTGCACCTTAAATGAAAACTCAAAATTAATATTGATCCAAATAGAAGGTACATCGCTAGAATTATTCTAATATTTTAATGATAAGTAATAAGATTTAATGTAATAATGCATTATATACCTATCTTATTACCTATTATTTACAGCGCGTATGCTCTAGAATAGTATAATTATTATAAAAATGTCAGTTAGGAGGTATTCCTTTTTCGAGGCCTGGAATCGGACAGAGTCCTGGACTATAGAGAAAGGATCATATTATTCGTCAATACAGTTTTTCAACAAACTGCCTCTGAGTTTAAAAAGTTTAAAAAACAATAGGACTAAGTTTAAAAATAGTCTACTACATTTGCGACTTAGAACCATATAGCCTGGAAAAGTTTCACTCATCTGTTTAAACAACTTTTTATATTAAGTATATTATTTATTTATTTTCTGTTACTTTTAAATATGTATTTTTTTTAAATGTGTTTTAAATTGTCCGTATTTTTATATTTATACATGCATTTTTTTCTGCAAGGCAGGTTTTAGTAAGCCAGCACCACTCTTTTTGACAAACTTTCAATAAATATTTTTAGTTACTTTTGTATCAGAAGTGTTTATGCGAAATAAAGATTATTATTATTATTATTATTATTATTATTATTATTATTATTATTATTATTATTATTATTATTGCATGTTCATTAACGATATAGTCGAAAATCACAAAGTGGGGGGAAGATTTATGTCCCGGGTCCATAACTTTTTCATAAAGCCCAAGTAAACTAATTGAAATTGATTTTTAATTAGGACTTTGCTATTTGTTTAAATAAAAATAAAAAAAAACTAATTTTAAAGTAAACTAAAAAGTCACAACTCCAATTTTTCATTAACCTTACAGTTCGTTGTGCATTTCCATGGGCTATTTATTGAACCAATCAAATTTAAGTAAACAGCTTTATTTAATCAGTTATAGACTTTTTGAAAATTACAGTATCTCAAAAATACGGGACTGTTACTAATCTTAAAAGCAGTAACTCCAAATAAGTTTTTTGTTACTAAATATATTAAAACGAAATAAGTAGGCTGTAAAGCATTAATAAAACCGTTTCTTTTTGCATTATTATAGTTTTTGTATGACGCTAGGTTTTCCGGAAATAAAAAAACTGCTTCCAACAAAATAATACTTTCCTGTGTAAGTCTTGGATCATAAAAATATTTTTTTTTGAAAACGAAAAAAATTTGAAAAAAAATTTGATAAAAATTTAAAAAAAAAACAATTTTATTTTTTTTTAACTTTTTCAAAAAAAAATATTTTTTTTTAAGTTTATTTTTTCGAAAAACAAAAGAAAAATAAAAAAAATAATGTTTTATTAAAAACTCGTTTTAACCCTATTTTACCAAAAACAATCTCTGCCTAGAACTTTGGATAATAAACCTATGATCCAAATTTGAAGTCTTTAGCTCAAAGAGTTCTCGAGTTATCGCGGTCACAAATTTTCCGGACAAACAGAAAGACAAACCGACAGATTTTTTTTAGGGAAATCGTATTTTTTGGATATAAAAGGCCGAGAAACGTGAAAAAAGCAATTAAATTTTTAATTTTTTTTTTACTAACGGAACACTTTCCCTGGGCCCAAGGGGAAAGTAGAACTGATTTTTAAAAGGAAATTTAAAAATATTTGTTTTATATTTTTGGGTTGTTTTCTCTTTATCTTATCACATAGTGCTTTTTAGTTTAGCGTTTTTTAAAATTTTGACCACGAGATACTAAGCTAAAAATCAGTAAGTGTCATTTTATATTTAAATAAATAATTAATAATTGCGAAACTTGTATCATAATAAAGGTATTTTAAACCTAAATTTATACACCCACTTTCTCGATTCTAGCTATAACACAAGGGTGTGGCTAAGACAATTTACTATTTTGCCATTATCTTAGTTTTATTAAATTTGGAGTTGCTGCTTTTTAGGGTAGTAGGGCAATATAGGTATATAGATATGTATAATGTTTTTAGATTTTTGTGTAGTATACTTACCGGGAAATATCTTTGCAATCGGAGTAGTTGCATTTGTTGCTCTAAATGAACAATTTAAATTGGCTGCTTCTCCATTCTGAGATCGTACTTCAACTCTAAAATCGTAAAACCGACCAGCTTCCAAACGTTTTCTTAAAATTACGTTGGCATGGCAAACGGAGTTGAATCTAGTGCAATTTAAACTATCTATTGATACTACCGTGGGATTACCTAAAAAATATTCTGATTAGTGCAGGTGAAAGTAATTTTTACTAAGAAAATAAGCCGTAAGGAAGTTACATCCTTCCAGGGGCGCCCGCAGGATTTTTGATAGGAGGGGGGGGGAGAAGTCTATTTGGCTTTACAACTTTATCAACAAAAACTTTTGCTAAATTCCCAAAGAGGGCCAGATTTTGCGTTACGTAATACTTGAACGCTCCCTTATCTCCTAGCAAAATTTTTAGAAATATTCAGATTTCGCATTTCTAAGATACAGGTATGCAAAATATTGAATATAATTTATTAATTAAAAATGTCGTATCACCTACTGTTAAGCAGTTTAGCGCCACAGGCGAAACTTTTTCGAATTTTTAATGACACGTATTTTCTAAACACCTTAGAATTAAAACTGTTTAAAAAAACCTTTTAATTAAAATTATGGCTCGGTAAGGGAACGTTCAAGTATTACGTAACGGAAATTTTGATCATTTTGGACTTTTTAAATACAAGTTTCTTATGGATTTGCGTTCCATAACCATTTCCAGCGCCGCAGGCTATTTTAAGAAGTCTGAATCTGAACTTTAAAATCGTTAAAAACAAAACAAAATAATATATATCTGAAAAGCAGGGGGGGGGGGTGACCTATTTTTATATTACAAACTAAACGTTTATCAATTTTACGAAAAAAACACCGAAAATTTATCTAATCTAATCTAATTTTACGGTATATGTAATTTTATAAAAAATCCGGTATATAAGTAAAACGTAGTTTTATTTACTACTACATGTAAAATTTTTGTTATCTAATTTTGCTGTGACGTTTCGACGATGGATTTTCGTTGTTTTCAAACCTTTATCGAAAATAAAATAATATATGTAGGTATACAAAAATCAAAATTGTTTTAACATTTAACTTAGCCTTTTAAGGTTAAAAATTTAAGGTTTAAAAATTAATTAATACTGAAATAAACTTTTACATATCGAAATTTACATTTTTTTTAGTTTATTTGGACTTAAGCAAAATACAGTTTACGCAGTGTGCGTAGTAGGTATACGCTTCCGTATATCAAACATGCTCTCGTTTCGGGTATATATCCGCTCCCCGTCGCAAAAGGGTTATACACGATAAAAATCTTTTACTATTATGTTCAGAGACTGGACTTTACAATTTTTAAAAACATTACATAATAAATATAATTATCTTAGGTATACTTTATACCGTGCGATCCAAAAGTTACCCCCCCTCGTAACTTTTGAACGACTTGAGATATCAACTTCAAATTTGAAACACTTAAATAAGACAACCCAGACTCTCTTTTCGAATATATTTTATATTTTCGGCTCTTCAAATGTGGGCAGGGGAGCGTAGGGGGGATTTTTTTTTAAATAGAAAGGGGAGTCGTCATCATTTTAAAGCTTATAAACTTCTCTATTTTTTAATCCTTTAAAATATTTTTTAATTTATTTAATTATTTTATGTTGCAAAAACGTAAATTATACTTTTAAACTAATTTTAATTTATATAAATAAAAATTTACAAAAAAAAATCTTTAAAAGTCGCATTTTTTAACAAAAAAAAAATTAAAAATTTAAACCTTAAAAAAAAGTTAAAAAAATATATAGTTATATATATAATTTAATTTAATTAAAGGTTTAAAAAATGTATAGCACGATGTCTCCCCATGTCAAAATATAAAGATATCAAATATATAAAAAATAGTTTGGATTGTCTTATTTATGTGTTCCAAATTTAGTCAATATCTCAACTCGTTCAAAAGTTAAGAGGGGGCTGACTTTTGGACCACACGGTAGGTAAACTCTAAACTATATTTTACCAACTGGACCACTATTTTGATGCTGTTATTGTACCAAGCGAAATTGTGTTTTAAGTTAAATTTTACGTGTTTGAAAAAGAGAAGAGCTGACTAAAAAATATATCAAAATATCGTTTGTTCTTTGAATTTCAAACATTGCGCAAAATGGTAATGCCAACCCAAAACAAAAATCTCTAAATCGGTCATCAATTTCAATGTAAGTTTTTTTTTTAATTTTAGAGCAAAATAGAAAAAATTGTATAAAGCACTCGTTTCATAACAAGTTTTTAGCGCACTATTACTTTAGAAAACTCGCCGCAAGCAGCTCGTTTTCTAAACTTGTACTCGTGTGCTAAAAACAGGAGTTATAAAACTAGTACTTTAATATATTATCACTATTAAAGTGCCGCTTTAAGTAAAAATTGACTCTGGCCCCAATCATTTTTTTCTAAAAAAATACATAGTTCTTACCTTGTAAACTGAACACCAATGGATAGTCGAACGTAGGATCGGAGGCCCTAAGTCTATAAATCACAGTGCCTATTCCGGCGTCTGCCGGTATTAAAACTTCTCGAAGAAGAGCCGCAGGATCAAAGTTTGGTATGGAAACGGCTAATAGAGGCCCACAGTACATGAAAGCTAGCCAGCGCATTGCTGACTGGCTTTCAAGTTGTTTTATGACACGCGAGGCACCTACAAAAGAAAAGAATCGGTCAGTTTTAAAAATAAAGATATCAAGCTGTTCAATAGGGTATTTTAATAATACGTTTTTTTTTTAATTTCTTAAAAATTATAAAAATAAGATTCTGTGCCAAATTTTAGCTCAATAAAATTAAATAAGGATCCGCACTTTATTTGAAAATTTGAATTTGTTTTTAATTAAATATATCTGGTATACCATATCGTGCAAAATATATAATTTGAAATCTGTGCCAAATTTCAGCTAAAAAAACGAAATTTAGCATGCACATACTTTATTTGGATATTAAAAAATAAATAAACTGAATATTAAACTGTTATAATTTGTTCAATCGAATACAAGCTTCTGTGCAAAATTTTAGTTGAAATCATTGAAATTATGCGAAATTTCTTTTTTAAGCTGAAATTTTGCACAGATTTAAATAAAAAAACGCCCTTATGTAAATTTTTCGAGCAAAATCAGTAATCACGTGTTATGTTTATAATTTTCCACTAACGTACACAATTTGAGCAAAATCGTTACATCCATTTTTAAGAAAATCGCAATTTTTCGATTTTTATTTATTAGCAAACTATCCTAATTTGGGAGAGTAGAGGAAAACTAAAAAAATGCTCTGTAAAAGGGTATGGACTGTAGGCCCAGCAAAACTTTACAGACCGGCCATCACATTACACGGGTTGGTGGCCCAGTAATGGCCCGTCGGTAATGTTTTGCTGGAGGCCTTTGAACGGACATCGAAAAATTGTTTTTTCGGAATAAAAAATAAATACGTGAAAAATGAATACATTGCATTATAAATACATGTATTTATAGAGTTTTAAGAAAAAAAATATATATATATATATATATTTTTTTTTTGTCCTATGGCCCACCTGGACAGGGAAAAACATTCACATTTTTTAAATATATTTTTAGTTTTCTTTTTCATTTAACACAAAATAACTTTTGTGTATTTTTTTTTTAATTAAAAAGAAATCGGCGCCTATAATCTAGTAGTGAAAAAACGCCATTTAAAATTAACTCTAGTATTATACTATATACCTATTAGGTACTATAGAATATAAAGCATTACATATCTTGTGGCTTGTTTTGCTTTATTTCTAGTTTTACATTAAAAAAGTAAATGAGTTTCGTGTTTTCGCTGTAATAAGTTACAATTTATAACATGTTGACCCTAGCAATTGGTTATATTGTTGGCAGTTAATTACCAACATGTTTTATATCTGTACGATTTTTTCTGCTTGTCTTTCATAATCATACCTCGGGAGATTGCGAGCTATTAGTCATCTTTTGTCGAGGGGTTGACCGCGTCTGAAATTTGTACAAAAGAGTTCCTCGGAGTTCCTCCGCAGTTCCTCGGAGTTCCTCCAGAGTTCCTTGGGAGTTCCTCCTGTGTTCCTTAAGAGTTCCTCGGTAATTTTTGGCAAATAAGCCGTAGAAATTACCGCTGTGCAAGCACTACTGCCACTAAGGCACCCTCAAAAAAAAGTTTTGTCCCTAACGGTTTCTACCAAGCTTACTTGGCGCCCCTTCAGAACCAAAATTTGCATTGGCGCCCCAAAATTACCTTCACGAGAAGAAAGCTTTGTCCCTGACAGTTTCTACCATACCAAACTTGGCGCCTCTTCAACAACACAAAAATTGGCGCCCCAAGATTGCCTTCAGGAAAAAAAGCTTTGTCCCTAACGGTTTCTACAAAACTTGGCGCCCCTTCAGAACAAAAATTGGCGCCCCAAAATTACCTTAAGAAAAATAAGCTTTGTCCCTGACGGTTTCTACCAAACTTGGCGCTTCAAGAAAAAAATTGGCGCCCAAAGGTAAGATGTTTTGTAAAGTGTTTGTAACGGCTCATCTAGTTTGAACATAAGAACGTTAATCCACATAGGTAATAAATGATAATTGTTTCTGACCGCGTCTGAAATTTGTACAAAACAGTTCCTTTTTGCACAAAGAGTTCCTCCATTATGCAAAGAGTTCCTCTATTTTTCAAAGAGTTCCTCCATTTTGTAAAGAGTTCCTCCAGAGTTCCTCCTTTTTGCAAAGAGTTCCTCGTAGTTCCTCCAGAGTTCCTCGGAGTTCCTCCTGAGTTCCTCCAGAGTTCCTCCTGAGTTCCTTTGGCTTGTACAAAAGATTTCCTCGTGGTCAGCCCCTCGTCTTTTGTCATGTTTTTTAGCTTTTTTTATATATACACTGGCGTTGCTCTGTTCTATGGGGGATAGCCGTCTTGCGGTGCACCGCGGTGGCTTCTAATCAGTGTTTAATTGATGATACGGCCATGAACGAAAAACAGCTCGCTTATCCCGGACGAATGTTCATAATTAAGCCATTAAAGCACGCGCACTTGCGTTGACGCTTATTTTATAAAAGTGTTTTGTTTCTAATTAGAACCTTAAGGTTCTAATAAGACAAAAATAAACACAGTAATAGTATATTACATAACGTATACGGAAAGTGACTTATTTCGCATGAGCGAATGTTAATATGATAACACGTAATAAAGTATGTACCCTTTATACTTTACCAACTGCCAAAAATATTGTTGTTGACTAAAATTAGATTCATTTGAAATATCGCATAAAATCTCTTAATTAAAGAGTGTTTACACTCATCAGGGGTGCTGCGAAGCTTTTAACCGCTTTTAACTCGCTTTTAAAATAAAATTTTGATGACCAAAACAAAAGTCCTGATCCCTGGAAAAATTTACAAGTGTTCTCAAGTCTGAAAAAATACCCAACTACTCCAGTTTTCCCAACTGTACTCCAATTTTGCTTTCCTATTTTGAAAATTATCAAAATTTCGGAAAGCCTTGTATTCGTGCAAAAATTTTCAATTTTTTTGCGTATTTTTGCGTTTTATGGCGTTTTATGTCGATATAAATCAATTTCAAGCAAAAGAAAAATTTGACAGACCGACCGACTGACAGGCAGGTAGAAAATCATTTTTTTTTTGTTGCTTATTTTGATTTTTCTCGACGTTTCAGAAAGAAATAACGTGATTTAAGCAAAAAAAAATTGATTTTTTTTCCATCGCAATACGTTCTTTTATGAGAAAGTAAAAAAAGGTTCTATTAAGTTTTTCACAGTCGCAAAAACCAGTTTAAGTAAGCAAAAAAGCAAGTCCTATGGACGCTGGATGGATGGTTCGAACGGACACCTTACAAGTCCTATGGACGCTGGATGGATGCTTCGAACGGACACCTTGTGTCACCTGAAAAAATGGGCATTCTATGGACATACGCCCATTGGACGCCCATAGTATCACTTTGTGCTATCTGGGATGTATTTTACATCTTGTGTAATATGGCACATGTAACGTAAAAAATCTTTCTGTTATATGGCATGTTATGTAGCATACATATACATATAACATACATGTATGTTATTTCTCATGTAATATGGCGCATGTTACCTAAAAAATCTTTCTTTGACATTTTGCATCCATATATGTGCGGACTGAGGTTATGCTATCAGGCGTTTTGAAATTCTTAAATTCTTTTTCGCTCCACCCTACTGGGCAGCCCAAGGCTAGTGAGGTTTATAACCTAGGGACCCCCAAGTATAAAATCTTTCTTTTTTTACCCCTCCCAAAAATTTTGATGACTAAATAAAAAGGTCCCAAAAATTAAAAAACGATCCTCACCCCTAAAAAATTTTTTACCCCAGTCAGAAATAATCAAACATTTTTTTAACCCTAAAAAAAATAAACATCACCCGGCGGGGCGGCCTCCAAAGTACGAGGGGCCCCCAAAAGTGGGGTGGGCGTATAATTTTTCTCACGTTCTCACCTGTCCAGTCCGACACTGAGTGAGTTACTGCCCAATAAATATTTTTTATGCATATTTTTTTCCTTGGTAAGTAATTACTTTAAATTATTTTTGAACTTTTTTCTGACTTGAAAAGAAGTACCTGCTTTTCTGATATTAACCCATATATGCAGATCGTGGATGTAAAATGGAAATAGTAAAAATGTAAAAAGCATTATACTAATAAATTACTTTTCTCATTTGATATTTACAATTATGGCGAAGGCGCAAGCATTATGTGGTAGAGCAACAAAAAGTAGATTTCGAGAAAAATGAGTTTAAAGTTACGGTAAATTAAGGATGTAATTTCGTTTAAATCACATCAGTTATAGAGGCAGTTTATTTTTTTAAGACTAATTCAACCATCCTGATTACGAAAATAGTAATCACTCTTTGCAGAAATGTACCTTTCTCCCGTGGTGGTAGAAAAAATATTTTTTTTGCACGACCAAGACAAAACCTAATTTTACGCTTTAATTTTCGGGACTAAACTTGCCGTTTTTCTCCCTAGGGAATAAAAATCACGGCAGCCTTGATAATATTAAAATATTATACTTACTATGTGCTTTGCTTATTAGGTTTGGTGGTGTTTTGTAATAATTATCGATTCAAACTAATTTATTTGATTTTAACAAAGAAAACCTTTAAAAATAACATTTTTATAACAATTTATACATAACTTAAAATTTATCATCTTCGTCCATTTTTTTGACGTTTGTGTCAACCATATTAAAAAACAATTAAAATCGCGATAGCCATGAAACTGACTTTTCGCAATTTACAGGCATCTTGATTAAATTACGAAAAATCTTTGGTCAAAATTAAAAAATCAAAATGGCGGCGCCAATATGGCGGACGACTTGTGTGATTTTTGGAAGATTCGAACCATAATCGGTACCAGGGATTTTTGGGGTCGTAGATTACGAATTGTTAGTCAAAATTAAAAAATCAAAATGGCAGCGCCAATATTTGTCTTTAATATCCTATTGGAACCAAAATCGGTATGTGAGGGTTTTCTGTGTCGTAGATTAAGAATTTTTAGCCAAAATAAAAAATTTCAATATGTCGGCGCCAATATGGCGGACGTCTGTCATTTATGGCTCATTCAAACCAAAATCGGTATCTGGGGATTTTCTGGGTCATAGATTAAGAATTTTTGACTAAATTTAAAAAATTCAAAATGGCGACACCAATATGGCGAATTTTGGCATTTATGAACCATGCCGAATAAAAATGGGTATATGGAGGTATTTGAGGTCGTAGATTACGAATTTTTAGTCAAAAATAAAAAACTCAAAATGGCCAATATGGCGAATTTTGGCATTTACGAACCACTCAAGAATATACCTACCTATTCACGTCATAATGATGTACCACGTCAAACTGACGTGAGTTCACGTCAATTTAACGTGTCATATCATTTTAAAGTGCACTCACGTCAACTTACCGTGTCATATGAAAATTAAGTGAATTTCACGCATTAAAACTTCAATTTGATGTAATTGAGGGTGATTATTTGAAAACAGTCCAACCCAAATATTTTGTAAACTAAGCACAAAGTGAAATAATTCTTTGTTTTTCAAAAAAAGGTATTAATAATAATACAATATTTTTTTTTTACATTTTATTTTATTTATTTATTTTTTTTTTTGAAAATTGATCGTCTTTCGAAAATACTATGCAAGTATACGAACTAAGACAGATTTTTTCGCGGAAATCAGCTTTTTTATGTACAAAATGGAAAAAAAACAATAAAAAAAGATTTTTTTAACTAATGCAGGACTTCTAGGGGAAAGGTAAATATATTTTAAAATTATTTATCATGGATTGCAGTTGCTGCTTCTGGTAATTTTAATATTGCAATTTATAATGCAGTCATCGTGTTAAATTGCAATTATTTTAAATATGATTTTACTAGTATACTAGTAAATATAGCTATAGCTATAACGCAGAATAATTAAAGTAATTTATATATAGCAATTAAAGCAACACTTTTGCTTATCATTATACTCTTCACAGCGCGTAAGCGCTAGAAGAGTATATCACGCAACGAACTAATAACTCTTCTTTCTAGAATACGCATACCGTTAAAATAAAGTATCGCCAACATCTCGGTTTGTTTGTAAACAAATAGTAGGCCTGAACAATAACTGTTACCAGTAACTGGTATTGTTGTCTCTGTTAGAACAAAGATGTGCGAGTAAGACAGACGAATGTTTATGTTGCCGACGTTTTTGTCAGTTTTAACGAATGAAATGCCTATTCTAGAGATAAGAGTTGATATCACGGTAGTTTCGAGGCCCGGTAAAATAGCCCGTTTCTGGCATTATGGATTAAACGTAATATTTATATACCGGGTGTCCCAACTCTATTTACCCAGCGGTTTTCTCGAAAACTAAAAGAGATAATCAACTTCTGAGAAAACCAACTTAAATTAGACAACTTAAACTATATTTTAGCATATATTTGATACTTTCAGGTCTCAAAATGTGGGCAGGGGGCACGGGGGGGGGGGGAGGCGGGGGTAGTTTTTTTTAATGGAAAGGGGGGTCGTGTGATACATCATTTTAAAGCAAATAAAATTCTCTATTGGACTGTATATTTTTTAATTTTTTAAACAATTTTTTTAAGGTTTTAATTCTTTAATTTCTTGTGCTAAAAAATGCGTTTTTATTATTTTTATTTATGTCAATTAAAATTAGTTTAAAAGTACAATTTACGTTTTTTCATCATGAAATTAGTAACTTTTAAAAAATTGTAATTTTAACAAAAATACCCATTTTCAACCCTATTTTAAACCCAAAAAAACTGTTTAAAAAAGTTAAAAAATATATAGTTAAATGGAGAATTAAATAAGCTTTAAAATGATGTATTACACGACCCCCCTTTCAATTTAAAAAAAATGTCCCCCTATGTCCTTCCCTTCCCCACATTTTAAGAGTTGAAAGTAATAAATATATGCTAAAAGATAGTTTAAGTTGTCTTATTTAAGATGGTTTTTGCAGAATTTGATTATCTCTAAGTTTTCGAGAAAATCATTGGGTAAATAGAGTTGGGACACCCGATATTTTTTGAAAGAGAAGTGATAGGCGACCTCAACGGTACCAAATTTAAACTTAAAAACAAAAAAGGGAACTATTTTTAAGATGGTGCTGAAAATTGGTCTTTTATAAGAATTTTTTACTTACTTTTATAATATACTTGCTACTTTTTTACCATCAAAATGCGTTTTCTCATCTAAAATTTTTCTTCTGAATCTTGCGACAAAATCACAAATTAGTTATACAAATTTTCAAATAAAAAATAAACAAAAAACCTTTAACCTATGTTTAAACACAATTCTCGACAAAATTATCTTATGACTGAATAATGTTAACACTTTAACTTCCGCGCGATTATTATGTTTTTTTAGTTTAAAGTTTTATGGAAAAACAAGTGGAAGAATCACTAAATAATGTGAAAAAAAGCTAGTGACTTTATGTCACATAATGCTTATTCGTTAAATTTTAATATATGCCGTTGTGCGTCAAAAAAAAAACCAACGGCAGTTAGAGTGTTAAGGTGATTATTTGGGTACAGAAGAAAAACATTTAAAAAGGTTGAATTATATTCATAGGAACGAAAAATATCCAATACAAAACGAAACAGCAAAAAAATTCAATTAAGCCGTTTTTGCGCCAAATACATTTCATTTCTAGTAAGCTTAAGACTACATTTAGATTTAGGAAAGAACTTTTTCTCAAAATAATCATAAAATATAAAATCTGGAAAGAGTAAACATAGAAAATACGAGTAGCTGCTTTTTCCGCCGAAAAATTTAGATGGGAAAACACCTTTTGATCGTAAAAAAGTAGCAAGTATGATATTATAAAAAGTAGGAAAAAAATTCTTATAAAGAAAACAATTTTTAGCACTATTTTAAAAATGGTTAAGTTTAAATTTTATACTGTTGAATTCGCCTATCACTACTCTTTCAAAAAAATATATAAATCGATAGAACATTACATCCATAATGCCAAAAACGGGCCGTGTGAACCTGGCCATGAAGATGGGGCACTTACGAAATAAGGGTCCTTTCCCTAGAAAGGTTAGTGCCCCAATTGGTTTCGTTAGTGCCCCTTTGGTTCTCGACTTATAAGGTTGGGGAAAAAAACACCTGTTCTTCACAAAAGAGAAATAACGATTTTTTCGATTTTTTTTGTTTATCACTCGAAAGCATTTCGTTAGTGCCTGTTAGTGCCCAGGATTTTTTTTCTCCATCCTCAAAGGTTAACTCTCAGGGTCACCTCCAAGTTGATAATTTTAAACCGTCACACTAACAAAAGTAAAAGAAATATATTTGTTTTTTTCGCACATATGAGCTCTCTAGCGTTGGTAGAGGTTAGTGCCCAATCAAACTATCCTCAGCCTTTATTATGAGGCTCGCCTCATGGCTCCGAAAAAGTGCAAAAAAAAGTATATATTATTAAAGCATATACGAGTTCTTTATCGTTAGTGGACGTTAGTGCCCTCAAAAAAATGACTTAATGTCCAAAGACGACGACTCCAGAGGCTTTTAACTTTCCCAGATTTTAAGACCATGAGAGTTAACCTTTGAGGATGGAGAAAAAAAATTCTGGGCACTAACAGGCACTAACGAAATGCTTTCGAGTGATAAACAACAAAAAAATCGAAAAAATAGTTATTTCTCTTTTGTGAAGAACAGGTGTTTTTTTCCCCAACCTTATAAGTCGAGAACCAAAGGGGCACTAACGAAACCAATTGGGGCACTAACCTTTCTAGGGGGTCCCCTTTTATGAAAGGACCCTTATTTCGTAAGTGCCCCATCTTCATGGCCAGGTTCACACGGCCCCAAAAACGGGCTATTTATGAAAGGACCCTTATTTCGTAAGTGCCCCATCTTCATGGCCAGGTTCACACGGCCCCAAAAACGGGCTATTTTACCGGGTCTCGTTTGTTTCATGAAAAAAACATATCATAACAAATATCAAATATATTCAAAAATATAGTTTAATTTGTCTTATTTACGTGCTCCAAATATTTGAAGTCAATATATCAACTCGTTTAAAAGTTAAGAGGGGTGACTTTGGACCGCTCCGAATGAATGGTTATTAAATAATTATTATGCCATAATGTCATGCATGTATCCAAATAGTATGAATTGCAACCTCAGGTCTCGACCCTCGACATTTCTCATAGATTTCTTTGTTTTAGATCACCCTTATTTTTATTCCAACAAGAAATCCGTCCAGTCATAGGTTGCGTTAGTCATTTCCTTTGAAACAACATGCATATTTATATTTTGGATTTTATGGTCATTTACCTTACTCAAGTACAAATATTAAGGAAAGATAAGCGTAATTATGGTATAGATTTTGTTTAATATACAGTGCGTCTAAAGTTAGCCCCCCTTTAACTTTTAAACGACTTAAGATATCAACTTGAAATTTGGAACACGTAAATATACCAAATAATTTGTTGGTATATATTTATTTATTTAATATGTTTAGGGGCACAATGGAGGCAGGGGGCAAGGGGGAACATTTTTTCAAATGGACTTTGATACATAATTTTAAAGCTTATGAAATTCTCGTTTTCATCATTTGATTTTTATTTTTTTTAACGATGTTTTAGGATTTTTTTTTTGAAATTTTCATTTAAATCATTTAAGATTATTTTAAAAGTATAATATACGTTTATTTATTATAAAAATAATCAATAAATAAAAATTGTTTATTTTTTCATTTTGATGAAAATTCCCATTTTCAACACTTTTTAACCCCCTTAGAAATCCTGAAAAAAATAAAAAATACCGCTGCCAACAAAATAATACTTTCATCTATTATAGGCCTATAATAGACTAGGTTCATTAAAATCAAAAACTAAAAAAAAAAACAAAAAAAAAATTTTTTCGTTAAACGAAAAAAAAAAGTCCACACCAAACCCCAAACCGATTTTTACATTTTTATTAAAAACAATCCCAGCCTAGAACTTTGGATAATCAACCTGTGGTCCAAATTTTAGCCCGTCTTTAGTCTTTAGCCCGAAGCGTTCTTGAGTTATCGTGGTCACAAATTTCCCGGACACACAGACCGACAAACCGACCAACAGACAGAATTATTTTTTACGGAAATCATATTTTTTGGATATAAAACGTCCAGAAACGTAAAAAAGCAATAAAATTTTTTTTTACTAACGCAAGACTTTCCTTTGCACGGCAGGCTTGAGGTTAACTTAAGTTTCAAAGAGTGGTCAAAGCAAACAACAATGGATATTGGTAGAATGGGGTCATAACCATCAACAGCAAAATCGCAGCAGATGGTTTCCAGAAGATACTGTTAAAAGTTGTTGTCTTAAAATCTTAAAATTTTAAAATTTGGGATAATAATAATTCTAGTTAAGTTTTGTCCGCAGAATCCGAATTCGTTTACAGAATTGGTCTATCTGTTTTAGTTTCCGAAAAAAAAATGAAAATCAAAAATTTGTTTTAGTAAACTTTTATCGCCTGTAAAAAAATAACTACAAGATATTAACTTAGGAATATGTATAAACGACAGACAAGGATTAGTATTTAAAAATACCATCGAATAATTAAAATTGTTTTGTGTTACAACTTTAATATGGATTCTTTTCAAAAATTTTTTAGAAAAAAAAAGTTAGGTTGAGCAGTGTTATAAATATTTAGATACCTTACAGCTCAAAACATTTTTAATGTCTAATAATTTTTGACAGATTATGACAAAACAACAAATACTGCTTCACTTAGTATTTATTTTTCCAGAAACTGACCAAAAGAAGGTCTTGCTATACATATTACATATTTTACAAATTATTCGATAGCATTTCTAAATACTGAGATTCTCTGTCGTTTGGACATACAGGGTGTATTTGAAATAGCGTACGAAATTTTAACAGGTGATTCTACATGATAAAATATGACAAAAAGTTCCTATAAACATATGTCTAAAAATGCGTCATAAGGGAGCTACGCCCCTTTGAAATTGGCTAAAAAAATCGGTTTTTATTTAATAACTCATGAACCCTTTGAGATATATTAACGAGGTTTTGCACGTGAATTAATCCTAATAAGGCCCATCTTTGTATGTCATTGTCACGTACTTATTTAAACCAGGGGTGTGCGAAACGGGGGGCCTTATCAGTTTTTTGTCCCAAACTTTTTTCTGTGTAACTTTTTTGCAATTTTATTTTTGAAATATGATTCCTCAGGTCAAAATACATAAAAAAGGTACTCTTGTTGTAATACTGTAGGATTAACCGTTTTCGAGAAAAGTTCATTTGAAGGTGAAATTTAATATTAAAATGTCGAAAACCAAAATTTTAATGATGCAGTGTTATTCTACACCAAAAACTAAGAAACAAAGTTTCCATACATGTAGGTCGAAAAAACGGCTTTAAAGCTACCATAGCCCTTTAAAAATGGTGCATATTTAGGAGACCATAGCTCCATTAGGATTGATTTTTGGAAGTACCTGTATATGAGGTTTTTTTCTTAGTTTTTAATGTACATTCGCCCTGCATCATTAAAATTTTGGTTTTCAACATTTTGGTATTTAATTTTTCGTCCTCGAACCGTGGAATTTCACCTTCAAATGATTTTTTCTCGAAAACGGTTAACCCTACAGTATTACAACAAGAGTACCTTTTTTTATGTATTTTGACCTGAGGAATCATATTTAAAAAATAAAATTGCAAAAAACGTACACAGAAAAAAGTTTGGGACAAAAAACTGATAAGCCCCCCCGTTTCGCACACCCCTGGTTGAAATAAGTACATGAAAATAACACATAAAAACGGGCCTTGGTAGGATTAGTTGACGTGCAAAACCTCGTTGATATATCTCAAAGGGTTCCTGAGTTATTAAATAAAAACCTATTTTTTTAGCCACTTTCAAAGGGGCGTAGCTTTCTTATGACGCATTTCTAGACATATATTTATAGGAACTTTTTGTCATATTTTATCATGTAGAATCACCTGTTAAAATCACTACGCTATTTAAAATACACCGTGTATGTGCAAGTTAATATCTAGTATTGTTATTTTTATACAGGTGATGAAATTTCGCTAAAGCTAAATTTAGATTTACATTTTTTCGAAAATAAAAAATAAAAGGTCAATTTTGTGAACGGATTCAGATTCTACGAACGAAATTTAACTAGAATTTTTATGTAAGTTTCCAAATTATGAAATTGTAAAGAAACAGGGCCATCACCAAGAACTTTTAACAGTATCTTTCGAAAACCATCTGCTGCGATTTTGCTGTTGATCGTTATGCATAGCCTTGACCCCATTCTACCAATATCCGTAGTTGTTTGCTTTGACCATTCTTTGAAACTTAAGTTAACTTCAGGCCTACCGTGTTCGGGAAAATAATATATGGTCGAATAGAGAAATTTATTAGATTTAAAATCATGTGTCACATGACCCCCTTGCAGCCCTGCCTCCATTGCGCCCCTTAAACATATTAATATATACCAAAACATTATTTGGGTTATGTTATTTACGTGTTCTAAATTTTAAGTTCATATCTTAAGCCGTTCAAAAAGTAAAACGGGGGCGAACTTTTTACACGCACGGTTTGATAATATAGACAATGAATTAAGAATTAAACTTTATTAAAGTTTATAGGTTTTTGTGCCTCATAGTAATTAATTTTTTTTTCACACGCGTGAATATCATCCGCATATATTCCACGGTGTACCTTAAACGAAGTCAAATCACCCCGTTTTTGACTTTGGGTTGTTTTTGGGACATTTCCAAACAGTTTTTGACAAAAATTGAAATCGCTCACGAAGCCGTTTTTAAATAAAGTAATTCTTCTTCTTCTTCTTCAAGTTTTTCCTGACACCACAATACGGAGTTTTTTCTATGACACACCCTATAGCATAGGTACTACCCATGATGCTTAATATAATCACGAGCACTCACACGCCTACTTTGTTAATGTCCAAAATAAGACGACCGTGCACGGTGGACATTAACAAAGTGAATTGTTGTGATTATATTGAGTATCACGGGTAGTACCTATGCTACAGGGTGTGTCATGGAAAAAACTCCGTATTGTGATGTCAGGAAAAACTTGAAGAAGAAGAATGACTTTTTTTAAAAAACGGCTTCGTGAGCGATTTCAATTTTTGTCAAAAACTATTTGGAAATGTCCCAAAAACAACCTAGTCAGAAAATCCGGGGTGATTTAACTTTCCATTTAACTTTGTTTAAGGCACACCGTGGAATATATGCTGATGATATTTACGCGTGTGATAAAAAAAATTAATTACTATGAGGCACAAAAACTGTTTGGAAATGTCCCAAAAACAACCTAAAATCAAGAAATCCGGGGTGGTTTTACTTTCCATTTAACTTTGTTTAAGGCACACCGTGCTTCCAATGAGTAAACCGCTAAAAAAAATGTACACCTGCATTTATGCTAGGAGGTGATCCCTTAGGATAAGGACTCAAAAAAGTCTCGAAATTTCCTCCAAGGTTACCTCGAAAAACTTTGAAAATTACCTAAAAAAAGTCCCACTTTTAGTAAATATATTTTCTCGAAAGATAACCTCCAAGATTTGATATCGTTTCGTTAAGTTCTCACTAACTCCCGAGAGGGTACCTCATGCGTCACGCATTATGCGTGTCGTGTTTTACGAAGTGATTTATGCGTAGAGTCATTTGTTGAAAAAACAATCAAACTTACCTTGTGAAAAAATATAATAAATTAAAATCACTATATACATTTTCAAAAATCGCACTAAATAATTTATTTTATCACAATATTGGTTTCACTTTCATTGCACACGCGTTTTCCGGTAAAACCTAAACTATTTTCATTTAAATAATACATCCCAAATTAAATAAAAGAATTGTTTTGAGCTAAATTTTTAATAAAAATAAAACTGGGTTGTCTTTAATTTTTTCTTATTGAGGTCACCATTTACCCATACTAGGTTATTTTGCCCCGCATGTCGAAGGACTCGCGCTGAGGTGGTTACTTTCGCGTGGCCTATAAGCTGTATGGTAATATATTGGTCATCTGGATATAAGTTAGCCGGTGGTCGGTCGCTTAGAGACCCCGAGCACAACAATCAATGGCTATTTAAGCAGGACACTTTCAAGAAATATAGCGATGACGGTAGACGCGCCTGGATTAATTATAGTGTGGTTTTTATTTTACTGGAATTTCAGGGCTCCCACCGATTTTTTTTATATTTTTTTTATGATTTTATGACAATTTTAGGCATTTTATGACAAAATATTTGGACAAAAAAGCAGAAATATTTGCACAAAAAAGGGAAACTTTTTTTCCCGGGCCAAAATGATCAAAAAAATTGTGTTACGTAATACTTGAACGTTTCCTTATGAGGGGTTAAACTTTAATAAAAATTGAAAAATCTTAAAAAATATATATTTTTTTTTTTTTTTTTTTTTTTTTTTTCAAAAAATCCCTAAATCAGTCATCAATTTAAATGTAAGTTTTTTTAAATTTTAGAGCAAAATAGAAAAAATTCTTTTTTTTTACGCAAAATAAATGCATTTATACGTGTTTTAACTTCGATCCTACAATCTAGAGTAAATATAGTGCTTCAGATCAAAAAAACATTAAAAATAGTATAAACATAACCTTAAAATCCAACATGGGTATCGACTCGGGTGGAAAAAACAGTGAAGATCAAACAAAAGGACACGTATCACAGACACAAACTGATCAACCAGAACAAAATCCACTACAACTAAGCAAATCCCAAAGGAAGAAACGCAGCAGAGCTCAAAAATTGGTTGAAAGCATACTTCTTGACTTCACAAGATCATCATCTTCTGCCGATGGAGACTCTCCCATCTCAAAGAAGCTAAACACACAGCCATCTCCACCACCAAGGCAAAATGAAAATGCTGCGAGCAGTACAACACTAGAAATGTTAAAAGAAGCGCTAGGTAAACACTTACCGAGCACAACCAATCAACAAAACAATGTGCCCCAACAAATTTTTGAAACAATCACACAAGCTCAGAATGGTATTTCTACAGAAAACACATATCTTGGTGTTCAACCACAAAATATAAACTTAAACCCACAAACAACAACACAAAGTGGTTTCCAGCCACAAAACATAAACCTGATCCCACAAACAACAACACAAAGTGGTTCTCAGCCACAAAACACAAATCTGAATCAACAAGCACCAAAACAAGGTACTATCCAACCACAAAATACAAATTTAAACCAACAAACAGTAACACAAAGTTTGATAAACATTAACATTCAAAGAAACCCAACTATTAAAATAAACAACGTAACCAATGAGTACCGACATACATTCTTTTTAGATACAAAAGATAATGTTAGTAGAAATGACTTCATACAAATCTGGAAAAATGTCTATCCAACAGCAAGAGATATTATTTTAGAAGCAAAATCAAAAAAAGGTTTAATTTTAAAAACAAACACAGAAAAAGAAAAAATTTTGGCCTCAATTGAGCATCTTAAAATAAACACACTCAATAACTATCATGAATACACGCATAAAGAAACTAGCCCTACACCTACATCAAGCAACTCGTATTCTGCAATTATAACAAAAGTAGAACTAGAAATAGATGAAAAAGATATAAGTGAACATCTAAACAATGAAAACATTCCTCATAGATACTGCAAGCGCATAGTTTCCAAAGCGCGCAATACACCAACCATGCTCATTCGAATAATCACTAGCTGCATTAAGTCCTACGAAAAAATATTAAATGAAGGTGTATTCTATAATTATAAACATTATCCTGTCTGTACAAGTGACCCACCCAAGCCATTGCCGATACCTTGTGGAAAATGCGCAGCATTCGGACACCTATCAGAAAATTGTACTTCCAAAATTATTTGTAGCAAATGCAAAGGCAACCATAGAACTAGTTCCTGCACGTCCCCGCTCCCAGCCACATGTGCTGCCTGCGAGTCCATTGATCATGTCGCCTGGTCAATTAAATGCCCTAGAAGGCCGACCCAACCACTGCCAAATATACCAAACATCAAAATAAGATGTAACAACAAAACATCAGCAGAATTAGACAAAGATATAACCACCAACAGTAGAATACACTCAAACATGACCATTCATGATCATATTATTAACACATATATAAATAAAATCAATAACCCCAAGAACATAGACCGTAAAGAACTTGTTAACAGGCTTCGCAAGAGATTCATTGAAAACTTTAACATTGACACACAAGCAGTATTTTCAGGAAACTCAATGTATATTTTGATGTTCGATCTAAAACACCCTGAGCACACTACTCCCACAGAACCACGAGAAGGCACACAAGTACTAAGTCAAAATGTCCAACGTTAACATACTATACTCAAACATAAATAGCTACAACAAAAGAAAACTAATTATTAATAACTACGTTGAACATAATAACATTCACTGTACATTGTTCGTTGAAACAAAAACAAAAAAAAACACAGAAGCAACATATAGAGATTGGTCTGTAATACAGAAGCATGGAACCATTACAAATAAAAAAGCTAGAGGAGGTTGCCTAATACAAGCAGAAAAAAGCCTAGCTATAGGCAAAGCTAACCCGCCATCGATGAATAACGTAACAAACGAATGTCTTCACTTCACCCTGCCGTTTAACAACCAAAAACTTCATGTTTTCTTAGTCTACATGCACCCACTTTCTGGTAGAATAGAAGAAAACTTATTCATCAAAGCTGCTCAATATGAATATGTCCTAATGATTGGAGACTTTAACGTCAATGCGACACGAGATACACAAATCAAAAATTTTTTAAGGCACAGCAACTTCTACAAATATCAGACACCACCTACATTTCTAATGAATAATAACAACGACACAACGCCAGACTTAATTTTATGTACCAACAACATTAGAAACACTATTAAAAAAGTCAAAATTGTTACGGATTTAGGATCGGACCACCTTGGTTTCGAGGTCAGTTTGGATACCGGTTATCCCCCGGCTGCTAGTGATACCAAGACAGTCCTACAACTTGAAAAATGTGACATTACAAAAGTTAACGCAAAGATGATTGAATATACTGAAAATATTTCAATATTGTCAAATATAAACATATCAGAATTCTTAAACAAACTCACAAACTCGGTCTTGGAACACACTCCCAAAAAGAAATACAACTATTACACACACTCTCTTCCACCATTCATCCTTAGGTTGATAAAACATAAAAGACAACTTTATAGGGAAATACAAAATAATTATGACCCCGAGTTAAAAAGGCTTTTTAATAAATTTAATAAAGAAATTCAGCAAATGGTCAAACAATATAAAGAAAATAGTTGGATTAACTCCTGTCAAAAGATCAAAGAAAAACAAGGTAAGAACTATTGGCAAGAAATCAAGAAGCTCACAAAATATCAACACAAAAGAAACATTTCTGAATTGATAGTTAACAATACTACATATACTACTTCAAAGGACATAGCAAGTGAACTAGCAAAATACTTTAAAAAAATATACACATTTTCGAACAACCCCAAATTTGACACAGATTTAGAACTAGAAGTTAACAATTGGTACAGAGATTTCTTTAGAGATGACACAGAAATATATGAGGTTCAAGAAATCGACGAGGAAGAATATCTACAAATTTTAAATTCAGGCAAAAACACCTCTCCAGGATTCGACAACATCACAAGAAAAATTCTACAAAAACTTGATCCTATCATTCATGAACACATTCGCAAAATATTCAATTATTGTATTAAACACTCGTTTTACCCACCTGAATGGAAAAAAGGACTAATTATTACCATCCCTAAGCCTAATGGTAACCCTTCTGACCCAGCTAATCATCGCCCAATCACCCTTCTACCAGTATTGGGAAAGAACTTTGAAAAACATGTAAAAATAAGACTGCAGAGTACATTGGATGAGTACATACCACCTTATCAATACGGATTTAGAAAAGAAACCTCGACAATTCATCCACTAGTAGTATTACTCTCAAACATACAAGAAGCAAATAGACGGGGTTATTTTTCAGCATCGTTATTCATGGACATACAAAAAGCGTTTGACAGTATTTGGATAAGAGGACTTTTGTACAAACTTTATACCCTGGGATGTCCAAAACATATAATTAGAATAATAAAAGAATCATTAGAGAACAGAACCCTACAAGTTAAATTCGATGGTTGTACCTCAAACCCTTTTTCACCAGAGCAAGGATTAGCCCAGGGCTCTCCTAATTCTCCCGATCTATACAACATATACAGCCACGATATATACACAACATTTCAAGACACAATCACAATTAATCCCAATATGTACATGACCCAATTCGCAGATGACACCGGACTTACAGCGCACGATAACACGTTAAAGAAGACAATGAAAAACCTTCAAAGATTGACCGACCACACCATTAACTGGATGCATAAATGGCGCATTCTTCCAAATCCTACCAAGACACAGCTTTTAATTTACCACCACAATATTAAGAATACCTCACCTACAATTTTAGTCGACCAACACGTAGTAGATCCGTCAACAACAGCCAAATACTTAGGAGTTTTATTGGACAGCAAAATTAGCCTAAAGCCCCACTACACAAACCTTAAAAATAAAACATCCCAAAGAGCGAAACATTTCAGATCACTAACCTACAAAAACAAAGGCATTAGTACAACAACTGCAGCAAAAATATACTCCACTATTTGCAGACCTTTGATTGAGTATGGTTCAGTGCTCACAAATAATCTCAAACAAACCACTATTAATGTTATTGAAGTCTCTGAAAGAAAAGCCCTAAGATCCATCACCAAGATTCGCAACCCATCCAATCCACTATTTAATCCATCTAACGAGCTGTTATACGAACTAACTAACATCGAACCCATCAGTGGAAGACTGAAAAAACTTATAGGAAGATTTAGAGATAAAGAAGAAAATTTGGAAAAAATTAAATGTATGCTAAACTACGAGGAACCCACCCAAAATCCAAAAAGAAGAAACCCAGCACTCCCACTTTATAACTCTCTTTTAATTTAAATTCATTCATACATAAACTCATTCACACAATAATAGAAATTAGTTATTAATATTGTTATTTTTATTTATTTATTTTTTCACATATATGTAAGATATATTAGAAAATTATTTAAATTGTTAAATTTAACCTATTGTATACATAGGCAGAAAGACCTCGGTCAATAGCCTATTGGATTTCCAATAAAGATTTTATTATTATTATTATTATATATTTTTTTTTGTTTTTTGAAAAAAGAAAAATTTTTGAAATTTTTGATTTATTTTTATTTTTTTATTTTCTTTTTTTTTGTAAAAAAAATCAAATTTTTTTCGTCTTTTCAATTTTTTTTTTATTTTTAACTTAATTTTTTGTTTGTTGGCAGCACTATTTTATTTTGCGTTTTAATTAAATAAATTTAACTTGCGTTATTTGGGAAAATGCAATATGACATCCACTGTGAATGGAATGGAATGTATATTTCCGAGTTTAATTATTTGTGGAATTTATTTCACTGTTTCAGATCTGTATGGAAAACTTATTTTCGTGAATACATGACCAACATTTTTAAATCATTATGCACCAGTTTAATAGTTCAACACCCTTTAAGGTAAGTCAAGCACGGACCCTGCCAAACTAAAATAAAAATATATCAACAACCAACGAACAAAAACATGGAGATCTAAATCTCCGCTTTAATATATCGAGTCACCAATTTCCCTTTTTCGATACTTTGTTTTTAAAAGGCAGGGGAAGTAATTAAAAATTTGTAGTGAAAGTAAAACAATCTACCTAAAGCTATAATGTTTTTATAGAACTTTTATTTAATTGTTATTTTTAAAGGCTGTTATAAACGGCATATTTCGATAGTAATGCCGTTAAATGCAAATAAAGAACAATATTTTCTGTAAGAATTGAGTTTAATTAAGTTTTTCGCCGCGACGGTGAATATTTTAATGTTAGTATGACACGCTCTCGTAAAAAAGGAGGACGTTAGGTGGACGACCCTATATGGGTATTATAGGGCTCCCACCAAGTCAAAAATCTGGAAGTCAGGGTTTTAACCATTTCTAACGAAAAGTCAGGGTACTTATAATTTAGAATTTTTTTCTAAAATGTTTTGTTAAATTTTACAGGGTGCTTAATCGTACGCATATTTTAGTATTCTACATTATAATGTATTATATTATATTATATTGTATATTTCATAACAAAAAAATAGCTGAAAAAGTGTTAAATTGTTTTTTTTACATAGAATTTAAAGTAATTTTACCAAACTTTGATTCATGTTTTCTTAAATCAATATCATATATTAGTTTGTTTTAAGTTATAACTGTTCAAAAATGTTGTATGGGTAGGCGCTTTCTGTCCTTTTAGAGTAATTTCTTATTTAAATGAGATAAATAGGGATGAAATATGCAATAAAATAGTTGTCCCATTCAGGGAAACGAAATTTGTCCCATTCAAGAATACTGACAATATTATTAAAAAAAAAATAGGCTAAAACAATTTACCTTTATAATATTCGATTATTTAATATATGTTTCGTGTTGTTTTATACTATAACATAAATCAAGTTTAAACAGTTTCCTTTTGCCTTTCGTTAATAAAATATCTTTTAAAATTATAAAAAAAAATACTTTTGACCTGGTAAAACTGACTTATTAAATTTGTCAAAAACCCAGCTGCCTAAACTTTGCCATTTTTTAACCGACTTCCAAAAAAGTAGGAGGTTATCAATTTGACTTTGTTTTTTATGTTTGTTCCCGCATAACTTTGGAACGGATGACTGGAATTTGATGAAACCTTTTGCTACTTAAAGGGGACATTCGGATAATGCCGGGTAAGCCGGATAATCAAGATAAATATAATCGTTTTAACGCAATTTCACTTAAAACCGGCTTAATTTGGTTCTCATACCAACCAAATTTTTAGAAAATGATCGGATAAGTGGGATAACTTGATTAAGGCGTCACTCAAATATTACGGCAGGCTAAAAATCTTTTAAATTCCGCTAAACTTGATTCTGTGGGCATGCAATATTAAAATACTAAGAGAAAATTGTACAATTTGTGATTATAAGGCGTTATTTGATTATTACTTAACGCTTAAAGTTTTACAAAGATTTTATTTAGTATTTCGTTTAAAATAAGGTTGGTTGGACTCTTGGCCGCTGAAATAAAAATACTAATAAATTTATTTTTTAGAATTTTATTTTTAAGATGATAACGCCAACGCACTAATAGTGCGTTGTGACGTCAGCAGCTTGCCGAGATGGAAGGACAACTATAATTTAGCTTAGATTACCTTACAGATTTACAAGTTCTGTGTCTCTAAAAAGTAAAAAATAAAAACTTTTCGCAAAAAAAAATGAACCGACTTCTGTCTTAATTAAAAATAAGTCGATGCCAATTTCATAGCAAACAATTTAACAACATAAATAATTGTTAGTATTTAATTTAGGGAGTGGTAAAATTGGCACCGACTTATTTTTTACTTTTTAGAGACAGAAGTCGGTTCATTTTTTTTGCGAAAAGTTTTTTTATTATTTTTTAACTGCACATCTAGGGCTATCGAGGGCTATCTAATCATGATAACAAAAACCAAAAATTACGAAGCATAGTTCGGAAACAGGTACTGTCCCATTCAATAATATGTCCCACTCATAGTGATCTCCCCCTACATGTAATATTTATTATAGTTCTCAGCATGAAAGAAAGTCTCCGACGTAAGGGGGAGAAATCATTCGCGCTCTCTTCTTTCCGTCAAGAGCGTTATAAGGCGTGCGTGCCTACATCGGGCCTCCCACTTGCACACACATTCCAAACATATTTCCCGTAGCCACAGATCCGTGCGTCAAACTATATATAGACTAAGATCGTATATTATTAATGAATGGTATATTATATTTGTGTATTATGCACAGTTATAAAAATTGTAAAAATTTTAAAAACAGTAATCAATAATCTAATCTAATATTTATGATATATACAGGGTTATTCATAAATGAGTTATAGCAACGGATTTTTACACGTGTTCTAACCCAAATATGGCCTAGAATACAGGGTTATTCACAGAAATGGCCTATTAAAAAAATATGGATTTTGAAAATTAGTTTTTTTTATACAGGGTGATCAGTAACTGCCAACCAAAATTTAAGAGGTGGTTCTACATCCAAAAATATGAAAAAAGTTCCTATAAAGGTTGTTTCGGAAATGAGCCCTAAGGGAGCTACGGCGTTCGAAGATGACATATTCATTCATTTAAAACTGAGCAAAAAAGTATTCTTCACCAAAACACCTAAATTTAATATTAAAGGAGTAATAGCCTTTTAAAAAATAACGTTTTTGGTGGCACAAAATGTTACTTCCTCTTAATTGCATTTTTTTTTAAAACGGTAGCTCATACAGTGTTACACTATATGACATTTTTTATGTATTTTTATTCAAGGAGTAAATATTTTTTACAAAAAATCCAAAAAACATACACATAAAAAAGTTTGGGGCAAAAATGTGTTAAGCCTCACATTTTTGTCCGTCTAGGCACACCTCTGGATAAATTCAAAAAAATAAATTAACAAACTTATTGCCCCTATTAATACATGCAAAAGCTTGTCGCTCTAGCTTAAAGGGTACCAGAGTTATTATTTAAGAACCTTATTTTTATTACAATTTTAAAGGGCCCTAGCTCCCTTAGGGCTCATTCCGGACCAACCTTTATAGGAACTTTTTTTATATTTTTGGATGTAGAATCACCTCTTAAATTTTGGCATGACAGTTATTGATCCCCCTGTATGTTACAATTTGTATCTATCTCTAGTGGTTTTTGAGTAATTCGGGTTTATAGAAAAAAATAGCAAAATCAAGCACCCTCAAATAAATCAATAACTTCTTGATCTTTTACACTGAAGAAAATAATTTTCTTATTGTCGTGGGGTTGGCAAACAAACAAACAAACTTAAAATGGCAATAACTCAATTTTTTTAAATGAGACCCGGGTACCCCATATTTTTTTATAATATAGCTAAATAAAAAATAAAATTTGCCTTAAACTAAATATGACATACCCTATTTGAGATATGTGCAAAATATTCTGAAATGCGGATTTTTCTTAAATTTTATCAAGCTGGCCGATAAAATTAAAACTATTCATTTTTATTTTTACCTAAACGTCTTAATTATTTTATTTTTACCAAAAATCGTAAATAAATCTTTAATCCATTTATTGGTCTTAACCTCAGTTACAGTGTAAAAATAAGCATCTGCCACTAAAAATGTAGATTTTTTAATAGTTATATATAATATCTAAATTTTGCTTATTATCGCCTGTCGAAGTATTTTTTGGAGGCATTTGACTTACTGCCTCACAGTAATGCCCCAGCTTTTTTACACTCATTTATCACAATGATTATTATAGGGTAAGGTGAAAAGAAAAATGAATTATCATTTTATCAGCCTACTTGATTAAAACTAAAAAAATTAAGAGAAAATCGTATTTTCGGAATATTTTTCAACTATTAATCCTAGGTATAGGATACCCATTGGGTATTACCCAATATTCATTTTAAAGCAAATTTTATTCTCTAATTAGTCCATATAAAAAAAACTGAATGGTACCGTTAAAAAAAATAGTTATTGCCATTTTAAATTTGTTAGGTTTGAGCTGCTTTCTGGGACAAACTGTATACATTTTAGGTTATATTTTGGTTTAGGATAAGTTAGTTAAGTATCGTTAAATTAACCCTAAAACAATGTTTCTCCAATTTAAAAGATCAAGGAGTTATTGATTTTTTTTAGGGTGCTTGATTTTGCTAATTATTTTTTATAAATCCGAATAACTCAAAAACCACTAGAGATAGACACAAACCGTAACATACTAAAATAAAGAAAATTTAATGCAGATTCCAAAAATATACAGGGTGTTCCATTAAATAAAAAACAAAGTTGAGTATCACTTCCGGCATAACCGGAAGTGATACAAGCATGGAAATATATTTAATCGGTTCATATGCAAAAACCCTGAAGTGCCAAATATGAGATTTTTAAAATTATTGGTCCTCAATAAACTTTTAATAGGCCATTTCCGTGAACAACCCTGTATAATTATCCTGTTATTTCATGTAGTTATTTTAAGCAGTGTCGTGCGAAGCGGGGGCTATCACTTTTTTCCCCAAACTTTTTTGTAGTTATATTTTCGAAAAAAATGCATTTGAAGGTAAAATTTCAGATTTCAAGAAACAAAAATTTTACAAAAAAATCAATGAAGCAGAGTAGGGACACTAGTGTTCCTAAATCAGGATGATTACGCATCAAACCCTAAGAAAATAATTCTTATACATGTGAGCCCTCAAATCACTTTTTAGGAGACTCTCTAAGGGAGAATCTATTCTTGGAAAACACCCCTTAAAAGGAATTACGCTATTTATAAATAACCCTGTATAATGTATGAGTATAATAAAAATTATGAGATTTCAAAAAAATGGGGTTTGTCCTAGAGTTATGTACGGCACTGTGTCAACAGTACTTTAAATATTTAAGTTATTTGTACAGAAAAGAGTTTTTAGGTCATACAGGATTATATTTCTTTTGTAATTTATTAAAATTATGAACTGGCAATAAAATTATATGTAATTCTGTAATTGTATCTGCAATCTAAAGTATATGAATATGTTATACATTTACATATCGCGTTTGCCTTCGTATAAAATCTTTAAGTAAATTTATATTCACAAATAAATATTTATTTACTAATAAAAATATGTTTTTTTTTTCGACTTTATCATAGACACTTCGTTTAGGATTTGCGGCAGTAAAATTACATCAAAAAATATGAAAAAACGTTTATATAAACATAGGGCTGCTAATCGGTCTTAATGGACTTTTAAATAGGGGCCCAAAAAGCGCTAATAAAATAATCTAACACTGCAGGGCGATTCCACATTAAAAACTAAGAAAAAAGGTTTGGTGTAAACCCTAGCCCAAAAACAAATATTAAGTGAGTTATGGACTCTTTAAATAGTAACACTTTTTAGGGGCATGTCCTGTAATTTTTTTTAAGTGGATTTTTACGGTATTGCACTAAGAGAATCTTTTTCATGTATTTTTTACTCAAGGAATCCACACCACGGCTGAAATATCCCCCACCCTAATGTGTCTTCACCACAGATTTTTTTGCGTTTCCTCAATCTACATATAGTTCTATTAGGATACACAAAACTTTTATTTGAAATAATTTGACGCTCTTTTTTTAATGGTAACGAAATTCATAAACATTCATAAAAACTGAAAATAAAACAATAAAATAAATCTTTTTTGCCCTAAAACGAAGTTGAATATTTATTGTTAAATTGTTAAATATCAAGTTAAATAATATGTATAAAAATCAAAGGAACAATAGACGAACTATACTGTCCAAAAGTCCCCCCCCCCTTTAACTTTTGAACGAGCTAAGATATCGACTTTTTTAGAACCCTTAAATAAGACAACTAAAACTATCTTTTAGCATATATATGTTACTTTCAGCTCTTAAAATGTGTGCCGGGGGCATGGGGGGCCTTTTTTTAAATGGAAAGGGGGGGCGTGTGATACATCATTTTAAAGCTTATGAAATTCTCCATTTAACTATTCATTTTTTAATTTTTTTAAACATTTTTTTTTTTTGAGTTTAAAATAGGATTGAAAATGAGTAAATAACGTAAATTATACTTTTTAACCAAATTTAATTGACATAAATAAATAAAAAAAACTTAATCGCATTTTTAGCACAAAAAAATGAAAAATCAAAACCTTAAAGTAACTGTTTAAAAAATTAAATAATATACAGTCCAATAATTTTATTTGCTTTAAAATGATGTGTCACACGACCCCACTTTCCATTAAAAAAAAATCCCCTCCATGCCCCTGCCCACATTTTAAGAGCTGAAAGTATCAAATATATGTTAAAATATAGTTTAAGTTGTCTTATTTAAGAGTTCTAAATTCGTTCAAACTTTAAGGGGGGGGGGTGACTTTTGGACCGCACTGTATAGTTCAAGTCTATTGTTCGCTTGATTGTTATACATATTATTTAACTTGATATTTAAAAATTTAACAATAAATATTCAACTTCGTTTTAGGTAAAAAATATTTATTTTCTTGTTTTTTTTTTTCAGTTTTTACGAATTTTTATGAATTTCGTAATCATTAAAAAAAGGACATCAAAATATTTCAAATAAAAGTTTTTTGTATCCTAATCGAACTGTAGAATAGGGTGCCCAGGACCTACGGAATTGTTTGGGTCCCACCCCTCAAAATTGTTCCTTTAGGTGAAAAAACAACCTTGATTCTTTTTGGATTTTTTAAAAAATATTTAGAGGTCCCGCCCGGCGCTTTTTTAAACAGAAAATCACGGGTAGGGTTTTTATTTTTTAAGGATATAAAAACTTTGATGTTGAACGTTTATGGAACAAAAAAGTGTTTCTGGATAATAAAGGAATATTCTTAATTTGTATGCCCTTCTACAAAAATAAATGGGATTTTTTATGGGGTAAAAATGCTAAAAATTGACACATGGGGTTAATAAAGGCTAGAAAAAAATGCACTTAGAATTTTTTCCAAAAAGTTCTTTTTTTCTAGGGTATTCTTCAATATGTCCGAATTCAGGGTTTATATTTACTTTTTTGAAAAAAGTACAGGGTGTCCAAAAAATAATTAAATATCTCAATAAAAGTTAAAAAAATGCAAATAAATAAAAAATGTTTTCAAAATGCCTTGTAGTATGTTATATTATGTAATAAAACACATTATATATATTTTTTTCAAAAACAGAGTAGGACGTGTATTTTTTAAAATCTGAACAAATAATTCTCAGCACCCAGTTATAAAAATTAACACATTTCAAAGCAATTTGTACTTGAATTTGTACATATTATTGCGCTTTTTGGCCAAATATTTGGGATTTTTTTTAGGACATCCTGTTCTTTTTCTTAGAAAAATAAATATGAGGCGTTAATTGGTACTTATCCATAAATTTCTAAAAAAAATGACCCATGAGAAAAAATTTTAAGTAACCTTTTTTGTAGCATAAGTAAGCTTCAAACGTCAATTTTTACAATGTTTTTACCCTGGTAAAGCCATTTTTTCATGTAAAAAGTTAATTCTTTTTTAAACATTCTCTTATTATTCAAAAATAATTTCCCTTCCCAAAATCGCCTGATTTCAACGTTTTTATTATTTTAAATAACAAAAAGGCTTAACATGTTTTCTCTCTCAAAAAACCGCCAGGCGCGACCTCTAAATGTTTTTACAAATCTGAAAAAATTTGAGGGTTAGTTATTGATCTAAATGAATATTTATAAAAGGTGGAACCCTAAAAAAACATTTTTTAATTTGTGGGAATACATAATTTGTAAAAAGAATGCAATAACTCCCTTGGGACCGATTTGCGGGTCTACTTTTATATAAACTTTTTTTCATATTTTTTGATGTACCTTCAAGGATAGACGCGAGTTCTGGGACACCCTGTAGAATCAATTTGTTAAAAAAGTGTTCATCTACCGCATCGTTAATATAACACAGGCCCACAAAAAAAAGTTGTCTGTGCTGGGGTTTGGAGTAGGCTGGTTCGAAAAAAAAAATTTAGTTGGGTTTTCGGGTAGGGCTAGAAGGCGTTAGAAAATAAGCCTGTAAATTTTGGCGATGATTGGCAATGGGGAACATCTCCCAGAATAAACCGGAAAATCAAAATATTCCACAGTAGGCCAAGAAAAAAAACAGGGACAATTTTTGATACCGCTGATTTCGAATAAAATAAAGAAAAAAGGTTGACTCCCTCCGCCATTTTGTATTTTTAAGTTATTGAGATTGACATAATCAAAAGAAGCAATTTAACACATTTTTAGAAAGATCGAAAAGAAATAAAATTTTGCCCCACCCTAATGGCGCGGATAATAATTTTTTCGTTATTTTATTCAAAATCAGCGGTATCAAAAATAGTCGTATGCAAAAGAATTTTGTCCCTGTTTTTATTTTCCTGGCCCACTGTGGAATATTTCGATTTCCGGTTGATTCTGGGAGATGTTTCCCATTGCCAATCATTGACAAAATTTACAGGCTTATTTTCTAACGCATTGAAAAGCCTTCTAGCACTACCCAAAAACCCAACTTAAAAAAATCTTTTCGACCCACCTATTCTTATGTATTTTTGCTACACTGAAAAAACTGTCTAAAATGGTAAAAATCTTATAGTAGCAAAATATATTTTTGGATGTTGAATCTGCCATTTTTTGCTACCTTGAGAAAACTGTCAAAAATTGTGAAAATTTCATCTGTAATTTCAGTATAGCAAAGAAATGAGCCCATAAGAATAGCTTGGTCTCAACCCCAGCACAGACAACTTTTTTTGTGGGCCTGTGTAATTGGACAGAAAGTAACATGGTGTCAAAAATACTGTTTAATGATTGGTGAATAAACGTTAAAAAACAATCAAAGAAAAAGAAAGCTCTATTTTAATTTTACTTTTTTTATTTTTATCCTAATTTTAAATTTTACATCTTAAAAAAAAACTCGTATAAAATTGATTTAGTCCGCTTGCCTCAAACAATCAAAAAGTTTTGAATATTGAAAGAGATGTAGTTTAGACCTTCCTCATAAACTTGTTACAAGTCCAAAAGTCCAGAAAATAATGAAATAAAAATGGTCACCGGCTCTCCGACTATCTACGTTCATCAGGAAGGTCTCTACCACTTTTCAAAAGTTTTGGATTTTTTGAGACAAAAAAGCTTCGTTGCCAGGGCACAAATTACCTACAGTAAATCTTCTTCCGACCGGATGTACTCCCCTATATCCGCTTGGTGAAAACAAACTGAAGATAGTGGATCAGCATGTTTGCACTCGGCTGTTGATTTGGCGGCAACGCCGAATCCCAGGGGCAAATCGGACATACTGTATACCACTACTCCTTGGTACTTTTCAGTATTTTCACTAATCCTGCCCAGCCCTGCTTTTGATACGTGATTTCCATATAAGAACTGCTGTTCTGCAGGTGCTTTTAGCCAGATTTTGTTCTAAAAATAAAAGTAACTGGTTATCCGCTTACGCCTTGGTAAAAGCGAAAATCTTTATGAAAGTAAAAAAAATTAAAGTTTTTTGAGGTTTCCAAAAGTTTTCAAAAATATTTGAAATACAGTGCGTGTCAGAAGTCACTTTAACTTTTGATATCAACTTGAAATTTGGAACACAAAAATAACATAATCAAAATAATTTTTTGGTATAAAGGCTTAATCTGGGCCAAATCAGCTATCAGGGGCAGAATTTTTTGAATTAATAATCCGCAAAATACAAATTTTGGTTTTAAATTATAAATTTTGAATATAATGATATATAATTAACATTAATAATGTGAAATAAACAAATAAACGATACAATATTAATATTTAATTTGTTATTAAGAAAAATCGTGTTCACGTTAGCAAGCTTGGACTGTACCTATTAGTAAAAAAAATCTTTTAGTCTGTCGGTTTGGACTTATTTTGACGAAATCTGATTACCCCTAAGAGATTTTGGAAACATTCTGGGACACAATTTAATATATTTGGGGGGTTATTTTATGAGGGGTTGGAGACAACTTTGTTAAATTGTTGCAAAATTTTGGCACATACATATTACGTATAAAAGTATTAAATTCAAGGCCTACTTTGATAAAAAAAATAGTTTCTGAAGCCAAAACAAATTTTCAGTGTTGACCTCTATCGGACATTTTTTGCTCTAAATTCTACCAAATGTCAAATACTTTTTCTAATATTTTATAGGCATACTCCACAACTATACAGGGTGTTTGCTGGGAGTATGACAAACTTGGCACGGTGATAATTAGGTAATTTCCAACATGTTTTCTTAATTCGACTTTGACCATGGACTCAAGGTTATAGAGTTATAAACTTTTTTCAATATTTATGAAAATATCGCATTATTTTACCTTCTTTTCCTTGTATTTATTTTTTCCTTTTGTACTTATGCACTGAAAATATTTTTTGTTGGCATCCTTAATGTATGTTTTTTATTTAATGATGAGAATTTTTGCAGAAATCCAGAAAAATAATTGGTGCACTCACAAACTTCACAAAATGGATTAAAAAACTTACAACTCATTTTTGTTCTTTTTTTTCTTTTTAATCGAAAGCGATGCAGAACTTCGAATTATTTTAAAAACATCCTTGATTAATGCTCTTTTTAATGGTATATGCATAAAAAAACTTTTATTACCTTGATAAAAAACGCAAAATTCTTAGTATCGACTGTACAGTAAAAATGTTGCAAAAAGTCGCATGACCTGGAAGAAATTGCACACTGGAATTTGTCTTGCTCAGTGTTATCAGGACCGCTTAGAAGGTCTAAAACCAAAAAGTTGACCTCTTCACACATTCGCTCTAGCCGCCATCTTGAAAAATTTCGAATCGTTTGGTCGCACAGAAAAAGGTATTGAAGAAAAAATGTTGTAAATAAAATTCTACATATTTTTGGTAATTGCCACGATACGGAAAAGTTAATATTTCGAGCGGTAGAGGGAGCCGAAGTTATCACAAAACAGTTTTTCGCTATTTCAACACCCTGGGTGGTGGTTTTTCGGAAATTATAAATGTAAAAGTTGTAGAGCTCAAAAAAAAACACGCAAAAAACTGTTTCATGCAGGAAATTATGTCAAGTAGTTCCCGGATTAGAACGCTGCAACGTCCGCGCTCAATTTTTCAAGACGGCGGCTAAAGCGAAAGTGGGAGGGAGCACTTTTTTGGTTTTAGACCTTCTAAGTGGTCCTGATAACATTTAGCTAGACAAATTCCAGTGTGCAATTTTTTCCAGGTAATGAAACTTTTTGCGACATTTTACTGTACTAAGAATTTTGCGTTTTTTAACAAGGCGCAAGTTTTTCGACGCATGTAGCAATGCTACATTGTAGCATACCATTAGAAAAAGCATTAATCAAAGATGTTTTAAAAATAATTCGAAGTTCTGCATGAACAAAAATGAGCTGTAAGTTTTTTAACCCATTCTGTGAAGTTTGTGAGCGCACCAATTATTTTTCTGGATTAATAATAATAATAATAATAATAATAATCATTTATTAATTCCAATCGATCATATACATGATATAGGACACGTCAAATAAAGAAATAAATAAATACATTATGTACTTACTTATACAAAATACAAATTACAATGCGTAAATGTGAAATATAAAAAAAAAATGCAACAAAAGAAATAATTATTAAATACGTTACAATTTACTGTTTATCGGATTAAAACTATGTAACCAGAACTCTTCCACTGAATAAAACGCGTTTGCTAAAAGTAATGTTTTTATAGCATTTATATACGAGGGGTATCGTAAATTTTTTATTGAAATAGGTAACTACAACTTTTTATAACTTTGTATTCTCATCAAAATCAATGGAGAGCCCCTAGCACAAGCCAAAAGCTTATTTGGGGCTCTCCATGACTATGTACCTACACCAAAAATAAATAAATAAATAAATAAAACTTATTGTAAAGAATAGCACCGTAGTAGTAAGGATTATTTTTACATAGTTCCAATCTTTGTTTTTCATACTCTATGTTTTTTCCATTCCTAGTATTATGGTCATGAATATTAATAAACAAATTAAAACTATCTATATTAGACCTAACAAACTTCAGCATTTCCAAAATATACAGAGATGGGAAAGTTAACAGTTTTTCATTTATAAAAGTTTCTTTACAGGTATCTCTATATTTCAAACCAAACATACAACGAATTGCTCTTTTTTGCATTATAAAAACCCTATCTGCTGTAGTTGCATTTCCCCATCTGCAAAATCTGCAAAAATTATCATTCAATAACAAACATACATTAAGGATGCCAACAAAAATTATTTTTAGTGCATAAGTACAAAAGGAAAAAAAATACAAGGAAAAGAAGGTAAAATAATGCGATATTTTCATAAATATTGAAAAAAAATCATAACTCTATAACATTGAGTCTAAGGTCAAAGTCGAATTAAGAAATAATGTGGGAAATGACCTAATCTATCACCCTGTCCAGTTTGTCATACTCCCTACCAAACACCCTGTATATGAGTTCACTGACAAAAAATATAAAAAAAATCGAAGAGGGTGTATTTTGGGGATAGCATTTTTAAATTTCATCAAGTAGGCGCCATATTGAAATTAAATTTGTGGTAATTTTTTTCTTGGTTAAGAGTGAAATTTAATGTTCTTTTGATATCTGACAAAAATATCTTTTTTATCTTTTACACAAGTCCTGATATTTATATTTATGTGAATCATGTTTTTGGAATTTTAAAAAACGTCAAAAATGAGCCACCCTAATATCTCCAAAACTAGTCGTTTTATAGCCAAATCCTTTTGGTCTAGTAATCTAGACCCTTTTGATGAGGATGTGCCAAATTTGAGCAAAATCGGAGATATAAAGGTCCGGCGTTGTGTTGATTTGACGAAGAAAAGTCCAGGTCGCTTTTTTGGCTCCGCGAATTTTTTTTTGTTTGCCTGTGAAATTAACTGTTTATATGGGAAAGTATCAGTATGTTAATTTAAAGTAGCAGTATTTAATTTTGGTTTGACCAATAAATTTTCTTCAAATAAAATATTTAAAAAATTGTTTTTCTTAAATTTTTTACTAACATTACGGACAAACTTACTTAAATATAAAGAAATCTTACCTGTGCATATGGGGCCAAATAACTTAATGCTGTGACATGCAGCTTGAATTTATTTGATTTTGTAAATTTTCCGAAACAAGTTCCAACAGTCATAAGTTGATCTCCAGGTATAGTATAGGCAAACTTTAATATTTTTTCAGAAACATAATATACTCTGTCTTTTTTCTCTCTGAAGCAATACAATCCATCAGGCCTCTCTATTAGCAGTTTAACATTTTGCCCAATGCTGGAAATAAAGTCTATGATGTCAAATCCTTTGAGAAATATATTAACCCTTTAAGGGTGGATTTTTTTCTGGGGCTATTTGGCTTCCAGACGACGAAATATGTGAGACTGGACGCGTCCATAGTGCGTACCTCTGGACGGATGCACTATGTTGAAAAAACGGACAACTTTTCCTGAATAGTTGAAATAAAAATTTAATTGCCATATATTTTTGGTTGTTTAACGACTTTTTTTGTATAGTTCAAAGGAAACTTTGATAAGTCATAAAACTTAAGTTTTACAATCTTAAATAAAAAAGAGAGCCTTATCGCCGAAGGCAAAAATACTTTAATGGTATATTTTGATTTTAAAACAGTTTTATTATACAAAAGTTCAAAAAAAAAGCAAGAAAATTCTAGGACTGCAGATGAAAATTATTACATTTGCATACTTATGGGGGGATGCTCCCCCTCTTTATTAACGGGCCTGTTTTCGTGTAATAAAGGGTTTACGATATTTTAGTCAGGGGCGGATCCAGGGTCAAGACCTGTAGGTCCTCTATAGAGGAGGTGATTCAAAAAATATCTACAGTATTAACAAAAATTAAAAAAAAATCATGTCGATTTTGTGCGGTTTTCTTTGAAAAAAAAAATAGAAGCTTAAAGGTAAAGGGTCTCCAACAAGAGGTTTCATTTTAAATTAAGAGAAATCTAAACCCTCTACTACTTTTTAATTATGTTACTTACTAAGTGCTTAACTTTTCAAACAATAGTTTGGTTCTTTCTTCTGTTAATCTTCTCATTTTTACGGATATTTAGCTTTCAAAATTATTTCTTAGCAGGGACTCGATTTTTTCACGTGTTTTTGATTTACGTCAATTTTTTAGGTTAAGTTTACTTTTTCCTGATTGGTGCTAATTTTAAAATCCAGCAATTTGATTGGTATCTATTTTTTGACATTTGACAACTGTCAACATAACCTATAAGTCTAAAATTTAATATTGCGGAAATTTTTACAAAAAAAAATGGATTTTTAATAATCCTATAGTAAAATTAATAAAATGCAAAACTACTCGAAACAAGTTTTAAGTAAAATAAGTGTTTTCAAACGTAGTTTAGCTTTACGAACTTTTGTGAGTGCACCTCAAAAAAATATAATTCGAAATACTTTTAAAGTTCATCCTACTAAATTAGGGTAAGAAACTAAATACAAATATTAGGCTTATTAAAATTTATGTACTTTTTAGCCTAAGTTATAATTATTGTACAAAATCAGCAACACAGAAATTATTACGCAGGAACAAAAATGTTACAAATATAAATGATTTGATAAAATATATTGGACAAGAACAACAGTTTTATTTAAAATTGTTAACAAATATATTTGATTCAATTGATTTTGGTAAGTTAATTTAATATCCAATGTGAAATCATATTGAACAATCTTTTTACTCCATTGCTATTATGGCAGGCAGGGATAATGTAAGATTTTTTCCACCCAAGGATTAGTTTAGTTATTTCAATGCGGGGTTCAAAGCCCTCAACACCTGGGGACCTTTTTGTTAACCACACAGACCTCCTTATATTATCCCTGTTTCTTTTTCAGTCCAGGTACGGTTTCAGGGGAGTGTTCATGATCTCGTTTGGTTCCAGAAAATCATTCTCAAAGTACTTCCATCTTAGGCTATTAGTGATGGACATTCACATGTGAGGTGTAGGGTTTTTGTCCCCTTTCCCACATCTCCTGCATGTGGTCTCTTAGTCTGTCCCATTTCATGTCAGTGATTGTTCAGTAAGCAGTGTCCTGTTATTATACATGTTATTGCTCTCAGTTGACTCCTGGATATGCCTAGAAGTAAGCTGGTTCTTTTCATGGTTGGTCCAGTTTTGCTGGTGTTTATCCCACAACATTTTCCTGACTTCTTGTCTGGCCATGGAATATGCATATTATTATTATATTATTATTATATATGATACCCCACAACACAGTTCTGGTCCTGTTGGTACAGCTTCACTTTCCTTTCTTGTAAGGTCATCTGCCTTTTCATTACCATCTATACCTTGATCCTGGTACCCATATCAAACTTACTTTATCGGATTCCGTTTCAGCGAACTCAAAAACCCCTATGTACCAATTTTCACAAAAACATAAACAATTAAAAATAATTTTTGTGAAAAATTAGGTATTGTATTTTTTCCCATTTCCCCTCCTTGCCCCACAAACCAAACCAAAAACAATCCCGAGCGAGAACTTTTGGTAAAATTCCCGTACAGACCAACAGACAACTTTTTTTTTTCGCTCAAAATTGATTTTAATTGACATAAAACGCCATAAAATGCAAAAGTACGTAAAAAATTGAAGGAATACAAGACTTTCCCAAAATTTTAATTTTTTCTTAAATAGAAAAGCAAAAACTACCGGCTAAGAACCTTTTTATAATCCTGTAAGTTTTATACTCCTAAGGAAATGATTCTTTTACTGCTATCTAAGTATTTCAATTTATTATGCTAATATTTAAACTGTTTTTTTTTCTGAGCATCATATATGATGCTCAGAGCAATTTTCGCAAATTAACTGAGCATCATATATGATGCTTATGGCACTTAACATGTTAAATATTTGTTTCAGAAAGCATATCAAATGAACAAGCAGTTATAATCTTGTCCTGTTGTGGAAACTCAGTGCCAGATTCTAGCAAAGAGACCAGAAATAATGTATGCCAAAATATATATAAAAACTTACTAAAATACAATAAACTGGACCTTAATGTTTACCATACCTACATTCAAATGTGCACTGAAAACCACACAATTTTGAATGTTAGTGAGTTTTTAAACTCTATGGCTTGTGAACCAACACAAAAAACGTTTAAGTTGTTGATGCAAAATGTTTGTGAAAGAGGAGCTACAGACCAGTCTATACAAATTTTGGAACAGATGAAATTAAAGTCTATTCCTGCTGATGAGGATGTGTTTAATTTATTACTATATGCACATATAGCACAAGGGTAAATATTTATAGTTTTATAATTGAGGGGTTTGTAAAAATAAGGAACATGAGCTACATTTTTAAATAAATCGAGATCTTTATAGAAACCTACCCCTGCATCTTCGTAACCACCTAAAAATATTCTTGAACAAGCCGGGAATATATGTAATGCTACGCATTCCATTATATAGTATTCACAGTAATTATTATTATTATTATTATTATTATTATTAGTAACAAAAGTAAGCGGATTGCTCCGATGAGACTTTGTGTTAATATGAAAATTTGAAATACAATAAGATAAATGTCACATAAAAATATCACATATAAAAAAAAAATATATAACATGAAAAAATATAACATGAAGGTACGATTAATATTACATATAATGAATAAGATTACTTGACCATAGTTTCATTTCGTCGTCAAGTCTGTTTTTAAATTGATTTATGGACGTTGAATTAATTGTGTTTTCGCTAAGGCGGTTCCAGGAGAAAGCTATTCTGTTGGGTAAGAAGTTTTTTCTAAGAATTTTCGAGCACCTCTCCTTGGTGATTTTGTGATGGTGCCCCCTTAGCTGGATGTTTTCAGAGAAATGAAACAAATGGAGATCACAGTTATAGTAGCCATTGATGATTTTAAAAGTTTCAATAAGGTCACCTCGTAGTCTTCGTTCAGCCAAAGTTGTAAGTCCAAGTACTTCAAGTCTTGATTCGTATGGCAAATGTTTAAGTTCAGGAGAAAGTTTGGTGACCCTACGTTGAACTCTTTCTATGGCATCGATGTCTTTAGCATAGTAGGGACTCCATATTGTTTGTGCATACTCCAGTTTTGGACGAATGTATGTTTTGTACAGCCTCAATACCATTTTGGGAGAATGGTCTTTAAATGCTTTAAAAATAATGTAAATGAGGCTGTTCGCTTTCTTGATGGAAGAGTTTATATGCGTTTCCCACTTTAAGTCCTCACTAATAATCACTCCCAGATCTCTCTGTTCCTCCACCACATTCACTGGCAAATTACCTATAAAGTATTGATTCCTTGGATTATTTCGTCCTAGATGTAGGATCACGCATTTCATGTCATTTAGAGGCATTTGCCAAGTGTTTGACCAGGCTTTTAGGGCATTTATGTCGTTTTGTAGCGAATCGGACTGAGTGAGAGCATTGCAGTAGAAGTTGCTATCATCCGCAAAGGAGCGTTTGCTGCATTTGATGCAGATGGCTAAATAGCTGATATAAATTAGGAACAGAACCGAACCTTGTGGGACGCCGCTAAGAACATCGAGGAGTTGAGATAGTGATAAGCCAATCCTTACACAAAACTGTCGACCCTTAAGGAAGTCTTCTAGTATTAGCAAAAGATCTTTTCGGATGCCACTATGTTTAAGTACAAGGAGCAATCTTGTGAAAGGAACTCTATCAAAAGCTTTCTCGAAGTCTAGATAAAATATGTCGGTTGGTTCGCCTTGATCATCCGATGCAGTCCAATCATCCAGTTTACTTAGCAGATTAGTTAGGGTCGATCTTCCAGGTAAGAAGCCATGCTGAGAGTCAGGAATTATGTTATTTTCGAGAAGGAAAGGAGTAATTTCTGAAACTATGACTTTTTCCATACACTTGCATAGACAGCTGGTAAGACTGATGGGCCTATAGTTGGCTGCTGATTGCTTGTTACCTTTTTTATAGATCGGGATTACTATGGCTGTTTTCCAGTCCATTGGAAGCTTCCGTTTGCTGAATAAATCGTTCATCATTGCTGCTAGAGGCTCACTTAATGATAAAACACATTTTTTTAAGAAGACAGCAGGCAATCCATCCTTGCCGGGACTAGAGTTAGATTTGAGAGATTTTATTGCCCTTTCTACCTTTTCTGGTGTAAATATGACCGTTTCCAGTGAGTTTTCGCAAGATGTCCTAGGATCAAGGTGTGGTAAGTTGGAAACATCTTCGTGGGTATAAAAGCTCTGGAATTGGGATGAAAAGCAATTGGCAATCTCCTCATCGTCAGTAATAATGTGACCGTCAGTACTATCTATTAAATTAAACTTAGTAAGGCGAGTATTTATTGAGCGTTTGACATAGGCGAAGAATTTCTTGTCGCATCTGTTGGTTAGGAGGTTATGCTCATAGTTCTTTCTAGCCTCTTTAATTTTTGATTTAATAGCGTTGTTTTGAGTTCTATAATTTAGGTAATTTATTTCGGATCTATCTGCTCTATATATATGCCACAATTGCCGCTTTTTTTGTAAATCTCGGAAGATTTTTCTGGTGAGCCAAGGCTTTGTTGGGTTTACTATTTTAGGTTTAAGTGGAATGTAGCGGTCAATAGTATTTGTCAATATCTCCATTGTTTTTTCATAACTTCGGTCTTCTGTATTGAGAAACTCCAACTGAAGATGTTGGTTTATGGCATCATAGTCTGCAGTCCAAAAAGGTCGTTTGTAGATTTTATGCGTTGGACGAGGTTTTAGTTGTATTTGGGACTTTGCCGTGATGACTATGTGGTCACTGGTGCCAATTGGTGCATGAGAGTCAATGTCAAAGACCAATCTCTTTTATTTATTTATTTATTTATTATTATTATATATACGGGAGTACCCCATTACAGTTTTATTACAAAATGAGTTATGTTAATACTTATAATATAAAAAAGGAAAAACTAATAAAGAATTGGTATAAACATAATAATATGTTTAAGTAAATAATATTTATGCATGTATACATACACATATTATGTGTACATATACATGCACAAAATATACACATTGTGCACCTATAGATCCATACAAAAATAAAATTTAAAATCAAAATAAAAAAAAAAATACAATAGGTAAATGCATGAGTGAAATCTAAACTCTTGTGGCTATTAAACTCTTGAACCTGTTAAAGGAATATCTAAAAATATCAATGTTGTTGTTATTGAGAAAAGTTAATGCCCTATTCCAGGGTGTATATAAGCAGTAATTCGTTCTATCATTTTCTATCACGAAAGTGCGAGTCTCACGTAATAATACAGTACCAGGAACTACAAGCTTTACGAGTTCGAATAGATCTGGGCTATCCAAAAGACCATGAACCAGTTTATAAATGAACAGAATATGAGATAGAGATCTTCTAGACTGTAATGTTTTTAAATTTGTTATTTGTTCAATATGGGTATAATCGTGATTCATTATTCTAATATTCATCTTGAATGCAAGAAAACGAAGAGCTCTGTGTTGAACCCTCTCAATTAGCACAGTATCATTGCTATAAAATGGCGACCATATGATCGTACAATATTCAAGATTAGATCTAATTAGTGATTTATATACATTTATGATACTATTAAGAGAGAACTCAGATAAATTACGAGTAACAAAGCCTAACATTTTGCTAGATTGAGAGCAAATATTTTTAATATGATTTGAAAAATTTGCATTTTCATCAAAAAGTATGCCCAGATCTTTCATTGAGCTTACATAGCTTAAGGCAGTATTATTAATAGAGTAATGAGTATCAACTTTCTTACTACCAGTGAAAAAACTAATAGAACAGCACTTAGTTATATTTAAATCCAGTTTGTTTTGAATTGACCAAGTATAAATTGTGTTAAGATCATGTTGCAACAATAACATATCTGCTTCAGATTTAATAGTACGGAAAAGTTTTAAATCATCTGCGAACATTAATATCTCGCTAAAAAGTATATTATCACCGATCTCGTTAACAAAAATCAAAAAAATTAAAGGCGCACAGTGTGAGCCTTGAGGAACTCCAGAAGACACGTCTATTAATCTAGATAAGCAACCAGCTATCCTAACACATTGTGTGCGACCAACCAACCAACTAATTACCCATTTTATCAACTTAGGTGAGAAACCAAACATTATCAATTTTTTTACTAATATAAAATGATCGACTCTGTCAAAAGCTTTGCAAAAATCTGTATAAATTGAGTCAAGTTGTAAACCCTGGGATAAACAGTTTAAAATTTTAGACTTATATAGTAGTAAATTTGATGTTGTTGATCGACCAGCCATAAAACCGTGCTGTTGTTGAATAATGTAAGGTTTACATAACCATGTAAGTTGGTCACACACTAAGCTGTCAAACAGCTTAGGTATACTTGACTGAATGGATATGCCACGGTAATTTTTTACATTGTTACGATCACCAGCTTTAAAAATAGGTATAATATAACTTTGTTTCCATATGTTTGGGAATGAACCCTCGTCTAAGGAAAGATTAAAAAGATAGGATAGCGGGTTTGATAAACTACAGACACACCTTTTCAACAAAATATTTGGCACTCCATCTGGACCAGATGAGTATTTTTTAGGTATTTTTGATATTTTTTTAAAAACCTCGGTTGGAGATATTTTGCTGATAGAGATATGTCTGCCATTTGAGCCTGATTCTTCGCTGAATACGTTATTAAAATCTACATTAGAGGCGTTACTATAAACCGTTAAAAAGTATTCAGCAAAGATATTTGCAATATCCTCCGGAGTAGAAGCGGAAGTGTTTCCGTAATGCATTTCATTGGGCAGTGATGGTGAATTTCTTTTATCATTAACATATTTCCAGAAGCCTTTTGGGTTTGAGAGTAAACAAGAGTCCATTTTGGTTAAATAATTCTGATAGCACAAACGGGAAAGATCTTTACATCTAGAACGCAATTCAGAAAAAATTTCATAATCTGCACGGCTCTTACTATTTTGATAATTTTTGTGCGCTGCTTTTTTTCTTGTAACTAGCTGTTTTAGATTATTATTAAACCATTTTGGAAAGTTATCTTTTTTGTATCGTTTTGTAGGTACGTACAGTGATATTCCACAAAATAGAATTTCATAAAAAAGGTCAGTCGCTTCACACATATTTAAATTTTTAAAAATATTATCCCAATCAAAATTTGATAAGTACCTATTTAGATACGTAAAGTTTGCGACCTTAAAATCCAAATAATATTCCGAAAACTTAAGTGGTTCTTGAACAACCTTTTCTATGCAAAAATCAAAATAGTAAGCGACGTGATGATTAGAATACTGTAGTAAAGGATCAACAGGTAAAGTTACATTTATATCAGGTAAATTTGAAAAGAGTAGGTCGAGAAAGACATTGCTTTCATTTGGAATAGGGTTATTCTGGAACATGTTCATAAAGTTATAACAATCTGCAAGAGTTGTAGCTGAGGGAGAGTTACAATTAACATAAATAGAGTTGTTTACGATGGACCATTTAGCATCCGGGATGTTAAAGTCACCAAAAACTATAAACTTGGAATCTGGATGTGTTAGGGATATATCTTCAATAGTACTACTGTGATCTTCGTAAAAACGTAACGGTGACGCGGGAGGAATGTAAACACCACCAATAACATATGATGTGTTACTGGCTTTGAACTCAATATATAATTGTTCAACAGATACGCAGTTAGTTCCTATTTGTTTAGCACATAGATTCTTCTTTACCAAAATTAGTACTCCGCCACCTCTGCTCTTTAAGCTAGTAGCTTTATTACGGTCACACCTGAAAATGTCGTAAAGAGGAGCATGAATTTCATTATCGAAGATTTTGTCCGACAGCCCAGATTCGGTTATAATAATGACATCATAATTACACAATGTAATAGCTTGGTTTGGACTTTTTCGTTAACAAGTAGCAGATCCAGCAGGGATATTTGATTTCCACGAAACCGTGTGGGAAAAGAGATTAGTTGATGGGCATGTATTTCCTTGTAGCTGTTTATAAAGTCTTCACAACATAAATCATGTGGGTGAACAGATAGAGTTTTCCAATTTATTTCAGTATAGTTAAAATCGCCGAAAACGTAAGTGGGTGTATTTGTGTTAAAGGCTTGGTGTAGAACATGTATGAACTGAAGGTTGTCATCTGCGTTTGTTTTGTTTTTGGAACGGTAGATACAGGCCGCTGATATTTTGCAATTTCCAACTAATATGTCTAGCCATATGGATTCTATTGAATTAGTAGAAAATTTCGTGGAGTAAGTTGAATGCACGGGGTGTCCAGCAAATTCGCTTTTTACAAAAATGCAAACGCCTCCTCCTCTGACTCCATTTGGTCTGTCTTTACGAAAGATTGAGTAACCGGGAATGTGTATCATTGCGTCAGGTATAGTCTCGTTTAACCAAGTTTCTGTCAGCAAAATTATAAAAGGATTGTGCCCTTGGATACTTAGTTTCCATTCGTCAATTTTCGTTGTTAATGCATTTAGGTCTGAGTAGTAGAAGGAAATTTCGACCAGGGGGTTTGTGATTACTTTTTTGAATTCTGAATTTTTACTATTTTAGGAATGCTGTTTATATATTTGATTCTTAGGTCCTGTTCACCTTTTTGTTTGCGGTCATTGATTTCATCGTTTAGTTTTTTCATATATTCTCGCTGGCTTAAAGTTAGGTCGCATTTGATATACACTCCTTCAATGTCCAACTTACGTTTGAGGCGAATAACTTGCAATGCTTCCTGTTTGCTTGGGAAGATTACTTTTACTGGTCTTCGTTTATTTTCAGCTGGCAACCCTATACGTGTAAACCTGAGTTCATGAAATGATACGTTGTTTTTAAGTTTTTTAATTATGTTTGCGGCTTTTTTCTCATCCTGTTTTTGTTTTTCTTCTCTGATTTCCGTTTCTGTCTCTTCCAACCCAAAAATTAGAATATTTGATGCTCGGTTTTCTCTCTCTTGTAGTTCAAGTGCAGTTTCAGTGATGGATGTTTGGGCTGGAGGTAAAAAGTTGTCTTCTTGATCATCCACCTTTTTATTTAAACTTGTAACTTGATCTTGAAGTTGTTTTGTTTCAGTTTTTACTATTTCGGCAAAGGATTTCTTATTCTTTTCGGGGCTGGTATCTTTTTTAAGTTGCTCGAGTTGGGATTTAATCTCCTTGAGTTCAGTATTCATTCTTGGCAATGATTTCATAACATCAATACAGTCTGGACAAAAAAAGAATATACTGCGGGTTTGAGTCATGAGAGCCCGAATTTCTGAAGAGATAAGTTTTGTGCAGTCTCTACAAACCGTGTTCCTGCAGAAATCACAGGGGCATCCAAAAAGCTCCTTAATGTCCTTGCTTTTGGTAACATCTATGTGATAACAGTTTTTATTGCACTTAAAACAGTTTTGCACGGTCATTTTTAGGTTAGGTTCACTATTTACACTAGTTAATTATATATAACTCACTAATAATTAATTGCAGAGTTATATACACTACAACACTTATAAATTATATGTATTATAAGTATAGATTATTTAATATTTGATATTTTAATCATTTGAAATGACATAAATGGTAAAAAAAATATATATTTTTTTTAATGTTTTTTAAAAACTGATTTTTTTTTAAAGATAAAAAAAGAAAAATTTTAACATTTTTTTTTTCAATAAATTCTTGATCCTTACTCATATTGGAGTTGATTTAAATAAACCATAGAAAAAATTTTATCTCTCCAAAATATAAATTTATTGTCTATTAACAAACATTACAGCGACAATTGTTTCGACTTTTTTAACATAAACTCATTTTCAAGTTTTTAAATATATATATATATATATATATATATATATATATATATATATATATATTTTAAATAGCATCGGAAATTTTAACAGATGATTCTACATCATAAAATATGACAAAAAGTTCCTATAAACATATGTCTAAAAATGCGTCATAAGGGAGCTACGCCCCTTTGAAAGTAGCTAAAAAAATCGGTTTTTATTTAATAACTGAGGAACCCTTTGATATATTAACGAGGTTTTGCACGTCAACTAATCCTACCAAGGTCCGTTTTTGTGTGTTATTTTCATGTATTTATTTCAACCAGGGGTGTGCGAAACGGGGGGGCTTATCAGTTTTTTGAGGAGGACGAAAAATTAAATACTAAAATGTTGAAAACCTAAATTTTAATGATTCCGATGTTTCCGATGCTATTTCAAATACACCCTGTATAAACAAATTAACGTTCATAGAGTATGACATTTCTATTAATGTGTACTCAAGTTAATTTGTTTATATATTTAAAAACTTGAAAATGACTTTATGTTAAAAAAGTCGAAACAATTGTCGCTGTAATGTTTGTTTAATAGACAATAAATTTATATTTTGGAGGGTAAATTTTTTTTCTATGGTTTATTTTTTTTAAATTCTTTTAAAAGATTGATTTTTCCTGAAATTTTGAAGTGGATTGATTTTTTTTTTCGTAAATACGAAAAAAAATCAATCCTAAAACCAAAATAATTATAGGCAGCTAAACTAAAAAAAATCGAAAAAAAAAAATACAATGAAAATTGCGTCAAAATTAATTGGGCACGCACTGTATAATCATCCAACTGTATGTTAATTTTTTTTTTAATTTTTAGTGGTTTGCAAGCTGGAGAATCAGTCCTGTCAACAATGAAAGCAGCTCAAATCGCAGAATCCAAGAAAACGAATTTGGCAATATTGAACGCACTTGCATCTAGAAACAACATAGAAGAATTTAGATCAGCTTTAAAAATGCATAAAATTGATGTAAATGAAAATCAACTGTTGGAATTAGTAAACAATCTAGGTTTGGTAGGACATCACGAGTGGTTGACAGAGGTATGGAAATAATCTGAAAATGGTACGGTTCCACCGCACTTATTTTCTCGCGAAAAGGTTCGGATAAGTTTTAAGGTTTTGATTATCAATTATATCAAGTTCCATTTATTTTCGGTCATTATGTAAAAGTAAAGTGCAGATGTAAGTTTGAATTCGCTACGCCAAAATTACAAAAAAATATTTTCCGACCTTATGCGATTTTTCCGGGGAAATTTAGTAATGGCATGTTGTTATGTTTGTAATTTACCGTTATCGTACAAAATTTGAGAAAAATCGATACAGCTATTTTTAAGAAAATCGAATTCTTCAATCGAAAAATCGTTTTTTCGAAATGTATAGACCTTAAAACTGATCAAGATTTGAAAATCTTTTTTTTTTTCGCCATAACAATACTTTCTTTTCTCCGAGGTTGCTCGAAAGTAAAAAATCATAATTTATAATATATTAAAAACAGTTTTATTTTTGCCTAATAATTTTTGTTTGAACAAATTATTGGCATTGGCTTTTGCAGCCAAGTTGGGATAGGGAAGGGCCTGAGATTGCCCCTTCAATAATTTCCCGAGGGGAAACTTAGCTCCATACCCAGAAAACCAGCTATATCCTAAACTTGCTTTCATATAGCAAGAAAAATGGAAGAAATTATTGAGACGTCCAAAATATTTGTCAAAAGTTGAATGAAAAATGGACGCTATAATTGTACGTCTAAAAGCACTCAAAATTATATCGAAATATTTATGCTATTTTATGTTAATCTAAGGTCTTATTGTTATAGGTTCCATTTTTAATACTAAATGCTCCCTAGTTTTAGACGGTAAATTAATAAACTATTTTAGGTCGAATATATACGCCTTTATTTGATAAAATTTAGGACGACCTAATAATGACCAACTTTATGTCGAAAATGTATAGTTTATATTGAGAACATGCTATAAATGAAATATTTTAAGTCCAAAATATACTGCTTATATAGTCTCAATTCAGCTCACTAATAATGCTTCTATTTTTCGCTCTTAATGCAAGAAAATATTTCAAAATGGTACTTATTTTGTTTCTTTTTTCTTAACAGACGTTTAGTATTACTAAAGTCTTCAGAATGGATACACGGCACTTTGAAAATTTACGAATTGTAAATTCTTCTCAGGTCTTTCAAAAATCGTCGATAAAAAAAAGAAAATTTGATTATTTAGCTTCTTTAAGAAGTAAAGAATTACAGAACAAAAGAAAAAGTGTCCTTAGTGTTTTTTGCTTGGTAATAGTAATAGTAATAGTAGTATTTTATATGTGATTTTCTTTTTGCACAGATTTCAGGATTGTACAACAGAAACAATTTGTCAAGAGAATTTGTTAATCACTTAGAACAGTTATGCATTCATCTTGTTCATATGAATAGATCAGATTCAGCTATTGCCATCTATGAGCATTTTGTGGAATCTATATCTGACGACAATTATGGGTTCTTTTTACTTAAAGAGATGCTACATCGAGATATAGTAAGTATCTTTATTTTCTGAATAAAAAAATGCTTTCTCCTAAACAGAAAGTGTTGTAATTCTCTACGTTCATGGTTGTGATCAACCTATTTTTTTTGCTTATTTGTCTTTCTTTTGTCATGGCTGTGCAGAGCTTTTTTATATGAATATCCAGGCGGGGATGTGGATAATACCCAGGTAGCAAAATAACATGAAATTCACGTGAAAGTCACGTCAATATGTGATATGTGATGTTAAGATTGTAGTCTCATTTAACAAGAATGTAGCATTTTGGGGATGTCCTAAGTCCGCCCCTAATAACATCACACAATGACATCCCGAAAATAACGTGTTTGTGACATCATAAATCCACATTCCTGTTATATCTAATATCTTATGGATGCCGTTACTTTAATATTTAAATAATATTTTAGGATATTAGCTTTTTCTAAATTAAAACCATTAAAAACGCTAAAACCCTATAAAAAAATCGGATTTAAAATCAATCAGTAATTGAAACAATCACAGATACAGATAGATTCTAAATACGAAATTGCAGATTAAGCGGAGAATATATCCTTTAATCCGTGTCTGTGGTCTTGAGAAGCCCGGCAGAGCCCCCTATCCATTGGAAATCGTATAATGTGTATACAATTTCCTTATAATAATTTACTCTATCAACATCATCTTATATCGATTTTTTTTGCTTCGAACGTCGGTGAGAAGCAAAATAACATGACATTCACGTGAAAGCCACGTTAATATGTGACATGCGATATATTCACAGCGTTGCTAAATATTTGTTATTTAATAACATGGTTGTCACGTCACACGTGTTGCGTTGCAAATGTGATGTTAAATACATGTTATTTTACAATATTATGTGATGTTATGATTTAGTTTCAAAATACACCCAAAAGTGATGTTAATTTCTTGTAATATAACATCCCTTGCTACCTGGGTATAAAAAGTCACAGGGCTGTTTTGGAGGTTTAATGTAATTAAAAAATGTGAATTTCGGTTTTTTATAAAAAATGGTAATTTTTATTTTATTTTTTTCGAGATTTTTTTATTATATTTTTTTTAATAAAATTTAAAATTTGTAAAAGTCTTCGCCAGAGATTTTTTCTTTTAGCGAATCCAATAAATATTAAAAAATATTTTTTTATTTGATTGTATATTAGTTATGATACAAGGACGAAAAATACTGTTTCTAGGCCGATTGCGGCAATTGCCAGCACAGGGGAGAAGCCTTCGCGTTACAAAATTACGAACTTTTGGGTTACGTGTTTTCAGTATGGTCCCTAATTTTCCTAAAAACAGTTTTGGTCTGTGTATCAAACTATATGTTTTATTTAATTCTAATATCTTAATAAATTTGTATTTTTGACAGTTTTGACGTGAGTTCAAATGTCATCAGTTTTAATATAAATCAACGTCAACTATTTTACTTTTCGCACTAGTACAAAAATATTAAAACTTTTGTACAGGCTAAGGATTCACATCTTATAACGGGTCTTTCAATAAGAGTGATAGTTTTTTCAATAGAGATTTCTCGGTTCCTGATATATTTTATTTTTACTTCCAGATGTCAAAATGTTCAGTATAGTTTGCAGTTTTATAATGCGGCGTTTGACGTTTTCCGACCATTTAGAAATGATTAAAAAATACATATTACCAAAGTTCGAGCTCAGTTGTGGGTCCGATGACGCATGCCATGCCATAAACTGCATCACACAGTGAGTTTTTCATGTAACACTTGTTGGTTGTTCCAACACCAATAAAGCCATTTTTGTTTTTTGTTAACAAAGCAATTCATTCAAAAATGTGCCTCGTCTGAGAAGATGATTTTTGGCTGAAATCAGGATTATCTGTCAAGTGATCAGCAAACTCCCGACGCAATATGTGTTCGTTTGGCTTCAGCCCTTAAGTCAATACGACTTTGTTAGGATGTAGGCCCAAATCCTTACGCAAAATTCTCGAAGTTGACGTCTGAGAAAGATCCAGTTGTTGCGATCGTTGTGAAATCGACAAATTTGGCAATCATTTTCTCAGACGAGGCGCATTTTTGGATGAATGGCTTTGTTAACAAACAAAATTGCCGTTATTGGTGCAAGAACAGACCACAAGTTTTACATAAAATGCTCTTGCATTCCGAAAAATTCACTGTGTGGCGGCGTCATCGGACCCACAACTGAACTCCAACTTTGGTAATATTTTTTAATAATTTCTAAACGGTCGGAAAGCGTCAAACGCTTATGATGAAACTGCAAACTATACTATATATTTTGACAACTTAAAGGAAAAAAAAATATATCAGGAACCGAGAAATCTCTATTGAAAAAACTATCACTCCTCCACCACTCCACACCTTTGGTGAATGTTGGGAAAATGTTTTTAATAAAAAACTTATTTTAGGATATTGATACAATTATAAAAATAGGTAAACATTTACTAAAAAGAGATGGAAACGAACACATTCTAACGAACCTAACCGAAATCGCCCTAAGGCATAACTATGTAGAAGCATCTTGGCCACTTCTCGAAACCCTACCTGAATTGAGGCCCCATTATTTCTGGCCTCTGTTAATAAATTCTTACAAGAACCATGGAGAAATCGGCTTGTCTGAGACTTTGCAAAAAATAAACAAATTAAAAGTGAAATTAGACTTTGAATCCTTGGATATGTATGTGTTCAGATTTTGTAGCCTAAAAGAGCCTCAGTTATTGATTAATAAGATGAAGGAGTATGGCTACACTGTGAAAGAGTTGCTTAGTCCAATGATGTTGACTTTGTTGGAACAGAAGCAGATAAACACTGTAGTAAATTTATGTAAGTTAATAGTCACTATCTAATATCACTAGTTTACTTAACTTGTTTCTTGCGCGAGCACCCTTTCCAACTTTTTCTATTGTTTTCCCGTTGAATCCGAATCTTCCAGCCGATATGTTGAAATTTAAGTTAGCCTATTTTTTTAACTTTTAAATATTGTTTATTTTATACATATTATAGACCTACAATAGTATATCAATTACACAGTTCTGCAAATACCGGGTCATGTCAGTTGTTGGAAAGCTGCGGGTCATTTCCGAAGTAATTTTCTGCGTAGAATCCGAATCCGGGGTCAGAATTGGCCCATCACGTCAGGATTTTGAGATATTTGAGGTTATGTACCCGAGAAACGGGTTTTTTTCCTACTTTTGAGGTTATGTACAGCATACAATTTTTTTTGTGGTCTGTCTCTCCAGTTACATCATTTAGTACCACTCTTACCCTTTAATTTAAGAGTTCAAGTGATCAATTACGATTTTTTTTCGCAAAGTTATGGCTATTTAAAGTTACGAAATATATCCCTTCGACGTCATTAGCATTTGCATTAAACCTTTGAGACAATAATTTTTTATTCTGTAATTTCTCTTGAAAATTTTCACTTTGGGGTTTTTGAGGTCGCTGAGAATGAATAAAGTCGGAAAATTAAAATTTGCATTTCTAATATATCGTATTCCAAATGGCGGATTAAGATTTGCAAAAAACATTTAAATATTGAAAAATATTTTTAGTTTACACTATATAATTATATAATTGTTGGCGATAAAAATTCAGTCAATATCACTCTTCGTTTACGCTGGTCGGCTACTCATTTACGTTCCGATTTGATGATGTTGGCTCAAGCGATTTTTCGTATAGCCATAACTTTGCGAAAAAAAAAATCGTAATTGATCTCTGGAACTCTTAAATTAAAGGGTTAGAGTGGTACTAAATGATGTAACTGGAGAGACAGACCATAACAAAAATTTTAACCCTGCACATAACCTCAAAAGTAGGAAAAAACGCCGTTTTTCGGGTACCTCAAATATCTCAAAATCCTGACGTGATGGGCCAATTCTGACCCCGGATTCGGATGCTACGCAACAAATTACTTCGGCAATGACCCTTGGCTTTCCAACAACTAAACCATGTTGACCTGTGTTATCTATCGAATTACAAACAATTTTAGATGTTTCTTGCAAAAGAAGACATGAAAATTTTTTCCGAAAATTTAAATTTTTAGTTTCGGGAACATGCACGTTTCCGGGGCCATAAAAGCTGCTCTGGTCCCGGGGCCATAAAAACTGCTCTGATCCCGGTATTTCCCAGGTCGACATGCCCTACTCACAGTATAGTATTTGTTCCCTTGTATTCGCGCGCATGACATGAGGCCTTTTTCTTAGTCTCCAGCTTTATCGTGTACAGCGTTATACAGAAATATTGTCATTATTTTTAAGGGGTGATTCTACATTGGAAAATATGAAAAAAAAGTTCCTATAAACATGTCTAAAAATGCGTCGTAATGGAGCTAAGCCCCTTTAAAAGTGTCTAAAAAAATATGTTTTTATTTAATAACTTAGAAACCCTTTGAGATATAGCAACGAGGTTTTGCACCTGAACAAATCTTAATATTGCCCATCTTTGTATCTTCGACCGATCGAGTTGGCTTAAAGGTATGTGGGTCTGGTCAGAGCCTGCGGCTCTCTTGCCCTTTGGGTAAGGAATTTTGTCATGGATATAAGGTTTTGGGGAAATAGCCATAAGGCTTGCCTTGATTGGATTTGGGGTGGGTTAGGAAGGTTGTGGGTATGGAACATGATTTGTTTGCCTGAAGACTAGCGGACCCGAGACAGGTCTTCGTATGTTATTTTCATGTACTTATTTTAACCAGGGGTGTTTTTTGGAATAAGATTCCTCATGTCAAAATACATAAAAAGGTATTCTTGTTGTAATACTGCAGGATTAACCGTTTTCGAGAAAAATTCATTTGAAGGTGAAATTTCAAGGTTCCAGGACAAAATATTAAATACTAATATGTTTCAAACCAAAATTTTAATGATGCAGGGTTATTCTATATCAGAAACTAAGAAAAAAAGTTTCTATACATTTAGGTCAAAAAATCGCTTTTAAAGCTACAAAGGACATTTAAAAATTGTGCATTTTAAGACCAACCTTCCCTAATAGGATTTTTAGTCCTCGAACCGTGAAATTTCACCTTCAAATTAATTATTCTTGAAAACGGTTAATCCTACAGTATTACAACAAGAGTACCTTTTTTATGTATTTTGACCTGAGGAGTCATAGCCAAAAATAAAATTACAAAAAAGTTGCACAGAAACAAGTTTGGGACAAAAAACTGATAAGGCCCCCCATTTCTCACACCCCTGGTTAAAATAAGTACATGAAGATAACATAGAAAGATGGGCCTTATCAGAGACTATCTGTTTTTTGTCAATGGCGGTCGTTAAAGCTAATAAAAGAAGAGAAAGTTACATAAAAAATGGTTAAACCTAATGTTATTTTGTATGGTATTGAAAAAGGTACTTTTTTGGTTTATTCTTCGTACACTCAAACTAAATTAGCATATTATACATATTGTACAAACGTAAATTATATTGAACACAAGGAAAACGTCAAATTTTTAGGTTACAATTACAACTTAAGGCCTATCCAGAGGCTCGCATAACAACCATTACAAGATACATGACGACACATCAAGCCAATCCTGGCATCGCATTCTTATGTACTATGTTTGTTATGCGAGTCTTAGGATAGGCCCTTTCCAGGAAAACAGTAGCGACATCTGTTAAATTTTTGACACACTACGATTTATGCATAATTATGCTATTTATGCGCTCTGTGGTGTAAAACGGGCCGCGTCCCTTACTATCTTGGACGGAGTATAGTGCGATATGAGGCGTTTTCTAAAGAACAAAAGAGTATGCTAAATGTCATTTTCATAGAGGATTGTAGGAAAATAACTTATTCTCATTGGTTTCGCGGGCTTTCCCTTTATAAAGTATTGCCGTTATTTTTTACATAAATTTTTTCCCGATATTTTTTCAGGTAATTTATATGACGTGGATATTTATGGAGATAAAATATTATATTCACTAGCCAAAGCATGGATGACAACAAATAATAAATCGTTCATACACATATTGCAGAGATTTTGTGAGTGCAACAACTCTTCGCAAAACGATCATGTTGGGGAATTTTTAATTTCATCTCTGAAAATGTGTAAAAATAAAAATGACATCAGTAATTACATAGAAATGCTAAAGGTAAGTATAATTTATTTTTAAAGTTTGCTACAGAGATCTGAAACAGTGAAATAAATTTCACAAAAAAATAAACTGGGAAGTGATGAAGGATTAATTTAAAATAAATACTGTTATATAATATACAGTGCAATCCAAAAGTCACCCCTCTTAACTTTTGAACTAGTGGAGATGTGGACTTCAATAAGCTTAGCAGGATAAGATGGTAAAAAGTGTTCCCGCTCCAAATGAACTGAGTTTATGCACTGTATTAACTGAAAAAGGCGATCGGCGTAAATAAGAATCGAACTCACGGTAGCCGGCATGCCAAGTGAGCCTTGGCCCGCTCGGATAGTTCTTCCAATTCTTAAAGTTAATTATTAAAATACTTTTTAAGTTTTCACTCTGTGAATCTCGTATTTCCAATTTTAATTTTTTGTTTCATTCCATTGACTGTCACAGATCCATATGCCACACTTTATTAAATAAATTTTAGCGTTCTCATTGATTATTATTTTTTTATTTTTTTAGATAGTTAATGAAAACAAATTAAAAATAAATCACGCTTCATTAGACTTATTAAAACAAATAATAACAGAAAAAAATATTCATAATGAAAAATTAAGTACAACTATTGAGAGTATATTAGATTTTACTTTAAAGAATGAGACCATCCATATACCACATCCAGTAAGTATTTGTTCGCAGATCCGTTGCCATAGGGATCATAGTTTGTCTGAAAGGCAAAATCATGAAAAAAATTGTCTACAAAAACTGACATTGTGGCATGATTTCCTATCGTTTTCTATTAAAAAAAATAATAAATAATAATAAAATAATTTATTGAGTCATTCGAATTTAAAAAGATTCATTACAGGCTTTTCCTATATATAGATCACAGATATTTAATTTTACATTGCTTATAATATATCAGTATACAATATTTTAAAATTAACTTTTTTTATTTTTCTTATTCTACTTATTTTATTTTATTTTACATTTGGTTTTGTTATTTAAGTTATACATTGAAAAATAACACATATTAAGACGGCATTGCAATGCCCTGTCATTAAAAAACAAAATTAAGTAATTTCCCTTTATGACTAGGCAAATCATTGTATAGTTTAAAAAAAATGCATCCGAGACTGTTAATAAAATTATTCTATAAATCGGCATTTTTGAAAAAAATGAGGTCAAATTTGAGAAAGTTTTGTTTTTTTTTTTAATTTTTTACTTTTTTTACTGCTTTATATCTTGGAACCGACAGGCAGAATTAAAATTCTGAATTAATATTTCAATTCAGCATTAAGTAAAATTTTTGGAAAAAGAAAAGATTTTTTTTTATTTTTTCAATTTTTTTTTTCGTTTTTGGTCTTAATAAACCTAGGCCTAGATTATTTTATTGACAGCAGTATATTAAATATTTCTATAATTAAATATTTTTGTTTCAAAAAAATTGTAAAATCAACGTTGGTTGTTTTGCTTGACAGTCGGGTAAATAGTATCGATGTGGTAGGTTAAGGTTTTAAGGCAAAATTTAATGCTGAATCGAAATATGAATTCAGAATTTTAATTCCGCTTGTCGCTTCCTATATATAAAGCAGTAAAAAAGGTCGAAACTTGCAAAAAAAAAAAACAAATCTCTCAAATTTGACCTCATTTTTTTCAAAAATGCCGATTTATAGAATAATTCTATTAACAGTCTCGGGTGCAACGTAGAATATTTTGTAAGAACAACTACTTAATTTCATTCTGAAAGTCTTCTATATAAAATGGGATTCTTTTTTAATTTTTAATTTTTTCCATTTTTAGATGATATTAAAAAAATTGATTAAAAAAAGTAACCGATAGATTTTTTTCTAATATACATTTTTTTTAATAGAAAGCGATAGTAAATCATGTCACAAGGTCAGTTTTTGTGGACATTTTTTTTTCATGTACACACCTCAAAAAAGTCAAAGGAAAATTTAAAAAGTTGGTAATTTTGCCGTATTAATGTGTGGTGGACCGGAAAAACTTTTAGTTTTCTTGCCAACTCTGTTTTTTTCATAAACTTTGTGTCTGTCAATTTAAAACCAATCGTTCGTTTCACCAGCTCGCCACCTCGTAGGTTTCGCCAGCTCGTCACCTCGTAGGTGTCGGAACGCGAGGTGACCTGACTGGTTTTTATTTTTAAATAACAATAATATTAATAATAACTGTTCTTTTAAAGAACTTCTTTATTGTACATACACCTATATACAATTGGCTGACCAAAGGCCTTTAGTCCGGTTGTAGTTAATCTTTACATGTTATATTTAATACATAAAAAATTTAAATAATATAATTTTAAAAGAAAAAAAGTTTAATACTATACCCCCAATAGGGGGGGTGTTAGGGGGGTAGCCAAAATATAAAATCTCTACAGCCTTTAACAACGCGAGTAACGGGATATGAAGTGTATAAATTTTGGTCCATGATAATAACAATTTTTATGTAATTTTATTTTACCTTTTATGTGGTTTTTAATTTTTTTTTCTATTATGAATAATAATGTCTGGGAATATTTTTTTACATTTTGGGGGAAAGGGGGAAAAGCGCTGATGATGATATTTTTGGTGTAATTTTATTTAACCTTGTATCTAGTTTTTAAATTTTTCTTCTATTGTAAATTAAAAAAAAACCGACTAAAACAAAAATTTTACCCTCTCCTTTTACCTACCTCACCCCCAACCGATTTTGCCCAAAAAGCCAAATACGAACTCGTCCAAGATAATAGAAAAATACATCTGCATACCAAACTTTAACTCGCTAACTTAAAGCGTTCTTAAGTTATCGTGGATATATACAGACCGGCAGACAAACAGACATATATAATTTTTTGTTGCTTATTTTGATTTTTCTCGACGTGTCGGGAAAAAATAAGATGATTTAAGCAAAAAAATAGTTATTTATATACCAAGGGACTAAACTGGCTTTTTTAGTCCCGCTGCATGAGTGTTTACTGAGCGAGCGCAGCAAGCGAGGGAAACAGAAATGCAAGGGACTAAAATAGCCACGTTTAGTCCTGAGGTATATACACTATTTTTTGCAGGGCCAAACATAATTTAGGTAGGTAGATAAAATTAAAAACCATGCGTCTAAAATCGGTTATTTTATTGTCGTAATTTAATCAAGATGCCTGTAAATTGCGAAAAGTAAGTTTCACGGCTATCGCGATTTCAATTGTGTTTTAATATGGTTGACACAAACGTCAAAAAAAAATGGACGAAAATGATAAATGTTAAGTAATGTATAAATTGTTATAACAATGTTATTTTTGAAGGTTTTCTTTGTTAAAATCAAATAAATTGGTTTGAATCGCTAATTTATTATAAAACATCACCAAACCTAATTTTTGAACCAGCAAAATACATAGTAAGTATAATATTTTCAAGGTTGCCGTGATTTTTAATCCCTTGGGAGAAAAACGGCAAGTTTAGTCCCGAAAATGAAAGCGTAAAATTAGGTTTTAGTCTTGGTCGTGCAAAAAAAGATTTTTTTTATCACAATACTTTCTTTTATAAGAAAGTTAAAATTCATAAAAAAAAATCAGAGATGGCAAGAAGTTGAAATAAAAGTTTGTTCTGGCCCACCGTGCACTCTTAACCCCTTCCGATCTAGCCTGTTTTTTAAAGTACAGGTCCCCACACCATATTAAAATTTATATGGAAAATCCCGTAAACAAATATCCCTGTGGATATTGTGGTAAATTTTGCTATACCTTCAAATATTCATACGTGGATACAATGGAGTGGAAGGGGTTAAGGCTCTATTATAGAGGATTAATATCTAGACCTTTATGCACTTTAACATCTTATTACATGAAGCAGTGAGGTATAATTAGTAGAAAAGTTATGTCGGTATCTAATTTTTATCTGATCTGATTTATCTGATCTGATCTGAAGTTGTGTTTTAGAACAATATGAACTTAAGCGAATTGGAATGTCACCTAATAGAACTGGAAGAAAAGGGCATGGAAACCCGTGGAGTTCTCCGTAAATTAATTCAGAAATATAGCACTTCCGGAAACATTGAAAGAGTCAAAGAGTTGTGTAATAAATTCACAGAAAAGGGATACGAATTCTCCCCTGGAATGAGGTCGTCTTTAATGAAAACTTATATTGATGAAGGTTGTTTAAAAGAAGCTGAAAATGTTTACATTGAACTGAAAACTAAAAACAGTACTTTTAAAATCGACGAATATAAATTTCTTGATTTGTTGGAGTTGTTTGTGAAAGAAAATCTAAGTGAAAAAGCTCTGCAGTTACTTCAGAGTGAGTCTAATTCTAAGTAAGTAAATAGCAACCCTCACAGATTTTTTTTAGTAATTATTACTGGAAGTAATACTAGTGATAAATGGGCAAGTAATTAATGGCGATTAGATTAGACAGGGACAAAAGTTCTACCCAAAAAGTATAGAAGACATACATACACTCCCACTTCCACCCAACCAAACAAATTCTGTATTTGTTCTTTGTTGAACAAATACAATATTTACTTGGCCGGGCGAAAAGTGTAACTATATTATTTTTATTAATGAAATTACTGGCGCCATCTAAATTTTAGTAGAATTATCTTATTCTACAGATTCACATTAGCTATGTTCGTTCGTGCCGCTCAGTGCTACACTTTCCGGCCAACCAAATAAATACTGTATTTGTTGTATGAAAAACAAATACAGTATTTATTTGGTTGGCTGGAATATGTAGCACAAATGAGATAGAGATAGGGTAGACGTCTTTTGTTTCATAATTCTAGTTGTAGAGAGCTCCATTACTGAAAATTTAAGTTATTTATTATTTTTTTAGTAATTATTACTGGAAGTAATACTGAAAGTAATAAATGGGCAAGTGATTAATTACTGAAAATTTAAGTTATTTATTATTAGCAAAATTAATTACTTGCCCAATTATTACTAGTTTTAGTTGTCACTACTAGAAATTTATTATTGGTAGTAATTTATTACTTGTCCATTTATCACTAGTTTAAATTATTATTACTAGTAATTTATTACTGACAGTAATAAATTATTTGCCAATTTATTACTGGTGTAATTGTTACCGAGGATTATTGACATAATTTCTTTTTTATTTCGTCCACAAATAATGAGTTTTATATTTATCATCATCATCAGTAGTTTGTTTGGATCTTTAAGAGACAGGCGCAGTGCCTATGGCTCATTTGTCTAAAATAGAATTAGTTTTAATGGATAATTGGGGGAGTGAGCCTTTGCTCACTGATGCTGGAGTTGCATCTGTCATTAATTGGCGTTGGGGGCGGGGAAAGAAGTAGGAGGGGATGAGGAGGCATGGGATAGGGAGGGGCTTATATTTATTGTAATTATTATATTGTATTTGTATCTATCTCGGCTGCGCTTTTATTGGTAAGATATAATACTAAAAATTTATTGGCAGTAATTTATTACTTGTCAATTTATGACTAGTTTAAATAATTACTACCAGTAATTTATTATTAGCATTAATTAATTATTTTCCCATTTATTTCTAGTGTAATAATTACTGAAAATTATTCAGAATTATAATTTATTATTAGTCTAATAAAATTAAATTACTTCTCAGTAGTAATTATTACCTAATTATAATATTTATAAGTAATAAATTACTGCGGAATTACTAGCCGTAAGTAATAAATTACTGAAATTCAATAATAATTACTAAAAAATTTCTGTGAGGGAAACATCTAATTTTTCTGTAGAGCCGTCGCGCCGCGACGTCGTCTCCTCTTTTCTTCATGTACAGTTTACTGTATTTGATTGGTAGAACCACCCATCCTGCTATAAAATGTCTATATACTTTGTATACTAAATTTAAATTAATTGTTTTATATTTCAGGAAATATATAGTTGGGGGACCAAATATAGAAAAAAATTGCTGGAAGTTGATGCAAGCTTATAATGATACTATAGAACAAACGAAAATGATAAATGCCTTATTAAATTATGGATATTGTAAACCAACAAATATTATTTTGGGTCCTGTTATAAGGCTACAAATGAAAAAGTACGTTTTGAAAGTACATACGTAATACCTAATCTTAATAGTTAACAAGCAAGTCTTTATAACACCAATATAAAGTTACCACATATAGAAGCAGAAACATTTACATTATACGTTATATGTTACTTACTTTTAAGTATAAATTATACTTGACTTTAGAAATAATTATTTCTCGGAATGATTTAACAGGAGTAAATATATGTAATTAAAAGGAGATAAACCCTATTTTTTACAAAATGAAAATCTTACCTTTTAAACATAATTTTAAGGTCATCAATATAAAAAAATATATTTTTAGATAAAAAGAAGGCTTAATCTATACAGTTAACAACTAAAATCATTTTGCTTACTTTTTCAGCCTTACAACACTATGAATATATGGGGCCCCGGGATATTTAACCCAGAAACATGAACCTAATTCAATGTTTGAAATTAGAAATTTATAGGAAAGGATTATTGCTTGTGGTAGCCCTATATACATAGGGGACAATTGGCCGCTATTTTGATTTTTGTTATACTTCAGGGTGCATTTGGGTAATTATTTCAGTGTAATATGAAAGAATTACTATTCTTGTTTATATATTTAAAAAACATTACCCAAAGAATACCACATATGTACTTTTAGCGAAAACCCTTGGAACCCTATAGGGCCCATTTTTACAAAGATATGAAAAATAAACAAATTAGTACTCCAGCCGCCTTGTGTGCGTGACTAGAATTTTTTTTAAATAAATTTAGTTTTAGCAAACCAAAAAAAAACCTTAATCCGATTTACAAAAAAAATATGAACAATTGAAAAGGGGGACTGCCCCTTGGTGGTGGGGCTAGAATTGTTTAAACATTTTTATCAGTATCCAGGGTATTTTAAAACAAAAAATAGCATAAAATATTTAAGTTAGACTTTTTGGGTCAAATACCCCATAGTGTGGCATACAATGACAAACTCAAGGACCCCTCCCCATAGGCGTGACATACTTTATGGACGTGCCCTTAGTAGTACTCACCTTTAAATCCTTTTATCTCTCCAATACGTTCTCGTTTCTAACTTGCTGATCTTTAAAATTCTCATGTAGCAACACGTTTCAAAGGACTTTTATAGTCTATATTTTTTGAAATCAACTAGGTATTTTTTGCAAATAAAATCTTATACTTACTGTTTTTAGGGATATGAGCAAAGCAGTAGAAAAATACGTTGAATTTGCACAAAAGTACAAGGTTACTCCTTTACAAACTGAATTATTGGGAGATATTCTGGAAATGAGGGACGAAGTTTTGTTACAAAAAGTCCTAAATGCTACTAGTTTAGTTCATGGAAATGTAGGCACAGTTGTTGGACTTGTTTCTGCATTAGCTGAGAAAGGATTGGAGAAACCTTTAAGAAAGCAACTAGGGGTAAGACCATGTTTACACCTTTCAAATGCGTTTAATTTAAATATTCAAAACTTTGGACTGCTAACATGTTGATGGTTAAAAACTAATAAAGGACTACTACTAAAGTACAGTACTTTAATAGTCCTTTATTAGTAACTAATAAAACACATGACAGCATATTTACATTTCTCAATGAATTGGAACTGCTTAAATTGAGAAATATCACTTTTTATGTGTGGGATACGCCGCGGCGCGCCGGCCCTTGGCAATAAACAAGATGTGAAAATATGTAATGCTACGCATTCCATCATACCGGGTGTCCCACCAGGTTCTTGATAAGCTATGTCTCCGTTATTTGAAAAGATAGATTTTATTTGCAAAAAACAGCGTTAAATGGGAGCCATTGAAGTTTTTATTCACGTATCCAAAACCACCCCTTGCTTACCCTCTTGAAACCACCCCCAACTTCTGTTTTTCAAATAGCACCCCCCTATTTTTATCAAAGAATATGAAAGTAAATTTTATTCTTAATTCAACCATGTATTATAAGCAGTATCTTATTTCTTAAAGGGGCTCCAAATAACAACTATTATTTATTAATAATAAAATGTCAAAGAAGTCACGTTAGATTATATCTAAAAGAGAAATGTATCCAAAAATCACCCTTAATAAACCACTCTCCTGGAACCACCTGCAACTTTGTTCTAAATACCACCCTATTATTAATAAATAATAATTGTTATTTGGAGCCCCTTAAATGATAAGATACCACTTATAATACATGGTTGAATTCAGAATAAAATGTACTTTCATATTCTTAAATAATAATAATGGGGGAGTGCTATTTGAAAAACAAGTTGGGGGTGGTTTCAAGGGAGTGGGTAAGCAAGGGGTGGTTTTGGATACGTAAATAAAAACTTCAATGGCTCCCATTTAACGCTGTTTTTTTTTTGCAAAAAATTCTATCTTACCAAATAACGGAGATGTAGCTTGTCAGGAACCTGGTGGGACATCCGGTATACTATTCACAGTGGTTGGTATATTTTCCCAAATAACGCATTATACCGGGTGTTTCAGGAAGGTGGTTCACCCCCCCTAACTTTTAATTTTTTTAGGTGGGTTCGTGAAATTTGCAGGGTATATATAATGTATAATTTATTTGGATTTTTTTACATAGTTGGAATTTTTTGGACACTTCCGGTTTCGCCGGAAATGAATCGAACTTTAGACTTTTAAATGAAACACCCTGTATATTTTTACATATTTCGATTCAGAAATCAATTCTGAGAACAAGCATTTATCATTTGTCAATTTTTGTTCTGTTCGCAAGCGAAACATTTACGCCCATTTTTAAGGCCTGTGTTATTATAATTATTATTAATCATTATTATTAATAATTTTAATTATTATTGATCATTATTATTAATAATTTTAATTATTATTAACTTACATTTTAGAGTATTAAATTTTCAATTAAAGCAGATATAAAAAATAGATGTGAAAGATGGGTTACACAGAAGAAACTAGAGCCCTTGATAACATTGAGAAAAGCTTCCAAAAATTTGTCTGATGAAATATTGGATCAAAGTTTTATAAACTTGTGTTTGATAAGACTATATAGTAAGTGAAAAAACTAATATATTAACTACGGTAGAGAAGACTATTATAGCCTCGCACTCTTAAATCCCTCGCTGCTACGCAGCTCGGGATTTAATACGCTCGGCTATAAAAAATGTCTTCTCTACATTGGTATATAATTACCTTGATAAATAATTACTATTATTTTCGATTATTTTTCATTTGTTTATTTCAAAAAATAAAACAAAAACTTAAAGTCTTCTCCACAATTTTTTTAAATAATTATATTTTTATTTCGACTGGCTACATATGTTTCATCCCTAAACAATATGGGACATCTTCAGGCCACATACTAAAAATAGTGAAAAGAAAGTCAACCTGATAGTAAAAACATGGATAATAATTTAATATTTTGAGGTTATGTTTACCTACCTCAAAATCGAGGGATGAAACATATGTAGCCATTTGAAATAAAAATATAATTATTTAAAAAAATTGTGGAGAAGACTTTAAGTTTTTGTTTTATTTTTTGAAATATTTTACTCCACTTCAAGAATGGACAATACATTATTTGTTTATTTGTTTAGTCTTTTTTGGGGATCTGACCCAGCCGGTAGTTTATATCCGCCTGTATAAGTTTTACAATACATTTTATATGCAGGTGACATATTTAGTCCTCAGCTTTAGTCTTCAATTTTGAAATCATTCTTGATGGCCCATTCAATATATTTTGAACAATGTATTACATTAGAGTGGACCTTATTTTTTTATTGTTTTAAAATTTTCATTCTGGCGTATCTAGAAAATCGTGAAAATTTGAAGGTAATCAAACTTGTCTAAGGTTCCCAATTGGACCCCTAAAATTGTAAAATTACGCAAAAATCGTTGAAAATGTACTTTATGTATCAGTGGAAAATTTAAAAGCCTTTATATCTTAATTTGTTCCTTTTAAGTGTACGAAATTTTGTGCCAAATTTCAAAATGATCAAAAGCTTTTATCAGATGCCGAAAATACGCCAGAGTTGCCCCTAAAACACCAAATTTGAAAAATTTCCACCAAAAATATAAGAAACGCAAAAATAGCATTTGAAAAATATGTCAATCTGGACTTTTAATTAATTTTATTTAATGTATATTAATAATATAAAATAATTTAACAAAAACAAAATAAGCTAAGCGTCAAATAAGAGCACCCAAATAGGCCTCTTATTTGGCGCTTAGCTCGTTTTGTTTTTATCAAATTGTTTTATATTATTAATGTACATTAAATATGATTAAGTCCAGATTGACATTTTTTTAATTGCTTTTTAGCGTTTTTCACATTTATGGTGTAAATTCGTCAAATGTAGTGTTTTAGGGGCAACAATGTCTTGATCTGTTTGAAATTTTGCATATAATTTTGTACACTGAAAAGGAAAAAATTAAGATTTCAAGGATTTTAAATTTTCCACTGATACAAAAAGTACAGTCCATTTTCAACGATTATTTACGATTTTTGCGTAATTTCACGATTTTAGGGGTCCACTTGGGACCCTTAGAGAAGTTTGACCACCCTAATATTTTTAGGATGTTCTAGATACACCAGAATGAAAATTTTAAAATAATTAAAACATAAGGTCCACCCTAGTATTACATATTAGCTAATATTAAAGGTATTTTTCGCAAAAATCTACATTATTTGTACATTAATTTTGACATGACTTTTTTGACATTGGCTATAACTGGCCAACTTAGGTTCCAGTTTTAGCCAGTTGCGTGGCTATAGCTAGAAAGAGAAGCATATTAGTGTCACACACGGAACACCCACAGTTATGTGTCACAGTTATCACCATACAAATTAAATAGGTTCGGCAAAAAATGTAATAAAATTTTAAGGGATCATTCTGGTTTATATGCTCCAAAAAAGGGCTATTTTTGTTAATTTTTTAAGAATGTATCATTATAGATAGTGGTATAAAAAGTACACTCTCGAAATACATGAAACAATTTTTTTTTAATTTTAAACGTTCTTTATACACAAAAATAACAGTCAAACGTAACTCCTCGAAAAGTAGATATATCGCTGGCGGCGTTGATGTCTTGATAACGGCTCATCTAAAACGAAAAAATCAAAAATATTTAGATTCATTATGACTATGGCTCTCGCGTATTTTATGGATATTAATATTTATTGATAAATAATAAAATGGCGGAGATAAAAAAAAAAAACAAAAAATGGATGTATCGGTTTTTGCATGACAAGCAACGCAAAGGCATTGTAAAATATGTTTTTATATTTATTATTCCATCCATTTATTTTCTATTATAATCATCGTACAGAGTGTAGACTGACAGTTTCTGGCTGCTGGCCTTCTCCAGTATCAATAGCCAACTCTGCACGCTGATTAAGAAAACTATTTTAGACTTTATTCGCAAAAAGAATATAGTCATTAGATTGATGTAGACTTGTGCGCCATCTATTTCAGATCTATGTTTTTGTGTAACTATGACGATAAATAACGTACATAGAAATACGACAGTTTATTTCGACCAATAATAACAAAGCGACACCCATTAATTATTTAAGGAAGTGTGGCCAAACACAACCACAAAAAACTGTTATCAGGGTAGCGATTCACATCCCGTGTGATGTGGTGTTATAGTCGGAGAGCTGGTGACCATTTTTATTTTCTCTTGGCTGTATTTTATGTATGTACATTCAAATTAAGCTATTTCCAAATATGCTAGGCTCCGGATCCGGTTCCGCCAAAAGCTGTGTTAGTGAGCTACCAAAAAATCTATTTTTAACTTGCCGTGTCATATAAATTACATTTACAATTAGCTATTTTCATAGTTATACACAATAATTATGGGGCTAAGGAGGTAATAACAGTCTTTAAAAAGTGCGTTTCACATATGTTATACTTAATTTTTTTAAGAAATGATAATTTATGAAATGCTATTTTGGTTAAATGAAAATTATTTCGACTTTTTAGTATTGACTTATGTCAAATAAACTTTTTTTTACTCCTTGGCCTGCTGAATAAGTGTAAAACTATGAAAATACACTAATCTAAATCTAACAAATGTAATGTGTTTGACTCTGAAAGTTAAAAATATTTTTTTTGGGTACCCCATTTTACCACCTTTTTGGGCTTCTAGCACCCAAAGGAACCCGATCCAGGACCTGCAGATTTGCAAATACCTTAATTTGAATGTACTTTAAGACATATTTAAGCTCTATTTTATATAAAATACAGCTGGGAGAAAATAATTTAATAAAAATGGTCACCAGCTTTATTATCACATCACGGCACCTGATCGAGAACGTTCGATAGCCTGATTTTTCTGGTTCACCAGTGATGATACCACATCACGTCACATGCAATGTATACACCTCAGGTGTATACTGATGGTTCCCAAATACGTATCTCACCTTTCGGTTGTAATACATACCTATTGATAAAAAAATAAGAATTGTTGTAATGACAGACTTGGTGTAATAACTTCCAAAAAAAATAATCTAGCATAATTTGACAATTTTTGACATTTGAAAACCATATTTGAGCTAAAGCACTGGATAGGTTTGTTAAGGTACCCTAACTAACCTACATATCTAGTACTTTACTATACAGGGTTATTCAGAAAAAGAGAAATTTAAGAGGTGATTCTACGTTAAAGGTTGGTCCGGAAATGAGTCCTAAGGGAGCTATGGCTCTTTAAAATTGTAATAAAAATAAGGTTTTAATTAATAGCTCTTGTATCCTTTAAGCTAGAGCGGCGAGCTTTTGCTATTAATAGGGGCAATAAGTTTATGTTAATTTATTTTTTTGAATGTATCCAGAGGCGTGTCTAGACAGGCAAAATATGTGAGGCTTAACACATTTTTGCCCCAACCTTTTTTATGTATATATTTTTTTAGGGTTTTTGTAATAAATATAGATTCCTTCAGTAAAAATACATAAAAAATGTCATATACACGGTGTCCCACGGTAGACAAATCAGTCAAACTGTGGCGTTATTAACAAAGATATCAACATGAAACTTTTACCAGTCAATATGGACCTAATTATCTTCAATTGACCCAAAACAAAAGTATTCTACTCTTTTTTGGTTTTGAGCTAGAGCTCCACACATGCACTTTTAAAAGCATAACAATACTTTCAAATGCCAAAATTAAAAAAAGTAACAATTTTTCTTTATCATATGATAGTTTTTTTCACTAAAAACAATAATTTTCGATTTAAATTCTCAATTTTATAAAACCTTAAAAAAGGGCAATTGCATAATGGAATGACCCCGCTATGGCAAAAGAGTAGGATGCCTTGAAATTAAATTTTTTAAATAAGTCGTATACAATAAATGTCAAATTTGATTTTTCATTATAATTAAAAAATTAACAAAGCAAGATTTTTATAAAACCAAGTTTTGAATGCCAAAATGATAACTTTAGAAGTAAAGAAAGAAATTATTTTAACTTATGGAGAATGTGCTCGAAATTTAAGAGAAACAACGAGAAGAATAGTAGAAAAGTTCCCCGATGATAGTAAATTATTTAAATTTATTAACTTGCTGCTTGATTTGAATCCATTTGAATCGTGGAAGACTCGCAAAGAATTAGAATTATTTGCTAATAATAGATTTTGTGAAATGGCATTTATATTCCCATGATTCTCTGAAGTTAGATGCGTAATTTTGACCTTTTTTCATCAGAACTGGAGTGATTTGGGAAAACCTAAGGACTAATATGGATTTATTTGAAATATTGTACAAAACAATTCTAATAACACTGAAAATATTCTAGAAAGGCGTAATATTTTGTAGATGTATGGAATTTGACACATTGATGAGTTAATTAATTCAAATATCATAAATACGTCTTGCGTTTCGCATATTAATATATAATATTAATAATAACAATCAATTTGATATTTTAACTTATGAGAATTATTCTTAGTATCATTTAACTTTTAATTCCAACCAAAATGTACGTAATTAATTACATAACAATAAATTAATTGACTAAATTGCCCATAATATGACAGTTTTTTTCCTTTGTTCTTCTGTATTTGGTCTAATTTTGGTCTGGTTTGGTTCAAAAAAACAAAACAAACGACTAAGAACAAAAGCACGAAGTAGGACTAGATGAAGTGACCCTAATATGCAGGGCCGGACAGAGCCAGCCCGGGCCCCGGTGCAACTTTTTACTCGGACCCCCTTTTTTTCAAAACATAATTGTCCCATGCAGGCCTGCAGCTAAGGCACTGAGGGCCGAAGCGGCGCCCCCATTCATTAACTAAGCGCCGCAGTCGAACATTTTTCCAAATTATGTTAATTTCTGACTGTTTTATTTTCATAGTTCAGCAAGCTTAAGTATGTAAAAAATAATAAAGTCTTAGCGCCGCAGGCGAATTTTGTTTCAATTTTGATAGCTCTGGCGCCGCAGGCAATTTTTTTACAAATTTTAAGCTTTTGCAAGCTTGAACTAAAAAAAATACGTAGGTAAATTAGCCCTAGCGCCGCGGGCGAATTTTTTTACAAATTTAAAAACACTAGTAACAGTGCACTATTATTTTTTACAAAAATCCAAAAAGGCTTAAGCGCTGCCGCGGCGAAATTTTTTCTATTGCCCATTTGGAACGAGATCTACTTATTTGCTCATTTTGACGCCTTATCGATCTGGGGGAGTATAAATAAATAAACTGTTTATTAAAAACTTCTGTCGCCGGGCCCCCTTCGAGCCCGGGCCCCGGGTAATCTGTACCCCCTGCACCCCCCTGAATCCGGCCCTGCTAATATGAACCAGCTGCAACTTCATGCAACTGCGAGGGAAGGGGGTTCTTTACAAGCTAATTAATTATGTTTTTTAAAATCTCATAATTATAAAACATGTTTTATCATAAGTTGTCCAATAGGTTTTATAATAACTTGCTTTACCAATACTTTCATTATGATATAGACTTGACTTTGTAAAAAAAACTGCTAAGATTAATCTAAGATTAATCCAATCATACCAATTAAAAAATTTGAGCGCAAAAAATCAAAATTTATTAGTAATTAAGTAATACACTCTGTAGTATAAAATACCCTAGTCCACAAGGTTCTTACTAAGTCTAAGTAAAAATCTAATTTATAACATTAGATTTGACATTTATTTTTATCGTGAACGTCATATTTGCAAACATTTATTTTCATAGCATCCTCTCTTTTACATTAGCGGGGTCATTCCATAATGCACTTACCATTTTTTACCGTTTTCTAAAATTAAAAATTTAAATAGAAAACTATTGTTTTTAGTAAAAATAAAAAAATAAAGAAATTATATTATTTTTTTAAATTTTGACGTTAAAAAATGTTATTATGCTAAAAAAAAATTCTGTTTGTTGCTCTAGCCTAAAAACAGAAAAAAGTACAACACTTTTTTCTGGCGTAAATTGAAGGTAACTAGGTCTTTATGGACTGGTAAAAAATATATTTTAATAGCTTTGATAATAACGCCACAATTTGACTGATTTGTCTACCGTGGGACACCGTGTATAGTTGTAGGAAATTTAGGTGTTTTGGTAAAGAATACTTTTTTGCTTAGTTTTAAATGAAGAATCGTCCTGCATCATTAAAAATTTTATTGGTGCTTTTTTTGTTCCCGATTCAATGTGTCCATCTTCGAAGGGCCGTAGCTCGCTTAGGGCTCATTTCCGGACCAACCTTTATAGGAATTTTTTTTTCGTAATTTTTAACATAGAATCACCCCTTAAATTTCTCGAATTTATTTCTGTATACAAACAAAAAAAAAACATACAAAACAAGCTTCCTTAACTAATACTTTTGCAGTTTCTGTGGTTATAACAGTTAAGAACTGTCTGCTTATAGTTCAATAGAACTACTGTAACTTCTTGTACTTTCTCATTAAGAATTTTTTGTTTCATACAAGTTCACGCTTTACCTCATTTAAAAAAAATAAGGCACTAGATGGCGCTTGTTAAAATAATTATTAATTTATAAACAATTTTTTAGGTGAAAGTAATAATTGTGATGCAGCTCTAGAGCTATATGAAAATATATCAGAATCAGGTAAAATAGACGAAAAAACTGAAACAGAACTAGTGACATTATTTAAAAAATGTAATTATAAAATACCTGAAAATGTAAAAATTCAAATAAAATAAAACAATCTATTTTAGGTTTATATTATTTTTTTTATTTCAAATAATGGTAATAATATGCACATAAAATAAAAATACATTAAACTGTACATATTTGATATTGAACAGTATGATATATTGGCAAAAAAGTATAAAACTACATATAGAATAAAAAGTTTATCACACTGTTCATTAACTTTAGTTGGAACAAAAATAAAGCCTCTTCCGGAATTTACTGACCAAATTTTCGATAACTACACTGAACCACAAAAACAAAATTTAATAGTATATTATGCACCTAGTCTGCGAACTTAGTCTTTAGTGTTCGAGACTGAAGTTTTTTTTGCTGAGACCGATTCGAGGCAAAAAATCAGTCGAGAACACTTCGCACTTACTATCTAAAGCTAGTAACTTCAAATATCAGTTAAAAATACAGTTTAAAAATTATTTTGACATAGCTGTTAGTTTGACAAATAAGTTGAAAAAAAGTTAGTAGTTTTCTCAAAGGTTTTTCATTATTGATCGTCGTCAATAAACAATGCTTAACAACGGCCAATAATAAATGAGTTCACTGATTTTATTGATTGCCAAGGTAAAGAAGCCTTGACAACGGTAGATAATATGTAAGCTAGCACTTAATTAGGTAGTAGAAAAACATTATTACTCGGATCTCCAATACGATATAATTTTTGGATTCAGCAGGTCGAAGTTTATTAGGAATGATATGCTTAGTCCGAGTAATATTAATTTTTTTTCGTGGTTCAGTGTTATTATAAAATGAGAAAATTTGGTCTTTACTTTCTAGATTGCAGCATTCAATGATTATTTACAACCCTAATAATAATTACGCTAGTCTACAAAATGAAAAAAGTATTGATACAAAGTCCAAATGTGTTTTACTAATTTGGTTCCCTGAATCCGAATCTGAGGTCGATTTGTCTTAGTTACCTTGAGTTTTTTTTTTAATGTTAAAACATATGCTAAAAATAGGTATTCTTTGTTACTTACCGTAAGTGTAACATATTTTACAAATTTTGGTTAGGAAAAGGAAAAACCATTTTTGAAGATTTAAACTCCCAGGTTTCCCAGGAAAATATCACAATCAGGTTCCGATGCCAGGAAAGCAAAGTCCACAACAGTTTTTTTTTTGCTATTAATAAAACTAAAAGCGATGGAGAAAAAACAACCATGGATTCGAATTCAGCGACCCAAAATTAGTAAAATATGCTGCACCTACGATAAACAACAAAAATATATTTCGATATTTTTTAGCATATGTTATATTTTTTAAAAAACTAAGGGTGTTGGAGATAAACGGACTTTAGATTTGGATTCAGCGACCCCAAATTAGTAAAACACATTGGTCACCTTCCTTGCTATCAATAGTTTTTTCTTTTTCAATGAAAATTAATATCCCGAGAAATAATTAGGTCTAAATTCTGCATTTTAAGATAAGTGGCCAAACTTACAGCTGAGTTTTTAGGGAATAATACATGACGACAAAGATTTATAGTATACTATTCTTATTTTTTACTATTGGCATAACATTAATTCAATCTCGGAACTTAGTTGCCATACAGAGTAATACTTTTATTCGATTGTATCTAAAACGATTACTTAGTAAATCTGTACGAAAAGTTTTCCATCCTAGTGTGACGGTAAAATAGTCTACGTTGATTGGTTGATTGAAACTGATTACATTTGGGAGCGTTCAAGTATTACGTAACGCGCTAGGGGGGGTGGGTCTCGAAAACGTTACGCCGCGTTACAGAGGGGGGGGGGTGTCAGTAAAAATGTTACGTAACACTTAAAAAATTATAAACTTATAAAATGTTTATTGGGTCACGTTTTTAACAATGATCTAGCCTTAAAGAGACGGATTCCTTGCAAATTTTATTGCACACGGCGTGGTTAACAGTTTACCGAATCCTCTAAACAAAAACAATTAGAGATGGAAAACCATAGCCAATAACCGGTTTTCGGTTAACCGGTTTGGGAAATTACATCAGACCGGTTTTGGGTTAAAACACGGAAGCAATAACCGGTTAAAAACCAGTTAAAACCATAAAGCAAAATTTCCTTTAATTTTTTTAACTTTTTGTAAAATGTTACGTAACAAATAGGGGTGGGGGTGGGGGTCAAAAATGGCCAAATTTTGCGTTACGTAATACTTGAACGCTCCCTTTGACCTCAAAAATACAAATTTATTTATTGAGATGTTACAATCAAATAAAAAATACTGTATGATAAACGGACAAACACTGTTTTTAGGACGATTACGGAGATTGCAACCGTAACAACAGTATTGTTTGTCCTTGTATCGTAAACTACTTCAGCCTGACACATTTATTGAGTACAGTAATAAAACACATTACAAATACGGGGCCGTAACTAGGGGGGCAGGGGGCTAAGCCCCTCCTGACGTTTAGTAGAAACCGTCAGGGACAAAGCTTTTTTTCCTGAAGGTATTTTTGGGGCGCCATTTTTTTTGTAGGGGAGCCAAGTTTTGGTTGAAACCGTCAGGGACAAAGGTCTTTTTTTTGAGTTTTGAGGGTGCCACCCTGGGCTGAGCTGAGCCCCCTACATTTTTTGCTGGTTACGGTCCTGTTGCAATAGGGAAAATAAAATTGGTCATATTTTTCACACTGAACAATATATGGAACCCAACATTAGGCACAACAAATTTTAGATTAAGAGAGAATAACATACAACCGATTTTCTCGTTTTCCTTACCAGACTCAGTATTTAAATAATCTAGGATACCTCTACATATGTGAGTGGTCACGCGAAAAGGGATTTGAAGGTAAAAATAGACTCTGAGAAAAGTTAATAATGTCCAATACATAAAAAATTCTAATGTCAACATTCTATACCTTCAGGTCCCTCACACACATCGAAATCGATTTACATTGATTTTTCACCTACAGGGTGATCAATAACTGGTATGCCAAAAATATAAAAAAAAGTTCCTATAAAGGTTGGTCCGGAAGTGAGCCCTAAGGGAGCTACGGTTCTTTAAAATTGTAATAAAAATAAGGTTTTTAATTAATAACTCTGGTAACACTGTAGGAGCAACCGAAAAAATCAATTAAGAGGAAGTAACATTTTGTGCCACCAAAAACGTTACTTTTTAATAGGCTATTACTCCTTTAATATTAAATTTAGGTGTTTTGGTGAAGAATACTTTTTTGCTCAGTTTTCAATGAGGAATCACCCTGCAGCATTAAAATTTTATTGATGCTTTTTTTTGTTCCCCATTCAATATGTTATCTTCAAAGGGCCGTAGCTCCCTAAGAGCTCATTTCCGGGCCAACCTTTATAGAAACTTTTTTTCATAGTTTTGGATGTATAATCACCTCTTAAATTTTGGCATGGCAGTTACTGATCGCCCTGTATAATGTTTAAATCGTTTCTGGCAGTGATTATATGGACACGCAATAAATTAATATTGTTACCTGCTTATTACCCCCTACTATTTACAGATAGTGTAGTTTTAAATTGTAAAAAAAATCCATAAATTATTAATTTAAATTGAAAAGTTCTGATTATGTAGTTTTTTTTAGTTATTTACAAAATAAAAATTAAATAATAAATTCATAATATTCACATTAAAATCTAAGTTTAGGTTTAAGCTAGTTCAATACGCGGTTCATTATGATAGCCCTAAATAAAGCAAATAAAAAAATATTTGTTAGACGAGTATGCAAGGAGTCTACTCGGGAGTCTAAATTAATTATTTGATGACACTAGTTGCGCACTGTTCCTTTTTAACATTTTTTTATTTAATTTTAGCTAGAAAAGTCCATAATTTTACCCGCTAAATATTCTAATCCGCCCACGAAAAATGTTTAAATTTAATGCTATTTTATAAAAAAAGTAATTGTGCGGCTCCTAGACTTTGATGTCCTCAAATAACTTTTGGCTAGGCTAATAATTTTGCGCACTAGTGCAATAAACAAAAAATATTTAGCTACATGTATAAATATCAGAAGTATTTTATTTTAAATAATTTTCTTTTAAAATTTAATACAGCTACACAATGTGTCATTTTAATCGTCCTGTGAATAATTAACAGATGAATCTTTTTAATAACTCGATAAAAATGTTATGAAGAATTAGAAGGAACCCTTACATAAAACTTTGTTTTTTAGAACAGCGTATTTTTTTTTTGTTCAAGTAATCCAAACGAATTACTTGCTTTGGCACATTAGAACTAACGCAAGTAATTTGATTAGGTGGGAGCGAATGGTGCGAATTTAAAGAATATTGGTTCTAAAAAAAATAAGTATTATTAATATAATTTAATCAGAAGTAGCTAATAGTTTCTAAAAAATGCAATTAATAAAAATATATCAAATGAGTGGGCTACTACTGAAAGTAAACACTTGATTGTCAATTATTTTATTTATTAAGATTTAGTAATATAGTTCGTTTCAAAACCCTTGTCGAGTGCGGTAAGGCAAAGCAATCAAAAACTGCATTAGGTCATTTTTGACACTGCTAATTTTGAAAATCATATTAAAAAATCTTTAAAAAAATATCCGCGACCTTAAGCTGGCCATTTTTTTTTAAATGTCATATGTTGCTTAAATTTGGTATAAAGGGTTTTTTTGAGAATCTTATTGTGATTCAATACTCAAGTTCATAATGGCGAATTTAAAATGCCCGATCAATATTTTTCATTTTCATTTAATTTAGTTTAGTCTAGGGAGGGTAAGGGATATTGGATCCGCCATTTTAAATTTTAAAACTTGATTATAGATTCAGTTTCAGCAACTTCAAAAACCCCTAGATACCAGTATTTACAAAAATACGACTAAAATGCGAATTTTGGCCATCTTTGAAAACGTTACGTGAGAAGAAAGGTTTTCAAATGCAGTCCAGTGTTATAACATATTCATAAGGTTATCAACAGTTATACAACATATTGCTCTAAAAAATTTGCTTTTATAATCACATTTCATTAAGAAACTATAAGTGAGCTAAATTACAAGTATATAACATTTCTTTCCGTTCATCAAAACGATAAAATCAGTAAAAATAAGCAATAGCAATGAGCAAGTTGGAAATAATATTCTCTAAACTTAAAAATAAATATTTTTTTAATAGTTATATTCCTTATAATGACGTATTTAAAATATTTTTTAATTTATAATATAATTGAGTAGTAAAATATAACGGAAAAAGTTGAATTTAACAAGTAAAATTTGTTAGTGTTTTTACATAGTCTTAGGCAATCTTACCTAATTTTATTTATCACTTTTTTGTATATTTTATTAATTTTAATTCAATAAATATGATATATGATCGGTTTATGATCAGAATTCACTAGGAATATTAATTATCACCTCTCTGCGCATGCTTAGTGATAAGCATATTATATTTACACACTAAACACGCCAGTTTACATGTGATAATTAATTTTCTTAGTTGGTTCCAATAAATCCGAGATAAAGTAATATTTATAATTGTTCTACATGCAGGTAAAAAAAAATTCGACACCTGACAGGAGGGAGCTAAAATTTGGAAAATTTGGGATCAGTCTCTAATATCTAATATTTATAGAGCTGGGACATCATAGCATGGTGGTAATCATGTTGGGGGATTAACAATGTTTCGGGTTCGAAACCGATCTAGCTCAAACTAATTTTTTAATTTTGCAGAAATTACATCATAAAAACATTCCATTTTATTTTTTCAAGTAGTTCAGGTCACCTAAAATTGCATATCCTTCAATATTTTTATATATAAATTTATAAAACTATCCTTTCTTATTATATATAAATTAAGATTATCGTATTCAGTCTGTGTAAATATTATGTACACTTCAACTATATTGATTATACTGTCCTTTACATGATCTATGTACACTATGCCAAACGATTCAAAAACAATATTTTATCAGAAGACACAATTTTCGAGCTTAAAATAATTAATTAATTTCTTTCTACAAATATATTATGAAAAACTGTTTTATTCTTATTGTCTTTTTTATTACTTATATAAATAGCTGATTTAAACATAAAAGGTAAAATAAATGTGTATGAGCTCATGAGAAGTGGCAGTTAGTTGGTCCAATATTTGTTCTAGAGACCCACAATATATTATGACAGTCACTATCAGAATATATTGAGGGTTTGTTCTATCTCCAAAAAACTAAAATTTTCAGTATGGACTTTCAAAGTTTTTTTGTTGTGTATTTTATTCAATAATGCAATAATAATAATAATAATAATAATAATGTCAATGTAATTCTAAAATCTGGAAAAGTGGAGACAGAACAAACCAATTATTGGTGTCATACTGGACACTCCCAATCTGTCTGTTTTATAGGGAGAAATTTTATATGATTTACAAGGAATTCTTCCCATGGATTGCACACTGCTGATAAGATCTGAGTAGGCGAAAATAACTATCGAAACAACCAAATTTTTAATTAACTTTTAAAAAAGAAAAATATGCAGTAGTAGCATTCATTATTTAAGATATTTAAGTTCTTGAATTTTTTGGCAAAGTGAAATTAAAAAAAAAAATAAAATTAATATACTGTACAGATTATTATATATATCAACCTTGATTTTAACCTTCTGACACAGACGATAAGCTACTTCGGGTCGAACTTAAGGGTATTCTACAGTGATCTGAGTTCAGGTCATGTAGATCTGAGGGTAATGTTAATGCAGAAATGGGTCCATAGACTCGTTCCTGTTCTTCGAGTTGCAAGACAAAAGTTTCTTCTAATCTCTGAAAACAACAATTCAAATTATTATTTCCAAATACAAAAATCAAACGCCCTTATAAGCTCAGGTGCCAATGATACGCAAACGCAAAATTTGTTACTGGGACTAAGGAAACCCTTAAATTTGAAAGCAAAGGGATAATATACAGGGGGCCTACAATTTTTTATGCAGCCTTTATCAATTTAATAAAAAAGAAACTTAAATGGGATCAAAAGCACTATCAAAACCTACCCGATTAAGACTAACCCCCTTAGGGTCAACCCCAACTTTGGTTTACTCAATTGCATCCTACTATACGTTTGAATGATAACAGACACAAAAAAATAAAGGTATGTTTGCCCAGACGAGACAAACATTTCTATACGTTTTTGGGGTAGCTGAATCCGAACCTGGGGTTGGTTTCACTCGGTCAGGTCGTATTTCGTTTCTAACCTCAAAAAAGTGATGAAAATTGAAACATTTTATCATTTTTTTGAGGTTAGCAATGAAATGCGACTTGAACGATTCAAACCAACCACGGATTTGGATTCAGCGACCCCAAAAACGTATAGGAATGTTTGTCTCGTCTGGTGAACAAGACATTTTTTTCGTGTAGGTATCTGTGCACAGGCACACCAAATAAAAAAAAGATCTGGGGTGCTCCGAAGCAATTTTATTGGGGGGACCAAATATTTCCCAACTTAAAGTTACGAAACTTTCCAACTTCCAAAAAAAATTTCCCAACTGAAAAGTATATTTTTCCAACTAGAACGTAGTTGGAGAGAAGTAAAAGGGTAGAATGGTGAAGGGGGTGAATCAACGCGGTAGGTTTTGATGTGGTTATTAAAGTTATTTAATTTTAATTCAATTTTATTTTACCACTTGAGTGGTACAGTCAGTCAAGTAAGAGCGTGTCGCCTATAACGTGTAGTCGGTAAGAGAGAACCATACTTTTTTTTCGGGGATATACTATTTTTCCTGACCGACAATGCTTTGTACATAGATACTTTTATTTTAAGCTTATTTTTAGGAAAGTTTTAAAACATGAGTGCTGCGTACGGCTCAAGGCTGTCTTCCTCTGTTTGCACCCGAAAGGTCCGAAAATTACGACTACATGGGAAAGTCAAAGACATTCGTCAACAAGTGGGTGAAACGATACTCGAAAACGAAAAATGTTGACCACTTACCAGATCGTGGCTCAACAGAAAAGGTGTCGGCTAAGTACGAAAAAATGGTTTTAAACATGTTTTCGCAGAATCCTCAATTAACCCTGCGCCAAGGGGCAAAAAAACTGATGCAAAAAGGTTTGGATATATCACATGAAACAATTCGTACTCATCTGCAGGCTCACGGCTTAAAGTGGCGAAGTACAATAAAGAAACCTTTGTTGAGTAAAACACAGAGAGAAAAACGAGCAAGGTTATTTTTACCGATGAAGCTTCATTTTGGGGTTACTAAGTTATTTGCATTGATCTATCATTAACTGTAAAAAATAGTATAAATATATTCTTAAATAAACAATGCGAGACACGCTCTTACTTGACCGACTATAATTTTTATACAACAGAACTACACCTAAAAAAGTTTACTTAATAATACTATCACTTTACAAGAGAGCCTTCTCACTTTCACTAATATACAAATGCATACCTTCGCCCCAATGTTGGGTATGTTATGCGAGAATAAATAATGCAGGCTCTAATATTAAATAAAATATCTAGAGTCTAGATTATGTATTTATTTAAACTATGATAATGTCAATTATAGAAACCCTAAATTTCGTAATTTATTGATTAGATTACGTATCTATTATGAATAAGATAATGGCGCCGTAATAAAGATCTGTTGTATAAAATATTTTTTATTCGATCGTATCTAAAAGCACAACTTTTTGTATGATAAATAGTGATCTGATCTACCAGAAGCTCTCAAAAAATAAATTGTTAAAAAACTTATGGACACTTTAAAATATATTTTACCACCTGGACTGTCATGTCGGCGAGGTTACTACATTTTAAGTCTCTTGAAACATGAAAAAAAATGATTTTTTTTTTAAATTGATTTTTCAAAAAATGTTTTTTTTTACGAAAAGGGGAATATTTTTGAATTGTTTTTTTTTATGTTCGAAGTAACTTACCTTGCAATAAAAGCGTCGACATGACATGCTGGTTAATGAAATATAGTGTTAATTGTTTTATTATTTTAAAAAATATTTTTTTATTTTATTTTTTATAAACATGTACGAAAAGTTTGATTTTTCGTACTAGTGCTAAAAGTAAAATAGACGACGTTGATTGGTTTAAAGTAATGACATTTGAAATCAAAATCAATCAAAAATACCGATTTATTTATTAAAATATTACAATCGAATAAAAAACGGGGTGTGTACACGAACAAAAACTGCTTTTAGTTACAGATGCCAACCTCGCTCTCCGAGCTCGGAAAATCTCCGTAATCGCTCTAAAAACAGTATTTTTCGTCGTTGTATCATATAGTTAATATTATTACTATAGCCTATTATGTAGTATTTCAGTGGACCAGTTATACCAACATACATCATTCATAATATCTTGAGTTTCATTCATTATCCAAATAAACAAATTTGGTAGCCCTGATCTTTTCCCGCTTTGTTGTCATGTTTATTTTGTATAGATAAGAAGATGACATAATTGGCTAATTATCCGGAAGGGAAAGGCCAAAAATAAAGAGAGAGAGAGATGACATAATATTCTATAAATATTCTGCATCAAATAATTAAAATTTTCCAGCAGAGTAAAATAATTCATGGAAGAGACCCTAAAAATTATTTATTCCTTGTATTTTCCAAGACCTTGCATTAAAATTGGTGAAGTCGTCCGCTTACGCCTGCGCATTACATCAAATTCGCAAATTATGAATGAAACATCAAGAAATTATTATGAATGAACTTTTTATCGGTAAGTAAGATTTCTTGTAAATACGAAACAACGGCAACAGTGTGAGATCTTCAGTTTACTAGATAATAGGCTATAGTAATAATGTTAACTATTATATACTATTAAAGTGTTAATTTGAACAAACCTGCATTCAAACAACGCCGTGCTGTATGGTATGCGTGTATGTGAAAAGAGAGTAATTAAAAGGAAAAAAGCGGATGGTGAGTTAAAACAAAGTGAAAACATTTACATAATATACACAGGATAAGCGAAAATAAAAACAAATAAAAACATAAATGTGTAACAAATAAACATAACCCTAAAATAAATAACAAAACAAAAATTGGAAAGGACTTGGATAAATGGAAAAAATATTTAACACGTTTACTTTTTCCAATAATTTTGCGCAAAAGTAGTCTTTTACTAATAATTTTTCGTTTGTCTTCAATTAGTTTTTTCCGAACGCAATAATCCATGAACGGCCTTGTGGACGACACGGTATATTTGAGGTCTGACGCAAAACAAAATTTAAAACAGATCAAAATTTTAGGTATTAACAAAAAACTTTTTTCAAATTTAGTTCCATTACTACAGTAATGATATCGTTTTCATACTAGTTTTTGGGAGTGTGAAAGAATAAAGATCAAAATGCTAAACGTTATATCTTATTGATGGATAAAGTTGGTTTTGGGGAAATTTTGCTGGATTATTTCTGCACAAACTCTGACTGGATTAAGTTGGTTTTGCACCAACATTTAGCTAGGCTTGAATGATGTTACCTTACATGAAATAACATTATATGGTCTGTTTTTCCAAGCAAGATAGTAAATTAAAAATTCCACAGTAAATATTTTTACAACAGGTTTGAATATTATATGTTTGTGTATAGAATATAGTTATGTTTTATAAAATAAACTACGCAGTATATTCGCACATCCAATATTCGAATCTGGTTTGAAAATATTCGCTGTGCGATTTTTAATTTGCTATCTTGCTTGAAGAAACAGACTATAGGAAAAACTTATTTGTACTTATATCAAAAACAAACGTTTTAGAACAACAATAACACGCAACAAGTATACTTGTTATAAATGAAGAATCGTAACCTCAAACGGAAACCGTAACCGACTGATGTGAATGGTTAGTGGGAAAAAGTTGATTTTCGATTTCGAAACATATGTGACATTGCACTTCCTTATTTCTCTGCCATTTTGTAGTTTGCCTTTTGCCGGTATACAGTCATTTCTTCATTTACATGTAATAGTAAAATAGAACGTGTTCGTACCAAGAGTTTATCGATTATCGATTGAAATAATGGCTGTTAGGGCCAATTTTTTGTCTGATATATAGTATTGGTAAACGTTAGAAACGCTAAAGTGGACATTTGGCAATGCTATGCCATTAGGAACACCTAATGACATTAGAATTTGTATCGATATCGATAAAATGTAGACATTAAGGCCCTGCAACCTTCAGTAACTGTTGTTTTTATAATTCGTTATATTAAAGCAACGGAGTTATAACCCTGTCATGAATTAAACTTCCGCTAGTTGCAAAAAACTGAATAACTAATATTTTATTATTAATATATTGTTCATGAAAGTATAAGTTTTATGATATTCATTGTTAGCGCAAAATTAATGCAAAATCGAGGACAGTAAACGTGTTAAAATGGAATGGAAAAACAAAAAAAAAACAAGTAATTCACACAAGTAGAGACACGCCAGCATTTATGTGCTTCAAAAATGTACTAAAGTAACGCCCAAAAATAGGTTTTTGAATGTGGCCGATATAACAGATCGCTTCTAAACTTTCCATACATATACCAGCAAGGTTATTAACCTTGCTGTCTTTTTTTCAGTTGGCGATATAGTAGATCGCTGCCAAATTGTAAGAGGGATACAAACTCAAATGTTACAATTAACTTGGACCTGTCTAACTAGGTTATATCAACAGCTTACTTATATTTTCATAAATTCTAATCGATTCTTGATATTTTTCATTGGTTATATTTAGAGTTTACATTCTTTTTAGTATGGTCATAATTGGAATAATAAAATGCTGCTTGTTACGTTTTATGAAAATTTATGTCAGAACGACTAGCCAAACCACAATACAGGGTCTTTAAGACGCGTTCTCAGAGCTTTGACATGCAGCGGCGTTATCATGGCGGCACCTAAATAGAGCTCCCTCTCAATTGTTTTTCATGCTTCAGATTTTGACAGATGAAGTTAAAAATATTCAACTTCACCGCTGCTGCTGGCTTTTTGAGGTTAGATTTATCGTGTGTCATGTGATTCTGTCTTTGTCAAGAAGAACATTTTATAGAAATAGGTAGAATTAAATGTAAAAAGACTTGCTATGTGGATTTATTTACAATTTTATTCGTTTTAAACAAAATACTTGGGTTGCGTCTGTTCGCAAAAGTGACGTTGTCAAATTCTTTCCTGCCTCTGGCATTTCGCAGCAGACGTGTTGCTGGCAGCAATTCGAAGCGTGTCTTAAAGACACTCAAATCCATGAAGCGGGTAATTTTACATTTAAATCTACCTATTTCTATAAAATGTTCTTCTTTACAAAGACAAAATCACATGACACACGATAAACCTAACCTCAAAAAGACAGCAGCAGCGGTGAAGTTGAATATTTTTAAATTCATCTGTCAAAATAGGCAGCATGAAAAACAAATGGGAGGAAGCTCTATTTATGTGCCGCCATGATTGTGCCGCAACCTGTCGAAGCTCTGCGAACGCGTCTTGAGAAGTTAAAACTGTTTGGTTAATCATAATGCGGCAAAGTCGCATTTGACCAGATATGACAACGGTGTGGAAAACATCCTGATCATAAGCGGTCCGTAAACTTAGACCACTTTTTTTCTTTCCGTGTAAATTCTTGTGTGGATTACTTGGCTAAAAAAACGATTAGCAACTGCCATCGTGATGGGAATCGTAACAAGGAAAGAACAAGGACTTTGTCTCGCTGAGCATGCTCGTACTCCACGTACGCTGGTGCCCCCAGTTGGATTTATGGGCGGGAATATAAGGACTGGAGGGAACCGACGCCGAAGAGGCGTTAAGAATGTCATTGGAAGCCCTTGAATCGTCTGTGGAGGCGGATCCAGCGATCTCTATGTTTAATTTGGGCAAATATTGGGAGTATTTTGCCTGCGACATCAACTTAACTAGGGATTCTTCCAGTTGCTATAAGAAAGACAGATATGCGTGCAATGTTAGTGAAAAAATTATTAAATGAAAGATAAGTGTACTTCTACAACACAAAATAGGAGGCGCGGAGCACCGAAATTTACATATTGGATCTATGGCTAACCGGATATTATTTTTATATGCCATGACCTTATTGTAAAACTTTTACTACCGCGTAAAAGAATATCAGCACATTTTAAAATTAGCGATCAAGTGAATTTGTTAAATGAGAGTTTATAAAGAAATCAAACTTTGTGAAGCGTATTTAAGGAACTCCACCATATATATCTATACACATTGAAATACTATTTAAAAGGCAATAAAATTAACGATTGGGATAGTGTGCAGATAATTATATGGGCACCGATGCAACACAAAGTACAGTTTCTGCCATCATACGGCAATTAGACGTAAACAAACCAATTCAAAATAGATATTAAATTATTGCAAAATTATAAAAATAGCCAAGTGCTGCATAAAATACTGTTAAAATAGAAACCTTTATTCCAACGCCGGAAAAGTATTGTGGCGTCCACAACATATTTTTTTAATACTCTTTATTATATAAATTATATTAATAATGATGACTGAAACTACAAAGACAGTCAAATCGACAACTGCTTTTATTTCTTTAAAAATAATAAAGAGCGCTACATAAGTAGGTAATGTATTTTAAGTATGACCCCAAATTATCAAAATAACGTAGGTTAATAAAACAACAACATTTTTAGTGGTTTTTAAGCTTTTAAGGTATATTTCTCGTCAGAATTGTATTCTCCTCGTTTAAATGGGAGGGGGGCTACGCCATTAGCATCAAAAACACCAAACAAACGAAAAAAAAACAAAATAAACCAAAGAATTAGGTCATGTGACGTCGGCCGTGAAAATAGCCACTTCGTTATTTAAAATTGTTTTATTTGGGGCTCTTCATGATTTTTTATTGTATCAATAAATGCAATGTTATTAACGTTAATTACACTTGACACTGTATATAATTCTATACTAGAACTGGTTTGTTTTTGGGCTATGTTTAATTGGCGTAGAACTGTAGAAGCACTATACAAAATATCAAAGCACGACATAGAACACATTAAGCTTCATTTAGCGTCATCACGAGGAAAATTATAGCCAGGATAAACAGTCGTACTCCAGGTACGCTGGTGGCCCCAGGAGGCCCTGGTTTGATATTTAATAGGACTGGAAGGAAGGGACACAGACGAAAAAGTAGAAAATCGTTTTGTGCTATCGGTTGAAGTCGATTCGTTTATCTCTAATTTTGGCAAATATTGTGCATACTCCGCCTTTGACATCAATTTAACTAAGGATTCCTCCAGTTTCTAAAAGAACATGCAAATTTAGTTTAACGAAAAATTTTAATTTTTCTTTTGGTTTTTTCTCATACCAGGTGAAAACAATGGAGGTTAGCACCAGCATTTACTAGAAAGTGAAGGAAATTGATGATGTCAGAGGAAGCCAATAGTAAGTTGCAACTCGCCGGGAATCGTTTATTACGCGTATACGGTGTTTCAAAAAATCCCGATGAAAATTAAATTAATTTTTACATGTTAGAAAAGTGAATAATCTTATTTACTTTTGCAGGCAGATTTACACATATATGTACTGTAAACTGATATATTCTGCAGGCAGATTTACACATATATGTACTGTAAACTGATATATAAGTTATTTCTTTAAAATAATTTTTTATTATTTTTTTAACAAGTAAAAATAAAATTTCTGCGAAATCAAATAAATCGATACCCCCAAGCAACAAAGCCGTAACTCATATATTGTCATTTTTCACGACAGCTAAATTTCTAAAATATATTTTTTTTCTTATTTAAGGGTGGGGAAATAACTGAAGTGGAAAAGGAAGCCATGTGATACATCATTTGAAAGCTTATAACATTCTCTATTTAACTCTATAAGTATTTATTGTTTATTTATTGTTTGTTTCTGATAATATTCAAAATTAGAATTTTTTACTTTAGTGTTTTTAGGTAAACTTTTGGTTAAAATGGCCTGTGGCGAAATCTGAGTAGTACCACTATGTGTGTCTTTTTTCAAGGCGTTTACCTATGAGTATAACTCAAAATAGGTCTAACTTGAGTTACATCCTTGTTGCATGGGAGTGTCGAAATGGCGATTTTTTTATATTGTAACTTAAGGGGAGGGGATATATTTTGTTAGTTTCTCCTAACTAGTATTGTTTCTAAATATTAGCAAAGAAATCCTCCAAAATCTTTCCAATTTTATATACTATCATTTTTTATCCAATTTTTTTCCAATATTTGAGTGCTTTGAGCTACCTCTAAACATTAATGGATTTAGTTGCCTTTTGAACTAAGGAGCAAGTTTTAAATCAGACGCTGGCTTTTGATTTCAAAAATCGGGATTTTTTTGAAACGCCGTATTATGCATTGACGTAAATATCTCTTTAAAATTAATACAACGCAGATAAACAGAGTCCGCTCGTTACAACTAAAAAATGGCTTTCTGTGATATGATGGTCTGCATACAAAAAACACCTGTCAACAAAACAATACTTTCCCCTAGTTCATTTTTACGTAACAAATATTAAAAAAATAAGAATTAAAGCAAGTAAAAATAAATATGACTTTTCGTAAAAATAAATTACCAAAAGATCAATATGTTAAACAAGATATCACAAAAAATAATGGATTTGACCCCACTAAGATTTTTAATAAAAAAATCCCAACCAAAAACATTGATAAACCCGATTTAAACTTCAAACTTTAGTTATCGTGGAGTTTTTTTTTTCATGGTACTCTTTTTTTGCAATAACATTGTAATAAAAAGCAATAAAAAATATTTTAGTACTTTTAAACTAAAACCAGACTTATTATATATATATATATATATATATATATATATATATATATATATATATATATATATATATATATATATTTATCTGTTCAGTAACATATATTATAGGGGAAGTAATTTACTAAAAACAAAAGCATCATCAAATATGAGGACTGAGGAAAGGACAGCAAGGTGGGTTAATGTTTTCCTTCTTTCAAAAGTTATCCGTTTAACCATAATTTGGGCAAATATTGATAGTATTTCCCCTGTAACATCATCTTAACTAAGTATTCTTCCAATAGCTACAAGAAATAAAGATATACGTGTAATAATAGTAATAGAACCGGTGCGGAGTCCTTACCTATCTAAATTAAAAATCGCATCCAAAACCTTGTAAAATTTTACCTTTAAAAACTTTTAACTATATTTTTAAATAAAATTAATTATAATAATAATATTTCCTACAGGATGCTTCTTGAAATTTATTTAGGGGTATTTGTGATAAACACTCGGAAATTAAGCAAATAAAAACTTTATTGCATTACATAATCATCGATAATCATGCCAACTTTTCACCTAATATTTAGGCTTCTTCAGGGCTAAAAAGACATAAAAATTATAAAACTTTTTGGACATAACTTGGACATTATAAACTGATTTTTTGGAAAAAAATGTATATAAACAAAATTAAAATAAATTAATAAATTAAAAAGTTACCTAAATTATTAAATATGCATTAAAAAAAAAACAAATTAAACAAAAACATTACATCAACAAACAAAATACACTGGACATTTTTCAACAGGAGAATTCTCACTGTAGAACAATTAATTAGTGCTACATAGGTCAAAGTACAATGTTTTTAAAAAAACGTGTCAGTTGTCACAAATCGTCATGTAAAAACATTGTTGATGGTAAGACGGCCCTGACTTATCACCATTTGGAAACAGGCCATTTTAATTTTAATATAGAAGATATAGAAATTTTAGAGAGGGTTAGTAATAATAAAAAAAGAAGTTTTCTTGAAATGGTGCATATAAAAAAGAATCCAAACTCCATTAACTATAAAACTGACACCTGCAATTTAAGCAGTATTTACTTTAACTTTTTAAATGATATATGTTCTATTTGTGGATTTAAATAATTTTACAAAAATATTTAATTAATATATCAAAATATAATTATTTTAAACACTGGAACAACACTTTATCCAAATTTATAGATACATACTATTTAAAATTTTCAGTAATTAATTGTTCTACAGTGAGAATTCTCCTGTTGAAAAATGTCCAGTGTATTTTGTTTGTTGATGTAATGTTTTTGTTTAATTTGTTTTTTTTTTTTAATGCATATTTAATAATTTAGGTAAATTTTTAATTTATTAATTTCTTTTAATTTTGTTTATATAAATTTTTTTCCCAAAAAATCAGTTTATAATGTCCAAGTTATGTCCAAAAAGTTTTATAATTTTTATGTCTTTTTAGCCCTGAAGAAGTCTAAATATTAGTGAAACGTTGGCATGATTATGTAATGCAATAAAGTTTTTATTTGCTTCATTTCCGAGTGTTTATCACAAATAACCCTAAATTAATTATAATGTTAAATGTTCTTAAAGAACTGTAAAAAAAAAAGTCCAAAACAATAATTATGAATCATCAGAAAACAATTTCACCATTTTAATTTTTTTTTTCACTGATATATAAATTCAATGAAAATCGTAAATGTACAAAAAAAACCTTAAAATGGTGAAATTGTTTTCTGGGATGTAAATGGAATGCGAAGTTATTTCAAGTTCTTTGCGAGGTAAAAGTTTTGCGAAGTAATATTTTGCGAGGTTTTGGCCGCCCAGGAACGGATCCAGAATAATTTCTCGAAGAATAATTTACAAAATAATTGTTGGAGGGGGCAATATGCTAAATACCAACCACCCCCCTCTGGATACGTACTTGGCTCAGCATTGGGAAATATTGGTATGTATTTCATTCACGTGTCTCTCCCTTGGAGTCAAAAAACTGTAAAAATACAAATAAGAATATTTGGCAAGGTTGGGAATATAAGGCTGCATCGTGTACCCAAGCAGGTCAAATATTTTTATTTGTATTTTTGTATTTTTTTGACTCCAGGATAAACACAAGTAAATGATTACCAAATATAAAATTATTGTATGACAGATAATAGCAAGTCATTTATATTACTCTTTAAACTTGAGTGATAAAATAAATTATACTATTTATAATAGTACCCTCAGAATAAGCTTTTTCACCTGGTATACAATCTAAAAAACATGCATAGGCAAAAAGAAAATATTTACAGCAAATTAAAATTACAGTCAACAAGTGCCTTGATCTTATTTTTTTGTCTTAAAATATGGCGCAGTATTCATACAATCGTGCATCAGCCCCAAATTAAGCTAATTTATTAAGTACCGCTTCTGTTAATATCGTATAAACTACAAAAAACTAAAAAATAAAGTCTGTACACATTTCTTACCTGTTTCCTAGGTTTCAGCTGCGCTTTCCACTCCCTCAAATCGTGACTGAACGCCTCTTCGCGTTGTTTCAGCTTCAGCGTTTCGTGTTCGAGCAGCATTTTGCGCTTCTCGTTCTGCAGCTGCTCGAGCTCTTTGATCGTGGCGTCGCTCATCGCTCGAAGCTCTTCGAGTTGGCGCTGGTGCTTCAGTTCGAACCGTTGCTGCTCCGCCTGGTACCGTTTCTTTTCTTTCTCTTGGAACTGGAATACATTTCTTGGTTAGGCAAGGTTGGCTATTGAAGTCAGCATAACATTAAAATATTATGTACTCATAGATGACAAAAAAAACACATTATCGAGCCGTTCAGGTTTTATTCGAAAAAACAGGTCACGTGACCTTCATAACTTTTGATCAAATAAGCCAATTTAAATAAATTTTGTTTAATTTTACGTACACTTACGTATCGGAAATAAGTGGGACACCCAAAATAGTTTTGTTTAAACTGGATAATTAAAAATGTTCAATCTTGACATGAATGAGAACAGTCAAATATTGTTCATTTTACTAAGTCAGATTACCCTAGCTTGTCAAATTATTGTAACTACATTATAAAAACTTAAACCACTTTGTTTTGATATACGAAAATAAAAGACGACTTGATTAAAAAAAAACAGAAAAAAATGTAGTTCGCGGATGCTCTCATAGTAGGACTCCTTGCTGAAAATGAATAGATTTCTTGCGCGTGACATACGCTTGAGGACAATCACTTGTTCTTACAAGATGACATCACTATATCTCGAAAAAGTTACATAACCTCAAATAATTGAAGGACCTTCTGGTGCTATGCAAGCGTTGAGCTAAGCTAAGCTTTGGGTACAATTAATTTTTTGCGCTGACAACATCTGTGAAAAAAAAACAAAAAAAAAGATAATTTGAATGTCATATTGGGCGTAGAGGATTGTAGATGATTGTGGAAGATTGTCAAAGATTGTGGAAGATTGTCAAATATTGTGGAAGATTGTCAAAGATCGTGGAAGATTGTTAGAAATTGTCAAGGATTGTAGAAGATTGTTGGATAGGTTTACAAGGATTATCCAATCAATAAACCCCTTCGATTTTGACATAACCTTAGGTACAATTAATGTTTTTTTTTTGCGCTGGCAACATGCAACCGATCTACTGAAAAAAAAAGGAAATATTGGACACAGCTCCGAGTATAGAATTTAAAAAATTTTCTTCAAAAAAGCATTTTTGAGAAAGTGAAAAAAAAACAAACAAAAAAAGGTATTTTTCTATTTTGCGACTCTTATAAGATCATAATCACACGCATTTTGCGTGTTCTTATAGGCCCATAAGAGGTCTGTACTTTTTGTTCATTTGGGCTGACAACAGACCTGGCCTATCGCTTGACGTTTTCCGTGCAAATATCAATGTCGCTTTAAAGTTGAATTTTCTACAAAATTTTGTGTTTAGGTTATTTTTACCATGTTAAAATTGTGGCTTGGTTAATTGCAGTCAAAAAGAGAAGAGATGACTATAAAATATATCAATATATCATTTTATTATTATTATTATTAATAACAACAGTAAGCGGCATAGCCAATGAGACTGTGTCCCTAACAAATAAATAAAAAAATATACAATACGAAAGTTTAGACATAGTGTAAACTGTAATGCCAATCCAAAACAAAAATCCCTAAATCAGTCATCAATTTAAATGAAAGTTTTTTAGTAACATTAATTCCTGGCTTCTCCACCACGGGCTCTCTATATCCTCATCAAAAAGCGCAGCCCTTCTGTTTAGAAAAACCAAAAGACACCAGCGCCTCCCAAATATCTTAATAAACAACTCCATCATAAACTGGTCATCGACCATTAAATACTTGGGCGCGACCTTGGATTTTTCCCTCTCCTGGAAGGCTCACATAGACGCTATGTGTGTAAAAGCTAACAGAAGGGTAAATATACTGAGATCGCTGTGCGGAACCAAATGGGGCGCAGACCCCAAAACTCTTTTGCTTTTGTATAAAGCCATTGTCAGACCCTTTCTTGATTATTGTAGCCCCCTATTTCTCAGAGTGCCTAACTCCCATCTCCTAAAACTTGAGAAGATACAAAATCAGTGCCTAAGATTAATTGGTGGGTTTATGAAATCCACTCCCATAAACGTCCTTCTTGCAGAAACGGGAGAGCAGGCACTTCATATACGTAGAGAATGGCTAGCATGTCGCTACATGGGCAAATTCTTCACCACCTTGAATAATCCAACTCTAACAAATTTTTTGACAATTAAAACTCAGATCCAGGAGGGTGCTAGCTACTGGAACAACAGGACTGCTCCTTCCATAATGTTTGCCCTGAACTACTTTGCTAACATTTCCCAATACATTGAGGTAGGCACCCATATTCCTTATTTTGACACTTCCCTTCCAACCATAATCACTTCAAAAAAAATCCATCACCCCCCATTAGAAAAAAACTGCAATAATTCCCAAGCATTTTTAAACTATTACAATAATACATGGTCCAACTTCGTTACAATTTATACAGACGCCTCTATCAGCAACCAAAATGTAGGAGTGGGGGTACACATACCCGCTCTCAACTACAACTTTGCCGCTAAGATCCCAAACTATTTCTCCATATCCTCTGCCGAAGCATATGCGCTTTATAAGGCCCTCTCTGTGCTGTCTGCCGAGAATTTTAACAGTTTAAGAAATTTTATAGTTTTTTCCGACTCTCGTTCCGCCCTTTCAAAAATTTGCGGTGTAAAGAACTCATCAAAGAAAGACAAAATTTCCTATTCTTGTAAATCCCTTATCCACACCCTAGAGTCACGAGGTATGAAGATTGAGTTTTGTTGGGTACCAAGTCATACGCAAATTCCGGGGAATGACAGAGCAGACAAACTAGCAGCACTGGGAACAAAACTGAACACCCAACTAAATCTCAGGATTCATTGGACTGAATTTTTGAAAAATATTCGAACTACACTGCATCAGAAATGGAGTAACGAATGGAGGCATTCCCTGGAGACTAAAGGAAGATCGTTTGCTTGCCATACCCAAGAACTGATTAAGCCGTGGATAGAGTCCACAAACTTAGATAGAAGGCACAATACCACATTTTTAAGGCTCAGGAGTGGCCACTGCCACTGCCATCTACACCGAATAGGCGTGGAACGAACCTCATCTTGTTCCTGTGGAGCTCCAGTGCAAAACATCAATCACATTATGCTAGAATGCCCTCAATACAGAAACAAAACAAACCAGCTCTATAGAACATTGGCTCACCATCTTGGAAACCCCCTTGATATTTCCACTATTCTCGGCAACCCAACATCCGCTGTAATTAAAGCAGTTAATTCATTTTTCGCCTCAATCCATTTAAACATCTGACAACCTTCCATTTTATCTATTCTCTTTCTAGACTTACCCCACCCCCAAAATAAAACACAAGTAGAAACAGTAGTAGTACTAGTAGTATCGCTTAATTAAAAAAAACATTTAGTAGTGTAATAGAACAAAAGTAGTGCAATAGAAACAAATAGTGTAAAAACATAATAAAATTAGTGACATATACCATTTCAAGGCCTGGACCACGAAAAACCAATTTAGCATATAAATTTCACGACCGGACCACTGGCCGATATGGTTATTGTATGACCAAGGCCAATAAGAAAGGAGGAAGAAGAAGAAGAAGTTTTTTTTTTAATTTTAGAGCAAAATATAAAAAAATTGTATAAAGCACTCGTTTCATAACACGTTTTTAGCGCACTAGTACTTTAGAAAACTCGCCGCAAGCGGCTCGTTTTCTAAATTTTTACTCGTGCGCTAAAAACGTATGTTATGAAACTAGTACTTTAATATACTAATTTGAATGTCATATTGCGCGAAAACACAGACTGCCAAAAATGCGGCTGTGGGACTTTGATCGTTTTTCCCCACAATTGCACATAATAAACGTTTTTTTTTTGGCAGTACAGAAATTCTTTAATTTTTTTTCTGGTTACTGGTAATTAATTATTAAAAATTTAAATGATCGTTTGAATATAACTGATTTGGAGTTACTTTGATCGTTTTTCCCCAGTACCCCCAATTTACTCACATCTTTAAATTTGTTCTTTTCCATCTCCGGATCATTACTGCTTGACACAGAAATCCTCATCGATTCTCTAAACATCATCTCCCTGGCCTTCATTTCAGTCCTGATTCTCTTCGGCAGTGACCGCTTCTCCGTTTGCTGCTTCTTCAACAGTTCCTCCTCTTTCCTGACGGCCCGCCTCTTGATTTGCTCCTTCTCCTTTTCGTGCCTCGTCAGCATCTGATGCCGCTGCAGAATAAATATTTCCTTAATCTGTCGTTTCATCAGCTGATGCTTTTCGTGAATTTGCTTTTCCTCTATTTCCCATAACGCAGCTTCTCGGGACCGGGTCAGCTGTTGTTTTTGTTGTAGGAACTGTCTTTCCATTAAAGCTAATTTTTCTCTGTGTTGGTCACCTGTTTTTAATATACAAACATAAATTAAAACTCAAAAATAATATAAATACATAATTTATTCAGGGCCGTAGCTATGTGGGGCATGGGGAGTGGGGAGCGTTCCCTCCACCTATCTTGGAAAGTTCCATATTTCATTCATCCAAAACAAGTTGTATATTTTATGGATTAAAAATACAAAAATTGTATATTTCACAAAAAAAGTTGCATATTGCAGGAATTCAGGAAAAAGTTACATATTGCAGCAAATTTTCACGGAGAAAGCTGTTTTGGAGGTGAGGACCCTACAAAATCTTATTTGCTATGGCCCTGATTTAATTTTTTATTATTAAATAAACCCAATTGTAACAAATTAACAGGCTCGTAGTGGGCCACGGGGAATTCGGAAAATTCCCGAATCGCTTCTCTCAGAGGTCACAAATCACGCCCCCCGAACAGATAAACAAATTATTCACTTTTTTATATATACGGGAATAAGCTACTAAGATGCCTTGAATGCAGTGCAATCTTGCTTCTTCGCGTAACTCACTGCATCCGCATATCCTCGCCCTATGGGCGGAATTATATGACTAAAAGAAGGACCGGCTTTATGACGTCCAAATGTTATAATAAATTATACAGGGTGGCCCAGAAGTCGCTTTACCATTTAAAAATTGAATAACTTTTTTGTTTGACAATATTTTTTAATTATTTTTTTACAGGAAATTGATTTTTTTTAACTATGCATGAAAAATGATGTCTTTTTAAATGACGTCCATTTTCCGCTTTCCAAGCACAGGCTCTTTTCACGAAATTTTGCATGACGGCTCTTAACATGATTGAATCCAGCTAGGGTCGTTCATCAACCTGTATTGCCCCCCTAAAGATCACGGTTTGTTGCGGTAATATCCCAAATGGTAATCGGGCCTTACTTTTGCGAATAAATTAGTTACGGTGAACGGCGACCAATATCGCGCAATGCTGGAAAATTTTGTAAGTCCTGCAGTGGAGGACATGCCAGAGACATGGTGGCAGCAAGATGGAACAACTGTCCATGCGGCCAGAGACACAATGCAGCTTTTAAGGTAGATTTTCGAAGAGCGAATAATTTCGCGAAATTCGGATTTTTATTGTCCTTCACGATCGCCCGATTTTACAGCACCAGACTTTTTTCTTTGGGGCTACCTGAAGGATCGGGTGTATGTCAACAAGCCCAGGACTATCCAACAGCTTAAGCCAGATATGCTAAGAGCCGTCATGGAAAAGAGCCGTGCTTTCAAAGCAGAAAATGGACGTCATTTAAAAGACATGATTTTTCATACATAGTTTAAAAAATTCCATTTCTTGTACTCTATATTTTAAAAAAAATAAATAAAAAAAATTGACAAACAAAAATGTTATTCAATTTTTAAATGGTAAACCGACTTATGGGCCACCCTGTAGTACCTATGATATTTTGGATATTCAGGATTAAAGCATTTTTATAAAAACTTAAAAACTGCATTAGGTACAAGTATCTTGATTTTATGGAAAGCGTAGCGTTTCACGCTTCCAAAATATTGTTATTTGAATCATGTGAATTTGTTTAAAAAATAAATAAATATTAATAAATTTTAAGGGACAATATAATTATAATTACCTAATCTTCGTAATGAACTTTCATGAGTTTCATTCAACTTCTCCAAAAACAACTTCTCCCTCTCAGCATGTTCATAATCCATTTTATCCTTTCTAACTTTATACTCATTCTTACGTCTATCCTTCGGTAACATATCGACTTCGGCCTTTAACAATCCTCGTTCCTGTTTAAGCGTATCTCTAAACATTTTTAGTTCCCTTTCCTGTTCCATCCTGATTTTTTTCGAGTTGGCCCTTAATTCGGCTTCTTGATGAGCCTCTGCTCGTTCGATTTGCATCCGCTGCTGACGACTCAACATTTCAAGGTCATTTTCGAACGTGCGCTCTAACTGCTGTCTCTCTTGCTCAAACTTACGGTCTTGTTGCTCCAAGGCTATGTTTTCCTTCGTCGCAAGATCTTGGAATTGTTTTTGTTCTTGTTTTTGTAAATACTTCAACTCTCTTAATTCTTGTTTTCGATCTGTAACTGGATCGTTAAAATTATAAGTCTCTTCATCACCATATATCACTTTGCTTGTAGTAGTAGTTATCATCACGCCATCTATAACAAATTTTCTTGTGCGTTTTCGCGTTTTCCGGTTCATTATTGCCATATGGTCCAGTTTCGTTTTAGGTGGCTTTCTTAGAACCACCACGTTATCTTCGGCCTCGTCCAGTTCGTTTTTGTTGTTTTTATCATTACTTCCATGACTTTCATGACTAGCTATGGAGATGCTTTCCACGTCTGATTGTTCTATGCTCTTACTAGCTCCGGAAATGGGTCTGCGATGGGAGTCCGTACTTCGCACTGACCCACAATCGCTATGTGATCTATCACTCATGGCTGACTCGAAACTATCAGGATAAATCTTACCATTTAGGCTTTTTTTGCAGATTTCTTCACGACTTAAGGAGTGTATTATTTGTCCGTTCATTTTATGTTTATTATCGTTATTGTCTAAGATAATGGAAGTTTTTTCGTCACCAAAATCACTCTTCAAACTACCCGTTTTACCCGATGACGTGTTTGAAAGATCACTTGTAGAACTTCGGTAGTTATCTTTATCACTTAAATACGAAGTGGAATCTTTAACCTGAACTTTTTCTTCATCAATTTTTACTACAGACACATGACTTGTATCTAACAGTCGGGAATTGTCTTCTGATACATCTAAACCTGAGTCATTAATAACATAGCTTGAATCAGCGATTAAAACCTCACTTTCATCAAGTTTTTTGCCCTTGAGGGGTTTGTCTCTGAATTCGCTGGGCGGCGGGTATTCTAGGGAGTCTAAGGAGGGGCAGTACTCTTCGTCGGACGATTCGATGTGAGTTTTGTTGGTTTCATTAGCTACTATTACTACTTCATTCACACTGTGAGGCGATGTGGAAGATGTCCGCGAATAGCATTGGGTATTGTCTATAATTACGGGGGGATGTGTCGTTACTACTGTTACCTGCAGGCAAAATATTAAATATTAAAAAGAGTTTCACGTGAATTTTGTTCTAATTAACAATATCCTATTTTTTAATTTTTCATGTTGGATAAAAGCGCATATCCCAAACTTCAATTTCAGTTGTTGATATGTCAAAGTGACATTAACAGTTAAATTTAAAGGCTTATTTAACATCAGTGATTGTGGTCTGCTACAGCAGTTCTCATTCCTTGAATTTTTACTAATTACAAGCCAGCAACCCCAATGGGTGTCGCTGGTCTGTGATTGGTTAAAAAAAGCTGTCAACAAGTATCGCTGTCGCGTTATAAAGTTTTCTGAACTACACCTTTAACATATTAACGTGTTGTTTAAAGCGCCGTCTACACTCAAGCAACAGTGCAGTGGTAACAGTTTTTTAGCCAATCAGAAACCAGTATCCAAATTTTCTCTACTTGTACTCCTACAAATTCCCCTCAGCTGCTAGTCTTAAGATGCTGAAGAAATTGGATTTAACTACAGAATTTTCAATAAAGTAATAACAGAACCACCAGCAAAAAACAATTATAAAAACGCAAAAAATGTTTCCGCAGCACTGCAGCTAATTCAGTACGAGTGTTGCGGCAACAGCTTGTTGTTTAAGTGTAAACGCCGCTTAAAACTTAACAAACAAAAAGTCTCTATACATAGAAACCATTTGTGGAGCTCATTTTAAAAACGCAAAAAGTCCAAAAGGACATGTTGCGTTTCGACAATGAGCTCCACATATATGGTTAAATCACATAAATATATCACCTATAATGGCCTTAAGAGAGAGATAGCAGCTATATATCGAGAATGCGAAATATAGACAAACAACATGAATACTTCGACATTTTGATACCCTGGCCGCGTAAATTTAAATTTATAACCTTATATGGTCAATTTCTAGCTATTTGTCTTTAAACAACACTTATATGAATATAAAAATGCCAAAATATCTTAAAAAACAAAGCAAAAATGAAGAAAGTTTATAGAAAAACGCAAAAACTCAAAAAAATGTACCACAAACGTCACCTTAAAAAGTAAACAAATTTTTGTAAACATGTATTACTTATGAGGGTTAGAAAGAGAAAACAACACACTTTGAGGAAAAAAACATGAGGTCTGGCAAACTGGCAGGGTATCAAAATGGCGATTCTCTATTCCCTAAATATTCTGTGCCAAAAGCTGCGCAAATAGGTAAATTGCGTTATAGGAATTTAACTTATGTGGGTTAAATGCTTTAATGAACCCAACGGGGCATTGTAAAGGCTTCATTATGAAACTCAAATAGAAAAATTACATTAAACTTGTTCTTGTGGTATGGAAAATAAAAGTTTAAAAAAATATCTGCGTTCTACTTAGTATTAAGAACGAATTTGGGTTTATTAATGTTCACATAACAACACTAGTGCTTTTTGAAGATACTATGAAACTCGAATGGTCTTGTTTTTTCATTTTGACAGTACTTATTTCTACTGTCAAGTTAATGTCATTGAAATTAATTTTAATTTTTTCGGTTTTTTAAGCTTTGGTCTGTATAAATATAGAGAAAATAGTATATAATATTCGTTTGCGCTGGCTTTTTGTGCATTGATTTTTCGCCCACACTCCGTGGAAAAACTTTCATTCTTGTGGACTAAAAGCTTAAAGCAAAATAATTTCGTAATATACTGGGTAAATCCATGGTAACTAACGTTACAACCGCAGGAAAAATTACACTTTCTTTTAAATATTTTAATATATTATTATTAAATATTGTTTGTTATTTATTATTATTAAAGAATGTTTGTTAAAAAAATAATAATATAATAAATTATTGTAAAGAAAGTGCCATTTTTTCTGCGTATATAGCGTCAGTTACCATGGATTTGCCCTACTATTTCGTTACCTGGCTTATGTTAGATGCTAAACTATTGGAAGGATCCGGATCTGAGTTAATGGTAATTGTGGAGGTATTTAGTTTATTTCTTTCAGCATTCGGAGTGGAAACCATAATTAAGTTCAAACTGTCCTCTGGAGTTGAGGAAGTTGAACTTACTGTTACTGTATCACCTGTTGCTTTTTCAATTTCCCGCACCTACAATAAAAAAAGTAAATAAATGTAGGGACACACACCTCTTTCTTAAACTAAATAAAAAACGGAATTATATTTTTCATCGAATTGTTAGTAATAGTAGTTGTATACCAAGGTAGAGAAAACATTTTTTATATAAGGCTATAATAGTCTTCTCTGTCGTGGTTTATGTATTAGTTTTTTCACTACTAGCACTATTTAACTATTTTTATTCAAATAATAATAGTTATTTATGGTACTAGTGGGTAAAGTAAGATATTGCCCATAAGAATTAACCTGCGAGGCGTCAGCCAAGCAGGTTAATTTTCGAGAGGGCAATATCGGTTTACCCATGAGTGCCATACAAGGTTTTATCCAATAAATAGCTTAGGAATTCATATTTTTATTAAAAATTTTAATGACATTTACAAGAAAATAATTTGACAAGTGACATTTGAGTGGGTAAAATAAATAATTATCCACTCAATAAAGTAAAAGCCACGCGGGGGTTATTATTGAGTTTATCTATTTAAAATAAAGCTGGTAATTGTCTTATTATCTGTATGTATTGGATAAATAGATTTTTTGAACATTTCCAAGGCATACTTGATTTTTTAAAACTGAAATTATATTAGAAATTAATCAGCAGGGCTGAACCCCAAAAAATGAAAATTTAAATCGAGACTTTTTTACCTTATACGAGAGTCGTTTCACCAATCCGGGGACACACTGTAAATTTATGGGAACTTTTTTTCATATTTTTTTTTATGTAGAATCACTTCTTAAGAGGAAGTCTCGGAGGAAGTGCGTTAGTTCTGAGCACCCGGGTGCACCCTTGTATATATTTGTTGACGTACAAAAGCGAACTTTTATAAAATACTGCACATACTTATAGAAAAAAATAAATCTCACCGTGTCATGCGAAGTCATATGGGACATCTGTTTTTCAAGAGCCAGCTTGATATCAGCTATACTAGAACCGGAAGGTTTCGAACCGTCCATGACGTCTTTGTTCTCCATTTTCTCGTCGGCCTTTGGAGATTTGGGGAACTGGGGACTAGAAAAAGGCGGACTCTCGGGCGGCGTCATAGGGGAGGACGGTGGCGTAGGCAGGGAGGCGGTAAGTGGCAGTACTGGAGCAGGAGGACACGGCGCCGGGCCTTTGTCCGATCCGGTAGAGGTCTGGGTCTGTAGCGGTGGCAGAGGTGCCGGCCCTTTGTCACGCGACGTTTTTCGTTGTGCCTCGTCTTTCTTCTCAGGCTGAAACAAAAAATTGAAACAACGGGTCTTTCAATAGGAGTTTTTAAATAGAGATTTCTCGGTTCCTGATATATATAATTTTTGTTTCCAGGAATTAAGTGTTCAAAAGGGCAGATGATGTTTTTAAAAAGTTTATTTATAAACTTAAGTTACACTAAAAGAACTTTTTAATAGTTTTAATAATTTCTAAACGGCCGGGAAGCGTCAAACGCTACATGATAAAACTACCGAATATTTTGACACCTGGAAGCAAAATATATATCAGGAACCGAGAAATCTCTATTTAAAAACCTATCACTCCTATTGAAAGACCCGTTACATAAAGTTTATATCTAAAGAATAACGCAGAATATTGCTTAAAATTGGCCCACGGCCAAATTGCATTAAATTTCGATATGTTATGGATCTTGTTATCCTAAACAAATTTCGTTTATGGCAAAAATCAATCATATGTCTAGATTTTAAGCTATTTTTATTGAAAATATGAAATACCATGTTTTTAAACAAAACGTGTGAATGTAACTTTTGAAATTGTCATAGCTGGCATGTAAAATACTTCAAGTATTTTCACTAATTAAATAGGAGTTTCTTGTTGATTTCAAACCAATTCTGTAATAGTGATTATGTTATAAATTTTCATAAAACGTAAACAAAGAGCTTTTCATTACTCCAATTATGACCATGCTAAAAAGAATGTAAACTCTAAAGATAATCACTGAAAAATATCAAGAATTAATTAGGGTCTTTCTACCTTAGAAATTATATTTTTTATATAGCAAGAAAAAAGATATTGTGCAACTTTGTAGGTATGTTTATTTATATTCAAAAAATTCAAATAAAATTCCTTTAGATTTCTAAAGTGCTATATTCAGGCCATAATTTTTTTTTTTTTAAACACACCAATAACGGTGGTGGCCATGACTCCGGCCGTTTGGGCTGACTAAAAAAAAACAAAACGGGATATTATTCAGTATTGAAGTTGCTATAGCTCTACCTAGAAGAAAAATTTTTGGCCAGAAAATAACGAAATGGCGAAAGTTTTTAAAAAATTTCTAAACAGAAACGTCCGCCATTTTGTTATTTTTTGGCCAAAAGCTTTTCTTCTAGATAGGGCTATAGAGGCAATACTGAATAATAAAAAGTCGATCTAAACGGCCGGAATCATGGCGACCACCGTTTTTTGATATTGTTTAAAACAAAAATATGGCCAGAAAATGGCACTTTAAAAATCTAAAGAAATGTTATTTGTATTCTTTGAATATAAATAAATATACCTACAAAATTACACAATTATATCTTTTTTCTTTCTATATAAAAAAAGATTATTTTTATAATTTTCAAGGTAAAAAGACCCCTTAATATTGCCTAATAAGAGAAGCCCAAGTCCCAATTACACAGCTATGGACACTAAGGACACTTCATCGGTCGAAACTTGTTTAATAAAACAATAAATTATGAGTTTTTTTGTACAATTATCTAGTACAAAGATATAGTCATCTTGTCCAGTATACACACATCATTTGTTCGTGGTCCTGCCGCTAAGCGGTGCGCGAAAATAGAGGAGAACAGAGCAGAATGGCTGAAGAAACTTACTTCCTTCCTTTCTAAAGCCCTTAGTGGGAGGGAAAAATAAAGTCACTCAACCCCCAGGATAGATCACTTTGGAGAATGGCCAAAACCCTATCCCTCGACCACCAACGAGGCATGCCCCCAATTCACGGCGAAAGAGGAGTCGTCTACTCCACCCCCGAAAAAGCCGAAGCATTTGCTGACGCAATGCGGAAACAATTTCAACCAAACCCTCCAATCCCCCCGACTCCGACTCCGAATCAGAGACCGACTCCGAGCCCGACTCGGACGACGAGAACTACGAGCAACTCATGCATGAAAGAGACATAAACCACATCTATAATAGTGTCACTAACCAAGTCGAAAACGACATTATCACCCCCACATCCCCCGAGGAAATCAAACGCATCATCAAAAATCTCCCAAAAAGAAAAGCCCCCGGCCCCGATCAAATACCGAATAAAATCCTTAAAATACTCCCCCGGAAAACCATTATGGAAATCGTTAACATTGTTAACGCAATGCTCAGACTGCGCCACTTTCCAAAGCCCTGGAAAAACGCAGACGTAATAGTAATCAAAAAACCCGGACAAAATCCAACTTTTGCTGAAAGCTACCGCCCCATAAGCCTCCTTTCCTCCCTAGGCAAAATAGCCGAGAAAGTCATACTAACCAGACTTCAAACTCTAGTTGAAGAACTAATTCTCCTTCCAAATGAGCAATTCGGCTTCCGAAGCAGACACTCCACAGTCCACCAGGTAGCTCGCCTGGTAGACTCTGTAACGGACGGACTAAATAGGCGCGAAGCCGCGGGACTGATCCTCCTGGACATCGCAAAAGCCTTCGATAAAGTTTGGCACAAAGGTCTTGTAGCCAAACTCCACTTTCTCGGCCTCCCCCCAGGCATCACCAAACTTATAGCCTCCTTCCTCAAAGGCAGAGATTTTCAGATAAAAATAGGCGACTGTAAGTCCAACACCCGCCGCATCAAAGCTGGCGTTCCACAAGGTTCCCCACTATCCCCCCTTCTGTACAACCTCTTTACGGCAGATATTCCAAAAACACAGGGCACTGAACTAGCCCTGTTCGCCGATGACACCGGCATCCTAGCAAAAGCCAGAAACCCCCAGCGCATCCATATCGCCCTCCAGCGCCAAATAGATGCCCTAATCAAATGGTTCTCCAAATGGAAAATCAAAGTAAACGCCAATAAAACCAAAGGCATCCTAATCTCTAGGATTAGAAGAGGCCCACCCCAACCCATTCAGATAAATGGCCAACCCAATAACTGGGAAAACCATGCCAAATACCTCGGCATTACAATCTCCAAAAACTTGACGTGGGATCAGCACGTCAAAAACACCCTCCAAATAGCAAATTGCCGCCTCTCCAAACTCTACCCCTTAATAGGCAGAAAGAGTCCCCTATCCATTAAAAACAAACTTCTTCTTTACAACCAAACCCTAAAGCCGGTACTTCTTTACGGAGCCCCAGCCTGGAATAAAATCACCCTTAACAAAGCGCTCTCAGCAAAACTTCAGGCCTTCCAAAACAAGGCACTCAGAATATGCCTCGATGCCCCCTGGTTCATGAGGAACAACCAGATACACAGAGATCTCGAAATGCCCCTCCTAAAAACGGAAATCATCCGCTACAGCACGTCTTTTATACAAGACAATTTAGATCACCCAAACCCCCTCATTTCAAACTTTCTAGATTACGATCATGAAATACACAACACTCACAAAAAGATCAAAAACGTCCTCAACCAGTAATGGTACCCACTAATACAGGACAGATGCATTCCCAGCATCAGTGAGATAGTCTCACTCCTCCCGCACATCCCTCCTCTCCCTATCCCATCCCTCCCCATCCCCCTCCCACCCACTCCACAGCGCCAAATTATGACAGATGCAACTCGCATCAGTGAGCAGAGACTCACTCCCCCCAAATTATGACAGATGCAACTCGCAGCAGTGAGCATAGACTCACTGCCCCAACTTTCAATTCAGATTAAATATTTTTTTAGATAAATGAGCCATAGGCTGCGCCTGTCTCTTAAAGACCCAAACAAACTATTGATGATAAAGCCCTTAGACAGCCTGGACTAGAGTACCTTATGTAACGTTTTCTTAGAGGTTTTTTTAATAGAAAACGTCACGGTAGGTTATTCTACTTACTTGTTTCTTTTCCTGGACTGGAGGAGGAGTAGGTGTTGTAGTCTTCTCCTCCTGCTCTTCATTTGAAGATTTGGGTTTGATAGTATCGTCTTTTTCTGAGGATGCATCGCTTGCTGGAAGTAAATAAAGGAATATAAGATATAACATTTAAAAGGTGTGATTATCTTAGATATTATCACATGGTCAAAAACAAATAAAATTTTCAGAAACTGACTACTTTTGCCTCCAAACAACTATTTTCGCCAGCCACCGCTCCCCTTCTCTTAACATTTAAACAAACTGAAGTGTTCAAATTTGGTTCACCTAAATAAGACAACTTAAACTATCTTTGGGCGTATATTTAATATTTTTAGTTTTTAAAATGTGGGAATAGTTTATGTTGTCTTATTTACGTGTTCTAAATTTGAAGTCGATATCTCAAATTCGTTCAAAAGTTAAGAGGGGGAAGGTGACTTTTGGACTTCTCTGTATAACATAAGAAAATAATCATAGTTTTTAACCGTGGGGAAATAGAACTCGATTTTTCCTGAAAATTTCGTGTAATATTTTATCTAGGACATTTTTTGGTGATTTTATAAATATCGAAACTACCGTATTTTAAAGTTAAGAATTAACAGTCTATAAAAATATATACTGCACGTTTGTCGGTTAATAACCAAAAAATATATATAAGAAAGTTATCTATCTGTCGTTAAAATCAAATGGATAGGAAACAGTGAATAGTACCATTTCATCCTTTTTGGGAATCATCAGCACTGTGTATCCTGTATGTTGCTAATATTCAAATAAAACGTTAGATAGATATAAAAGCATGGTGCCATCTATTGATGTGGTCACTGTTATCTGTTCACTTGTTCCCAAAAGGCAAATCGCCACAATTTAGGGTGTACAGTAACGTGCATTCAAAATGCCACGGACCTAAACCATTATATGAACCTTTAGCCGGTTAAGAAGAGTTAAATAAGTTAAGAATTAACAGTCTATAAAAATATATACTGCACGTTTGTCGGTTAATATATAATATATTTAACTCTTCTTAACCGGCTAAAGGTTCATATAATGGTTTAGGTCCGTGGCATTTTGAATGCACGTTACTGTACACCCTAAATTGTGGCGATTTGCCTTTTGGGAACAAGTGAACAGATAACAGTGACCACATCAATAGATGGCACCATGCTTTTATATCTATCTAACGTTTTATTTGAATATTAGCAACATACAGGATACACAGTGCTGATGATTCCCAAAAAGGATGAAATGGTACTATTCACTGTTTCCTGTCCATTTGATTTTAACGACAGATAGATAACTTTCTTACCGTATTTTACTCTTGTAGGGCGAGTATAACAACAAAAACAAGCCGTGAAGATATGTAATGCTACGCATTCCATTATTTACTATTCACAGCAAATGGTATACCGGTATATTGCATTTTTTTTAATTTACTTTTTGCGAAAAACGAAAAATTGTTGAAAAAATTTTTTCAAAAAAAAACTTTCCTTAAAATAGAAGTAATAAAATAAAATAAAATAAATAAAAAACTCGTCATAAATAGTGACACAAGTTGATTCGAAACTTAGTTTCAGATTAATCCCTGAAGATGTCTCTAGTAGTAAGAGACGAAACGTCGGAAAGTGAAAATCCATTAACACGGTCTAAACCCGAAAGTGAAAGTTCTTTATATCTTAATGGCCGTGAAAGCTTAAAATCTAAAATAGAAGTAATTTTGGAAAACTCGAAACTACCCTAAACCTAATACTATTCTAGCGCAGACGCTGTGAATAGTATAATAAAACCCTTTCAAGGGGTGGTTAATCAAGCCTAGTAATAGTAACAAAAAAAAAGTTTACCTTTACTATCAACCTCGCTGCTTTTGACTGAAGTGGAGTCATCTTCTATATCCAGAGGAGCTTGAGAGGCTCGATTGTCCTAAAAAAAATATTAAATTGGGTTTTATTATATTTTTAAACTTAAAATTACAACTTCAAAATACAGTGTAATTATGACCTAAAGAAATACATAGAGAGATAAAAATATAAAGGTTTGTGGACACTTGAAAAGAAAATAGTGTGAATTTTTTAAAATGAATAAATTCTTTAACTCTGAAAATATTTTTTAGAAATAATTCTCGTTTGGTTTGGACAGGTCGTTTTTATTTTGAGTGGGACAAACAAATTTTGCTCATTGAGCGACGTAATAACCTTCTGCCGTCAAGAGGTGCCATGGCACTATCTTTAAAAGTTTAAATAGGCCATAATATGTCAAGTGATTCCTTATTTGAAAGGGTTTTTGATTTCGGTCCCAACAGTGTTTTGTTTAAAAGAAATGAATCAGCTTTTCTCGAGTTATCGATATTTATTTCTTTGATGAACTGCTGCAGTTCAACTGCAGCTCTCTTGCACTTGGTAGACGATATTTTACCCGTGTCCAGATGAAGTTTTTGTATTATTTTTCGACTTTTTATCGAATTCTATTCGCAATGAAAGAAATTAATATTTCAAGTAGTAAGACGTCAAAAAATAATACAAGAGCTCATATGGACATGGGTCAAATATCTTCTCCCAAGAGATCTGAATTTCATTAAAGATATTAATTTGAAAGAAATAAATGTCGAATAACTCGAGACCCGCTGATCCAATTTTCAAAAACAATACACTCTTGAAACCAGATAAGACTCAAAAAGTTTTCAAATGGGAGATCACTTGACATATGGCCCTAATTATGGTGTGGGTAAAATTAAAAGATCCTGCTCAAAACAAAAATGGACCTGTCCGTAGAATTTTTCTAAAAAATATTATTTTAAGAGTTTATCGAATTTATTGATTTGTAAACTGATTTTTTTTTGTGGAATTTAAATATAAAACAGAATGAGCCTAAAAAAGACTGATAATGGTAATTACACGTATATTTAAACTACGGCCTCCACAAAAACTCCTCCTTATTATAAATAAACAAATGATATAGACAAGAATAATATAAAATGATTTGCACTTTTTATGTGTCAATTATGTTCAGTATCCTACATTTTTTGCGCCCACCTAAATATGAATTAAAGTAGAATTGGTATCATACAGATCATCCGTTCGTCTTGCATACACTCCAAAGTATATTTTGTATTCTTTGCTGGCCTACTCTCGGATGAAATCGGTATAGTCCAGTCAAATAGGGATTCAACCTCGGAATGAAAGATAACAAGCTATAAACTTGTATAAATCTTTGTTTTGACATTCTATAAGTTAGCTCAAAAGTCTCATAGAATCTCGGGTCCGCGTCGAAGGATATTCAAAGGTCGCAAAAACGTTTTTTTTTTTGTAATCTTGTTTTCTTTGCTTCAAATGACATTTTGAGTTATTAGCAAAGTCGTAGAGCATAAAATTCTCTACAAATTGGTATAAGGCAATATTTTATACAATTAACCATTCTCGAGATAGAGCGCTTATCCGTATATTTGATAACGCTGGGTCAACTATGGAAGTCAATACATAGTACAGTTTATAAAATTAATTATTTACTAAAAATATTATATTTATTATAGTTACAAACTGTACTATGCATTTGATTCCACAGTTAACCTAGCGTTATCATATACTGTGCGGGTCAATAGTCAACCACCCACCCCTCTTAACTTCTGAACCAGTTGAGATATCGACTTTAAATTTGAAACACTTAAATAAGACAACTTAAACTATCTTTTGGTATATATTCGATATTTGTAGTTTTTAAAAGGTCGTCAGGGGGAAAAAGGGGGTTATTTTTTTTAAATGGATAGGGGTCTTGTGATACATCATTTTAAAGCAAATAAAATTTTCTATTTGACCATATATTTTTTAAATTTTTTTATTTTTGTATTTTTTTCACTAAAAAATACTATTTTTTTTTGTAAAACTTTGTTTTTAAATTATGCAAATACGTCAATTATACTTTTAAACTTAGTCTGTCCAAAAATGCAACGATTAGTTTAGTATAAAACTGCAATCGATCAAATTTAACCAAAAAAAGACAGGAAAAATGGCATATATGCAGTCCTTTGCTATAATTGATCTAGCAAGCGGGGGCATTATTCTTCTGTGGAAATACCGTAGAACTAAAGAGTTGGATACCTATAGTTTCACGCATATATCATGGTTTTTCTGAACATCGTTTCTCCCTCTAGAATTTTGCTCTCTCTTTTTTTAGAGAAAATTGATCATATGTGTTAAAATCAAAACATTTTGTTTTATAAAAATTTTAAATCAATATATTTTATAATAGCAATGTTATACAAGAATTAAGAAAATAGGGCTTTTCTGGCAAGGTATGATATTTTGGTAGCTGGGGGCCGAGTTTGGGGCCCGATCAAGAAAAAATTTTAGCAATGTGGTTAACTTGCATGTAGGAACGCACAAAAAAAATTCAGGGGATTTAAAAATCCGTTGCAAAAAAAACGTATGAAAGAACCGCGAAATTACAGTTAAATGACTGTATTAGTACTAATCGTTGCGCTTCTAGAACGCCAGTCGAGACTTATTATTTAGTTTAGTTAACACAAGGTATGCAGAGGTGTACGAATTATACTTCCAAGTGTATACTTAATCAATGGATTATCTGTATATGAATGAACTCAAAATTATGTACATCAACTATTGAATCATTTATTTAAAAAAATAATCTGAGATTTATTTTTTTTATAACATTCCTATCAAAATCCACGATAATTTTGTTAAATGGACAAATATTTCGAAAAATTATGTTGGAAATAAACATTTAGTTTTACTATTTTAAATTTTAAAGTATTCGAAAATATATTTTTTTATTTTTTTCCTAATTTTAAAAGTCAAGAATTCTCATAATGAGACATACCATTTTAGGATTGAAATCGAGAATATTATTCTCGATGGCATCTTGTTGGTTTCTTTTATAACGCCAAATCAACAGTAATTTTAACTTTAATTCTGTAAACAAAAAAAAACCCCGGCCCACAAAAAAAAACGAGACTATGCAGGGTGTTCCAGAACTCGCGTAAAGAAATATTAGAGGTAATTCTACGTACAAAAATATGAAAAAAGTTCCTATAAAGGTTGGTCCCTATTTTTACCCTATTAACCACAGTAACGAATTTTTGCACATGCCTTAGCATTGATAGAAGCTATCATTTAATGTAATTTTTGTTCTGTAATTTTAACCAGGGACGTGCAAAAGGGGGGGGGGGGGCTATGTCCCTTTTTTGCCCAAACTTTTTTATCTGTATTTTTTTGACATTTTTCAATAAAATATAATTATTAAGTTAAAAATACATAAAAAAGTTACTCCTAGTGTAACACCATAAAACCAACCGTTTTCGAGAAAATTGCAGTTAAAGAGATTTATAGTGATTTTTTTACGTTCTGAGCATCAAAAATAGGAACTAAAAATTGCGTCAATAAAATTTTTAATATTTTATGGCGATTGAACATTAAAAACTGTAAAAAACGTTCCTATACACCTAGGTTCGAAATTCAGTTTTAAGAGTACTACCGGGTCTTAAAAAGTAATCCTTCCTAAGTGGGCGTAGCTCCCTTAAAATCCATTTGTGAACATTTGTGTATGCAAACTTTTTTTTATAGTTTTTAATGTAGAATCGCTTTACATTATTAAAATTTTCATTGGCGCGATTTTTAGTTCCTATTTTTGATGCTCAGAACGTGAAAAAATCTCTTTAATTGCAGTTTTCTCGAAAACGGTTAGCTCTGCGGTGTTATACTAAGAGCACCTTTTTTAAGTATTTTTAACTAAAAAATCATATTTTATTGAAAAAATGTCAAAAAAAATACAGATAAAAAAGTTAAAGGCAAAAAAAATGACATAGCTCCCCCCCCCCCCCATTTTGCACGTCTCTGGTTAAAATTACGAAATAAAAATTACATAAAATGATAGCCTTTATCAATGTTAAGGCATGTGCAAAAAATCTTCACTGTAGTTAATAGGGTAAAAGAGATATTAAACAAAAACTCTTTTCTAGGGGCACCCTTAGAAAGGCCGTAGCTCCCTTAAGGCTCGTCTCCGGACCAACCTTTATAGGAACTTTTTTATATTTTTGTATGTAGAATCACCTCTAAAATTTCTCTACCCGAGTTCTGGAACACCCTGTATTGCTTAAGTATTTTTTTTGGCGCTCAAAACGAAGTTGACTGACTGCAAAAAGGTATTGACACGCTAGCTCGATATCTTCACTAGGACCTAAACTATTTAATTTTTGGATTTGTAGATCAAGATGTTGAGAACTATATCATTTCCAAATTTCAGCTGAATCTGGCTGGTTAGAATTGACGTTTTTTTTTCGTGGGCCTGCGTAATCTAAGCTATTCATTGGATTAATATGTTTAAAATGTACCGTTTTAAAAATAAATGATTCATTTTTAATAATAAATAGTAATACACAGACTAACAGCTAAGCACGATTATTACAATTACAATAGTATAGGATCATTAGGCTGGCCCTTAAAAAATAGATTTTTTGTGACGCCTAGGCCAAGGTTTTTTCCAAATTGTCTAAAAATGATGTGAACTAAATTTTAGCTCCCTATCTCAACGTCTATAAATATATAATATTTTTAAGCGTGTAAAAGCCGTAAGTACGCCATACAATACTTTTTTCTCCCTAGTAGAAGATAATTTTATAAACAATGGATAACTGTCACTTAATTTTCCTTGAATTGCAAGGACATGACATTGCTTATAATTTCTATTGGAAGAAATACAAATATATTTTGCCATTGGATAAAAATTGAACATGACAAACATATTATTTATATGAATTCTTACCCATGTGTTTTCACAGATTTTAAAAATAAATAAACGCTACTAGTACTGTCAACTGTGAATAAATTAATTTGTTGTTTTTAAAAATGGCGATATTAAAGGCTACTGGTTTTTCGCGGTTAATTAAGCAGCTTACTTTATTATTGGTAGAAAACTGTTTAAATAACATGAATAAATGTACCAGTAGTAAAAATATAATATACTACGTGGTTTATATTATAAACCACGGTAGAGAACACTATTATAGCTTCGCACTCTTATATCCCTCGATTCTACGCATCTCGGGATATAATACGCTCGGCTATAAAAAGTCTTTTCTACATTGGTATAAAATTACATATATGTTTTTTTTTTTTTCGAGAAAAAATAAATATAATTTATCCAATACATACATAAGACAATTGCCAGCTTTATTTTAAATAGATAAACTCAATAATAACCCCCGCGTGGCTTTTACTTTATTGAGTGGATAATTATTTATTTTACACATTCAACTGTCACTTGTCAAATTATTTTCTTGTAAATGTCATTAAAATTTTTAATAAAAATATGAATTCCTAAGCTATTTATTGGATAAAACCTTGTATGGCACTCATGGGTAAACCGATATTGCCCCCTCGAAAATTAACCTGCTTGGCTGACGCCTCGGTTATTTTTTTCTTATTGGCAATATCTTACTTTACCCACTAGTACCATAAATAACTATTTTTTAACGTTGAACTAGCTGAAATTTGGTATAACTACATGATTTTTAGACAACTTGAAAAAACTGGGGCTGTCACAAAAAATCTTTTTGTTTAGGGACCACCCTAAAGAAAAAAATGAATGATGATCTCACCTGAGCAAGCATGCCAGGTGAAGGAGGACCCGGTGAGCCGCATGCACAATAAAACAAGCAGTGATAAGATAGAGTATTAGCGACTATTTTTTTCAACTATCATAATATCGGATTTCAAACAATACAAAACAAGGCGTAACCAACCATAACGGATATACCAATTCGAATATAATAAATCGAATAATCCACTTCTGTAGTTTTCAAATTATAACAGCTTGATAATGAATTATCATAACAAAATATCAATTAAGAGGCAAAATTAAGGTATTCTACTCGCGTATTATAGCTATTAATCATTCAGGTGATTACGCCACTCGCCTATTGGCCCGTGAAATTCAGCCTTATTGATTAATATCAACAAAATTTAACGAATTTTGATTCTTTTTAACCGACTTCCGAATCCAATCCGACGTGTGACTTTGTTTTTTTTTTATTTCAAAAATATGGAAAGTCAAACATTTATTGTGTCAAAATAAATTAACATTAATTTTAAATATTAAATAAATTACTTATTTTTTTTAAGATTTAAATTCTTAAAAAATAGTTTCAAAAAATAGTCCTGCAAATATACCTCCAGATTCTCTACTAATCTCTGTCGGTGTATTTTTACAAAAATACGAACAAAACGTCGCGACGTATAAAGCGACGCGTCGCTAAAAAATGACAAGCCTACTACGCCTAGCTTCGATGGTTTAAACTAAAAAGAAAATAATCGTTGCGAGACACATTCGGGTTGTTTTGTAAGTTGACTACTGTTCTTATTAGTAAATATCAGCAAGCGCTTCCCGTACACATAGCTACCCTTGTAGAAAAGTACATGAATCTAACTTACCATAACATTAGATTAGTGACATTTTAATGTTTAGTCTCAAACGTTATACAAAAACGTTATAAAATATATAAATCTAACCTTAGAAACTAACGTTTGACAAAAACGTTATAAAATATATAAATCTATCCGTAAAAACTAACGTTTGACAAAAACGTTATAAAATACATAAATCTAACGTTAGTTTCCTAACTAAATTCTAACCTTTTTCTAAACTTATTCTTTAAATATTTTTTAAATTTCCATTATTAATACGTAAGCTATAGTAGAAAATACCGGAAAATACTCATTTCAGACAGCTATGTGCCTAGGTTTGATAATTATTTATTATTTCTATAATAAGTTTAAAAAAATATCCCCCAAAAGTTAAAATTATAGCAAGTCTGGCAACGCTGTATTAGAATTGAAAAAATATTTTAAGATTCTGAATGTATAAATAAATATTAACTAACTAAATATAAAGTTTTTCTGAGAGGTAAACGTATTTATCGAAGTATTACAGCATATTACACGAAAAATATTTAGGGCCACCTAAAAAGATGGCTATTTTATAAATAAATGTAACGAAATTATGTTTAAAAATATTATGATTGCTAAAATATATTAAGATTTATTTATATGAATAAATTTGTCTTCAGCTGCCATTTTATGATTCAGATAGAAATTTCCTAGTTGGCCACGCCCCCTCCGAAAGTTAGAAATTAAACGTACTTATACGTATTTCTAACTTAATTTCTAACGTTAGATTAACGTTTGTAACTAACGTTTGATTCTAACGTTAAAAAGCGGGACATTTGCACATATTTTATTTTATAAATAAATGTAACGAAATTATGTTTAAAAATATTATGATTGCTAAAATATATTAAGATTTATTTATATGAATAAATTTGTCTCCAGCTGCCATTTTATGATTCAGATAGAAATTTCCTAGTTGGCCACGCCCCCTCCGAAAGTTAGAAATTAAACGTACTTATACGTATTTCTAACTTAATTTCTAACGTTAGATTAACGTTTGTAACTAACGTTTGATTCTAACGTTAAAAAGCGGGACATTTGCACATATTTTATAACGTACTTTTATACAGTTTTCTAACATTAGAAAAACGTTATTCTAACGTTAAATTTCTACTAGGGTAGTTATAATGAAACGAAAAGGTAAATTTTACTAAAATTAATAATTCTTATTCCTGTAAAGTTGTCATTTGCGAAACACGTTTCGAAATAGACAAGGCGATATGAGAAACGCGAGTAATTCAAAAATATTAAAATACTTTTTTTGATGCTTAAACAGTTATAGTTTTCAAAATAGTGTCCGAGACAATGAAATAAGATGGATTTAAATTACAAAACACATATTCAATTACTTATTGTCTAGGAACATTGTTATGCAAATTAACCAAATGAATCTAATTGTTAAATGAAATAAATTAAATAGTAAATGACAGTATACTACGTATATACGGATGAAAAAGTAAATAATTAACGAAAAACTAAAATTTAATATATTCTTATAAAATCTGAACATTTTACATATTACACATATTAGATTTTTTTAAGTATGGAAATATATATTTTTTCTATGAAAACTTTACGTTTCTTGTCAAAATAATATTTTTTTATAAATATATGATATAGTATATCATATTTATAGCATATTATGCTAGACCTTGGTCAAGGGATTTTTATTTTCGGTCCGGGACCATGTCAAGTTCGCTAGTTCCGGCACTTGCATTCTAGAATGATAACACTTAAAGGTAGTATTCTCTAATGGTCGTGCTGTCCTACTCTCGGATGAACTCGGGATCAATGGTTTTGCGTTTAGGACGCCAGTCGCGAATTCAACTTTTAAGTGTATACTAAATAAATGGATTATCAGTTTATTATAAATAATATAATGTGTATTATTATTATTACAGTGTAATGTAACGTTATCATCAATGTTCAAATAGATTTTATTATTTTATTTTTGTGTGTTCTCTTGGTGTAATTTTTTCTAAACGCTATGAAAAATAAAATAGAAAAACGACATGTACTTTGTTTAACATGAAAACAATAAATGAAACGAACAATTAAAAATAGAATGGACACTTTGGTACTACAAGGGATTCTATTGTTTCAACAAAGAGGAAGAGGATCTTTTTTTGTTAACTTACCAATTCTCTGATACAGTTCTTTGTGTTTTCTGTGTTTCCTACCCCGCTAAGCATGAAATTATGTACAAAAGCTTAGTATTATACACCATACGTAAGATAATAGACGTGGAACGGCACATGTGCATTGAAACGAACGGTAGTTCAATTGATAGATTCAGTGTCGGACTGGCTGGGCATTTTACCGGGCAAATGCCCATATTCTGCCGCAATTTTTTAAATTAAAAAGCATTAATAGGTTTTATCAAGGTAGGCATTGAAATCGTAAATTTTACAACATCGTTTGATTTTGTTTGACAGGTAAGGAGCTTTTAAAGTACGGTTATTTATTTGTCAAATTTAAAATATATCAAAGCAAAAACACGGCATTCACTTTGATTTTTTTTTTCTAAAAATTAAAAATAGTAAAATGAAAGTTATGAAAAAAAGATAGAACAATTTAATTAACAAAAATTTTTTAATTATAAAGCATTATAATAATTATTTAAATAGAACAATATAAAAAAAATAACAAAAAAATATAAAAAACCATCCAGTAGGTTACTGTTTTACCCTAGCCGGTCAATGTCAAAAGTTTAATCTGATTTTTAAAACCTATTGTCAAAATGATATGAAGTTGTACTATTTACGATTTCAATACCTACCTTGATAAAACCTATTATTGCTTTTTAAAAAATTACGGCAGATATTATCTCCGAAACTAAGCATTTTTGGGCACATGTTTGTATAATATACATATTATGTTTTTACTCAAAACAAATCATTATATCGATGGTCTAGCGTACAAAGGTGCTAAGTACATAAGGTTTCCCTATTATAGTGCCAAGTATATAATATACTTAGCACCTTTGTACGCTAGACCATCGATATAAAATAGTATCGAACATTTTTTTAAACAGTAAAAATAAGGAATAAAATTTAATTTAAAACTTTTGACGGTTTTTAATTTTATTTTTAAATAAATCTTCATTTATTTTTGAAACTAAGCATTTCTAGATACAAACAAATGTTCATGCAAACATACATACATACATACACAAAGACGTAAAATGCGTAATTTAGGAGATATGGGTATTTGCCCAGTAAAATGCATAGCCAGAACGACACTGGATAGAATTTGTGCAAATGTTACCAGCAATGTAAAAAATCCGGCAATGTGCGAAATGACTAGATATTCCGCAAACTGACCAATTCCCCAGACATGCAAAATCACTACTACTTTGGGTGATCTACGAATTTACTACACTATTTTTGGCAATCTCTAAAATGCCTCCTGCAGTAGTCAATCTGAAGCTTGAACAATGTTCAATGAACATCTATGGGCCTCACATTGTCTAGGTAATTTGAAGATGAATAATCTGCGTGTTAAATTGAACCGGTGAGAGCAAGAAGGGAAAGATTGCACTTTTTGGACAAAATTGACTGAGATAGCCAATTTGTTCTTTGGTTTAAAACGCATCTGTTGGCTCAAAAAAAGGTAAACATATCACAAACTATGACGCCCCAGTAACACATTAAATATGTGATTGAGACAAAGAAGGAAAACATTCCAGGATTTTCATAAAGTATGAATATTTTTTTAACTTACTACAAGAAAAAGATGATGACTTTAAGTAAGAGTAAGGACTAAAAACCTAAGCAAACATCAATAGGTTAAGAATGTATATTTTATTTAAATTTAAGCATGTATATATGCCTTATATATACTGTTATTTGTTTAAATACGTCTTGTAATTAACAGTAAAAAATGTTTTTTTTTGATTATCCAGTTGAGATCAAGAAGGAAAAGATTGCACCAATTTTTACTATATATCAGAGCTAAACTAAAGGTTTTAAAAAGAAACATTGTTATTATGGTTACGATAAACAAGTTTGTAATGTTGTGTTTCTTTATTGGGCTTATGGGATCTAGGAGACTTTGCCGAAAAATTGACCGCGAAACTTTTACCGCAAAACATTTACCGCGCCATGATTTAACCGCGAAAGGTTTCACCGCGAAAAAGTAATTACCGCGAAAAATTATTACCGCGGAAACTATTATCGCGACAATAAAAATCGCGCATACTTTTACGTCGTAATAATATAATCGCGCATACTTTCGCCGCGCAATATGATAATCGCGCCTTAATTTTAATTAAAAAAAAATAACCTTAAAATATATATTATAATTTTTTGAGTGAAATGCTTATTTAATAATCATAGTTTTGTTTTTATTTTTTATCAAAAACAAAACCAAACAAACTAAACCAAACAATTTAATCATATTTATGTTTTTTAAAATACTAAAATTATAACACCAATATAAAGAAATTAGTTATGTATTATATTATATTATATTTATTAGTAATATAATTATAATTTTACTTACATATATGTTTAAAAACCAAACCAAACAATTTAGTTATATTAAAATTTTGTTAATTCTGCAATTATTAAACTTAATAAAACAAATTGGTAATATAATATATTAAACTTGGCGTAGCTTACGAAAAAGTATTATAAAAAAAACGTATTTTTATAATTTAAAATTAGACTCGGAATTTGCTTTGCGCGTTAAATATTTTCGCGGCTATTACTTTCGCTATATATTTTTCGCGGTAATTGCATTTCGCTATTTAAACTTTTCGTGGTAATAGTTTTTGGCTATTTTTATTTCGCTTTAATATTTTTTCGCGTTAAATTTTTATCGCTGTTAATCCTTTGCGCGGAAAAAAACATTTCGCGGTAATTTTTTCGACGAAATATTTTTGCGATAATTGTTTTCGCGGTAAATTTTTCGAAGAAGGCTCCCGTTCCCGGCTTATGATTTGATTGATATAAAGTTTTTTCTTAATTCCCGAAAGTTGGATCGAGTGCAATCTTTCCCTTCTTGCTCTCACTCTTCAATTGAAAAAAAAAACATTACAGTAAAAGCTCGAAATTTGGTTAATCCCAGGATTGACGTGTTAAACCTAGGATTTACCAATTAAACGTAAACAAACGTTTAATTAGTCTGTTCGTTGGTGCCGCACTTTTACACCCAGAGTAACTCGTTCAGAAAAAGTCACGTGAGTAGTGCAGTTCAGTTCAGTTAAGTTGGACGAACGAACGCCAAAAAGTTGATATAAATGTCAAATTAGTAACACAACCTCAAACTTAGTGTAAATTATTTAATTTCATAATAATATAATAATATTATTTATTAATTAATTCTTTAACCAATAACAAAAATATAAATATCTGAAATGTTTCAAAAGTTGGTCAATTGAAAATCGCTTTAATTTAATGCGCATGTGTGCACTAACTTTTACACTAACTAATTATTACCGCGGAAACTATTATCGCGACAATAAAAATCGCGCATACTTTTACGTCGTAATAATATAATCGCGCATACTTTCGCCGCGCAATATGGTAATCGCGCCTTAATTTTAATTAAAAAAAAATAACCTTAAAATATATATTATAATTTTTTGAGTGAAATGCTTATTTAATAATCATAGTTTTGTTTTTATTTTTTATCAAAAACAAAACCAAACAAACTAAACCAAACAATTTAATCATATTTATGTTTTTTAAAATACTAAAATTATAACACCAATATAAAGAAATTAGTTATGTATTATATTATATTATATTTATTAGTAATATAATTATAATTTTACTTACATATATGTTTAAAAACCAAACCAAACAATTTAGTTATATTAAAATTTTGTTAATTCTGCAATTATTAAACTTAATAAAACAAATTGGTAATATAATATATTAAACTTGGCGTAGCTTACGAAAAAGTATTATAAAAAAAACGTATTTTTATAATTTAAAATTAGACTCGGAATTTGCTTTGCGCGTTAAATATTTTCGCGGCTATTACTTTCGCTATATATTTTTCGCGGTAATTGCATTTCGCTATTTAAACTTTTCGTGGTAATAGTTTTTGGCTATTTTTATTTCGCTTTAATATTTTTTCGCGTTAAATTTTTATCGCTGTTAATCCTTTGCGCGGAAAAAAACATTTCGCGGTAATTTTTTCGACGAAATATTTTTGCGATAATTGTTTTCGCGGTAAATTTTTCGAAGAAGGCTCCCGTTCCCGGCTTATGATTTGATTGATATAAAGTTTTTTCTTAATTCCCGAAAGTTGGATCGAGTGCAATCTTTCCCTTCTTGCTCTCACTCTTCAATTGAAAAAAAAAAACATTACAGTAAAAGCTCGAAATTTGGTTAATCCCAGGATTGACGTGTTAAACCTAGGATTTACCAATTAAACGTAAACAAACGTTTAATTAGT
>OY294048.1:32697040-32791571 GCA_958510825.1 Brachypterus glaber
AAGAAGTATTGCCTACGAATTATCTCCGTAACTATAAAAGATAACTTTTTGAAATATATATGAACCGTAAATACCCCCATTTTAGCATCGTCATTATAAAAAATATCACTTCTGGTCTAAGCGGAAAATGGCGTTATTTTAAAGTTTTTTTTTAATTCATCAACTTTAACGCCAGTTTGTGCTAAATTTTTAAATGGAACGTCTCATTTTTGATTTTGCTAAATTAAAAATTCAGGTATACTCTACAAGAAAAACGTACAAATACCCTAATAGGGTTGGCCCTTTTCGGGGAAAATGGCCATATTCCGTTGGGAGCTAAGTTATCTTTTATAGTTACGGAGATAATTCGTAGGCAATACTTCTTGTGTTAGCCGGTATATAATTATACATTATACATTTTAATGTAAATAAACTAGAAATCTGAAAGTGATATAAGAGCTTAATCCAGTTTGGGTATAAAAAAATAGAATATATTTTTAAACGACTTTTTATAAATATTTAAATTGCCCCTAGGGGGTGGGGGTCATTTTTTTTAATATTATTATTATTATTTAGCTCTAGTGAGTGCAAAAACCGTCAGTACAAAATTTACACAAACATATTGGTAAGAATTGAAATAGAGGTATACCTCCCCAACGAGGGGGGGGGGTTGGGGGAATTATTTTATTTTATATTATTATATTTTATTGTCTTCGAAGATAAATAACTATACCAAATTTCAGCTTTCTATCATTAACCTAAGGTGTCCTGCGTAACAAACAAACTAACTAACAAACTAACATAGTAGCAAACTAACAAACTAGAAATTCAAGTCAAATAAAAACTAAAAAAAAGTAAAACCAGTATAAGAGCAAAAAAAAATAAAAATATTTGTAATCTTAAAATCTCATATATATTTTTTAATTTTAAAGTAAAAAAAAAAGAGTTAAAATCGTCCATTTTTAAACATTTACGGCTCTTGCGCGACCTCCTAACTTTTTCCGATTCTCCTAAAATTTTGCATATATAATATATATGTATAGGTCTACAATTTCAGACTAGGGCCCGTTAACATTTTTACACCATGTGGATACAAGGGTAGAAAATAGTAGTAGTAAAATTATGGATTTTTTGAGGTTTAAGGTTATTGTGCCAACTCTAAACGACTTGTGATCCACCTTAAATTTTACGTAAGCAATAGTCACAAATTAGGCAACAATTTTAGTTGATAAAAGTTTAAGATTTCAAAATCTGCTAATTTATAAATTTAAAATTAAAGAAGCTCGTAAAATAGGTAAGTTTAAAAACTTTAGGACCACTGTGCGGTGCCTTAACGTATTTCGATTGACTTCAAATTTTGGATAATTCATATTACCATAAAGGGCAACAAATTTTTGTGTAGGTAGCATTCGTATATTCAATTTGAATTTTCGCGACCACCCTATTGCACACGTTATGCAAAAATTGAATATTTTTTATTCAGAATTTTAAAAGCAAATGGTTTTTATGTTATTAAAACAAATCCATAGAGTCCAGGTCCGGATTTATTTTAGTTTCCACTCTAGGCAATAGATTTATGTATTATACGTTTACTTCGGACCCCGAAAATGAAAAAATATGCCCAAAATCAAAAAATTTATATACAATTGGGCAGGAGATTGTCATCTCACTTCGTCCGAGTTCACTCACTTTTCCCTTCAAGGTCATTGAATTTATAAAAGATCCCTTTTGTAGTGGTATACCTGTGTTGCTTATTTCAACCGTATATTAGAGTCACCTGTTTCCAGTTAGTTCTTTAGTCAATTGAACTAATATATGTATACCAACTTCGAAATATGAAGTGTCCCCCTGAGGCGTTTCTTGTCCAATTCTTATAGTATATTAAAGTACTAGTTTCATAACATACATAAGTACTTTAGAAAACTCGCCGCAAGCGGCTCGTTTTCTAAACTTGTACTCGTGCGCTAAAACCGTGTTATGAAACGAGTGCTTTATACAATTTTTTCTATTTTGCTCTAAAATTTAAAAAAACTTACATTTAAATTGATGACTGATTTAGGGATTTTTGTTTTGGGTTGGCATTACAGTTTACACCATGTTTAAAATTCTAAGAACAAATGATATTTTGATATATTTTATAGTCATCTCTTCTCTTTTTTACTGCAATTAACCAAGCCACAATTTTAACATGGCAAAAATAACCGAAACACAAAATTTTGTAGAAAATTCAACTTTAAAGCGACATTGACATTTGCACGGAAAACGTCTAGCGATAGGCCTGTTGCCAACCCAAAAGAATAAAAGTATGGGCCTATAAGAACACGCAAAATGCATGCGATTATGAGGTTTTTTTGACCGCGCGGTAACTACGATCAGGATCAGGTTGCAAGTCTTTGAAACTCAAAGACTCAACGAAGACGAACTAAGAGATCTCCCCTGGGCCAATATCCTGACCTTTATTGAAAGGACGGGCAGGTTCAAGGAGGAATTAAATTAGTAAATGGCTGGGATTGCCTGGGGGACAAAAACGGCCAGAAATGGCCTAGTTGTCCGGCTTTGGCCAACCCAAAAATTTACTACTACTACTACGATCAATTTTAAAGTTCTATTAGTGGTTGGTGTAAAGGATGATCATGTTCAAAAAAGAGTTAACATTTTCTCCCAAAAGCGATATATTATCTCTAAACCGATTACTACAAGGATCAAACCTTAATTTTTATGCGATTTTTTTCTAACCCAAGCGAACTTGGGGAGAATTTGGCGGTGTTATGCAATAAGTCATTATTATTTGATAATAGTTATTTAATAATTATTGCCAATAACTGTCTAACCCACATTGTGAGATGCAAATGTTGAATTCATTCCGTAATAACTTTTAAACGTTTTGACTGAAACACTTAAAATTAAGCATTCGCTTCACTTGTTCATGTATCAGAACATCAGTACAAAACAAGCCGTGAAGATATGTAATGCTACGCATTTCATTATACAAGGTTATTCAGAAATAAGTTAGAGAAATTTAACAGGTGATTCTACGTTAAAAAATATGAAAAAAAAATCTTATAAAGGTTGGTTTTTATTTAATATTTCTGGAACCCTATAAACCACAGTAACGAATTTTTTCACATGTCTTAACATTGATAAAGGCTATCATTTTATGTAATTTTTATTTGGGAATTGTATCCAGGGACGTGCAAAATGGGGGGGGGGGCACTTTTTTGCCCTAAACTTTTTTATCTGTAGACTTTTTGACTTTTTTATTTAAGTGCATGCCGCATTTGCCTCTGTATTATAGTATAATAAGCTTTTAATATTTTTAAGATACTAAGGAATAACACATGGCGCGTTTTTGGTCTGTTTTAATCTGAAATTTAAGAATAAGTTACTAAGGAAAATCACAATTTCTTTCCTTTTTCATAATTTAAGACTTTTTTTGTTATTTTTGCAATATGCATATTTTATAATAAGAGATTAATGTTATCTTGTTAAAAAACAGTATATCTTCGTATGTAACGGCCATCAAAAAAAAGGCTAAAATTCATTTTTCTCGATTTTAACTTTTTTGGAAATGCCGCGTTGATCCTAAGCAGGGCAGAGTAACTCTCCATAATTCCTTAACTAGTGTTTAATTCTTTTCACATTTCTTATAAGGTGGTTTTTGCATAAAATCTCTTTGCTAGTCTTAAATAGGTTCATAAGCCTTTTTTAATCAAGAATAGTTAACGGTAAATATTTGGGTGGGGCAAAAAAACCAAATTATTAAAAAAGCCTTACCCACACGTTTATTATAAGATTTTTTTTTATAAAATGTTGTCTTTTCTACTTTTAAATAGGTTCAAACCGTTTTTTAATTGAGAATAGTTAACGGCAAATATTTGGGTGGGCAAAAAACTAAATTATTAAAATTTGCACCCTTAACCGTTTTTTCCAATGCATTTTTTACCACTTCTAGTAACATATTTGGAATGTTTATTAACTAGAGCAATAAAGTACCTTAAATATAACCCGTTTCAAAAAAAAAATGAGGGTTAGGCCCTTATATTAGTTGCACTCTTCAAATGTTACCGACAAAAGTGGCTATCAAATAGTAATGCTTTTATTATTTTTTTTTAAACTATTAGCTTAAATTTAAATAACTTGCACCTAGGTGCAAGCTGCTAATAGCAATATTTCACAAAAAAAAAATAATAAAAGCAATATATTTGATAGCCACTTTTGTCGGGGACAGTTGTACATAATTAGTAGCTATCTTTAGAACAGACGTAGTAGCTATCCTCAGGACATACATATCCTTGGGATATACGGTTCGGAAGTCGCTCGGCTTCCCATTTGGTAACAAAGTATACCTGAGGATATCCTACTGATATCTATAGACGAAATCGTATATCCTAGGGATGTCGGAAATGCCAAAACGGATATTCTGGGGATATCCATTGTATAAACATGTGCTATCTGGGATACGTAACGACGGCATGACCCGTAATAGAATAGAATAGAACATATTTACAACTCCACTCTACAACATCTCTACTCCATAGTATGGATGTACTTGCTCAATATCTTAAGATGATTTTTCCTTAGGGGAACAAATTCGTTGCAATAATAAATAAATAGTTTAATGAGCAGAGCAGAGCAAATATTTCCCAAATAAAAATTTACAAACTGAGAAATTTCCCAAATCTAAAAAGCTTTACCCCTGACCGTGAAATTTAGCTGACTAAAAAAAAGGTCCTTCTCTGAAAAATTCCCAACTCAAAAAAGCTTTACTACCCCCGACTGTAAAATTTTGATGACTAAAAAAGGTCCTCATCTATGAAAAATTAAACTAAAAATAATATTAATTAATTTTCTGTTTTGTGAGAATTTTAAATAATTATTTAAAATCGACTTTGTTTATTATTTTAATAATAAATTAAATCAATTTACATTTGGCTTTTTGTCTCACAGTATTAATACTATTAATATATTAATACTAATAATATATATATTTTTTTTAATGTAGTGTAGCTTCTGTTTTGACTTGAGCACTACCTGTGGGGGTGCTTAGAGCTTATTTCGCCTGGGGGTGCTCAAAATCATGCCCCTAGCACCCCTCCCCCAGTTACGGGCCTGAGCAGAGATGTAATGGAGAATATTTTAGAGATTTTAGAGATGTTATTAGTAAAATATAATTAAAAATAAATTAGTTTTTAAAATTCAGATTTTTGCTAGCAAGTAAATGAATACGTCGATCCAAGCTCTAGTAATAATTATTACACAGTTTAAATAAATTGATTTGTTAAACAGGGTCAACTTGCCGGGTTAGTTTTAAATTACGTTTAGGTCTTAGGTCAATATAAAATTGAAAATATTTTTTTTATTGAATGAATCATTATTATTAATAAAGTATTTAACAATTTAACAATTAAATTAAAATTCATGCGTAATGTTATAAGATTTATTTTATTTTATTCACCTATAAGATTATAGAAGATTATAGGTGAACATGCCCCTAGAGGGGTAGACCCCTGCCCCATAGCTTTTTAGAATAATATTTTTGTTACATAAAAAAATGTTTACTATTAAGGTACTAAAATGTTTACTATTTTACTATTAAGGTACTAAATACTATATTCTACTCATTAGACATATTCTTTGATATCGCACACGCTTGGACTTAAGCTTAAGCGTGTTAATACTGAATATTTTTTGATACATATAGCCGGCGCAATTACTATAGACGATTGTGCCTCTCACTTGCTCGCATTCTGCCTTACGAAGGTTAAAGCGTAAAGTTGAGAGCGCGCTCGTCTATAGTAATTGCGACTGCTATAAGCGCATAGGTATCAAAAAATATTCAATTTTATTGCACACTATCTTTTCTGACTTCAAGAGACTAAAGAAAATAACTAAATATGATTAGTTAGAGGTTAATTTTAAAAGCAAAAACAAGAAAATTATATACAAAAAGTTACTTTAAGTCCAAAAAAAAATCATTGTAAGACCCTAAGCTTAGTTTACACCATATGGACTATATTTTACCTAACTATAGACTTAGTTTACACCATGGGGCCTGATGGGGACTATATTTTACCTCGCTAGAGGCTTAGTTTACACCATAGGGACTATATTTTAAGTTCAGGTACTTTTCATCTACCTATCTCTATAGAACGTGATGAACAAAGATAGGTAGATTTTATTAGGACGTCCCCTGCAGTTTTAAATTATCTAATAGCAGTATTAAGCCGCGTTTACACTTGAGCAGTAGTGTTGCGGCAACAGTTTTTTAACCAATCAGAAACCAGTATCCAAATCCAAATCCTACTATTACCAATTCCCCTCTGCTGTTGCGCCGTTTTTTAGGTTAGTTTTTAAGTTTATATGAAGTAAGTTAATATTGATATAACTCGATATACCTAATTATATAGTAGATTTATAACAATTGTTATTCTTTTATAGTTTATTTATAAAGAGTGGTATTTGTTTTATTCAACTTTTATTTTTTTTAGCAACATGACTGATCAGGGCGAATTTTTGAGAAAATCGCCATCGCATTGAAAAAAAGTAACTATATAAAATAATTGTTTATTTATTCAATAAAACGTCAAATTTTGATTTTTAAATCAAACGTAACCTTTAAAAAAACTGTTGCAGAAACACTGCAGTGTAAATTTACTGGCAGTGTTGCTCAAATGTAAACCCGGCTTTAGGCTTAACAGGCAGCTGCCCAGGGCCGGATTTATTATTTTTTTTTTTTGGGACTAAGGACTAAAACCAGAGTTAACAGATTTAGTGTCCTTAGGTGTGACTGGTGAAAATCCGAGTGAAAAGTATGCCGAACAATTTTTTTTAAATGAAAAATAACCTAAAAATAGCCCAAATACTTTAGCTCGTTTAACCCCTTACTGATCGCATGGCTCCCACTGAAAATTTTCAGATTTTTTTTTATGATTTTATGACAATTTTAGGCATTTATGACAAAATATTTGGACAAAAAAGCGGAAATCTTACATTTTAAATCCTTATTCTACAGCACTATCTCTAGCCAGGGCCGGACCGAGCCAGTCGAAGCCCCGAGGAAACTTTATGGTGTATTTTAATTTTAAAAGAGTATTGCAATTCAAAGTTTCATAAAAAAGCAAGAAAGCTCTAGCACCTCCGGCGATTTTGTTTTATTTAACGTTAAGTTTTACAAACTTGAAAAGTGACGACCAAAAAAATGGTCGTCAGCCCTCCATCAACTAAGTTAGCGCCGCAGGCGACATTTTTTACAAATTCTGTTAATTGACGTTAACTTAATACTGTAAAAAGATGTTAAAAGCCTCGTTAAAAGCCCTAGTGCCAAAGCGAATTTTTTTACGAATTTGAAGGTCTATGGTCCACTTAGAAAGGACCCGCATATTTGCTCATCAAATAAAGTATAAACTAAAATAAACTGTCGAAGTCGGAACTCCTCAAACCCGGGGAAGCATCCCTGTAAATTCGGCCCGCCTCTAAAATCCCTTTCTTTAGATATAACCCTTTTAAAAATAGGTTATTTGCCCATTTGCCCCATCCCGATTTTTACCAAAAATAATTTCAACCGAGAACTTCAGGAAGGAAAGGTATGTACCAAATTTACCTCGAAGCATTTTTGAGTTATCATGCCCACAAGAATTACCGGACAGACCACCACCCCGAGGGTTGGTTGTTTTGGACCAGAAATGGTTTCAGCGACCTCGGAAACCCCTATATGCCAATTTTTACGAAAATACTGTAATCGTTTGAAAATTGTTAGTCATGCCCTGCAAAGATGAAGTTAAAACAGATTCAACTCAACAATTTAAAAATGATTGGCTTTTACCCCCAGGGGGTGGAGTGAGAAAATATTTATTCCAAAACTGAGTTCAGCAACCTAAAATCCCCTGTATAGCAATTTTCACTAAAAAATATTGTAAATATTTAATAGTTATTTATTTACTAGTGGGTAAAGTAAGATATTGCCCGTGAGAAAATTAACATGCGAGGCGTCAGCCAAGCACGTTAATTTTCGAGAGGGCAATATCGGTTTACCCATGAGTGCCATACAAGGTTTTATCCAATAAATAGCTTAGGAATTCATATTTTTATTAAAAATTTTAATGACATTTACAAGAAAATAATTTGACAAGTGACAGTTGAATGGGTAAAATAAATAATTATCCACTCAATAAAGTAAAAGCCACGCGGGGGTTATTATTGAGTTTATCTATTTAAAATAAAGCTGGTAATTGTCTTATTATCTGTATGTATTGGATAAAAATAATTACCCCCTGCCCGTCGGGAGTGTAGAAAAATGTATGAACAGATTCAGTTTCAGCGACCTCAAAAACTCCCTAACCGAGCCCAAAAAGTCCAAACCAATTTTAAAGAAAATATTGAAAATATTTTAAAAAAAAACTTCTCTCCCAGGTCGCTCTAAAGTATAAAGTATGAGTATTTTTATGAAATTTTATGACATTTTAGGACAAATTGGGTCATTTTATGACATTTTATGATTTTATGACCAGTGGGAGGCCTGTGATCGTTAAAAATTTTCCGAACGCATCCAAATAATATTGCCGAACGGAAAAACTTTGAGTGGTGTGTCACACCACCCAATACCCCTTATGTCCGGCCCTGCAGCTAGCAATATTTATTAGGTATTTAATATTCTAACATCCTCATTCATATAATAATAAATGCAGTTATTAGTTGCATAATTATTCTATATTTATAAATAAATTTCATGGTTAAGTCATAACCTTATCTAAAAGGATTGCACATCTTTATTTACATAAACAATTTAAAGTTAAATATTTTAACAGTAAATATTACCGAACTTTTTTAAATTTTTGAAATAAAATTAGATAAACAGTTGCAAGCATCTTGGGGAAATTCTTTTTTACCTCATTTCAAGAAATCTCACTTAGAAAACCTGTCAATTTTCATGAGTTCGAAAATATAATTGGTTAAAATTTACAGTTAATTTAGGCAACTCTGAGCCACTCATATTTTCTCAATATAAAAGAACGTACATCGCTATATCGTCTGCTTACAAGTAAAGTCCAAAAACATGGTTTTGAGATATTGACAAATTTAACTTTCATTGTTGTTTTTTAATTTTTGTAATAATTGTTTTTGGAAAAAAACTACCACAGATCGCAATGACATGTTTGGTCGTAATAATGTCCCATTTGCAGTTAAATAAAGAAAAATTGAAGTAGTTTAATTCAACTAAATTTGAAAAATGACATGGACCTAGTGCCTTTTACTTATAGGCCCACGACGTCGGCTTACAAGTAAAGAGCACTAAGTCAATAAAATAATATAAAAAACAAGTATTTAAAGTTAAAACCCTTCTATTTTCATGATAATTAAACGTAATGTATAACTATAAAGTAGAAAACAAGATGTTTACATAAATTTTCAAAAACTATATTTTTAAAAGAAGGGTTTGGACTTTTTGATTGTTTAAAGAACGTTTCCAAAATTAATAATAATAATTAATTAGTATTAATTAATTGAAACTGCTTAATATGCCAGGACTAAGACAGTTTTCAGAGGCCATCGGCTGTGCCGGCAAAGAAGGGTCTTCTAAAGTCAATAATTATAAACACATCGAAAGTACACGTAAAAAGCACTGTCATTTTACAGGTAAAGTTCTGTTTCTCTGTTCTGTCTCTATTCCATCAACTTGAACATAGCAAAATTTGAATGCTTTTGCCAGTAAAATAAATAACGCAATATTGTATTATTTAAATGATTCAAGCAATCGTATTTTTATAAATTAACTCTTTTTAGAAAGTCGCTTAGTGCAGAAAAAATTGAAATAATCTACAAGTAAAACGCACTAAGTGCAATAAGTGACTTAGTGCCTATTGCCAGATAAAATTTCAATCAAAATCAAATTGGTGCGTTTTGTATAGTGGGTAACTCCCTTGGCAGTCCACCTAGAAGTTAGTTCGGTTTACCTGTACATAGATCATCAAAAATTAATTACAGTGCCATAAAAATCCCATTTTTGCAAAAAAGTGACTTAGTGCCTTTTACTTGTAAGCCGACGATATATAGTCTGACACACGGTAAGAAACCTACGACGAAAGGGGGAGGTAGGAGCAAAAAACGCTCCGATTAAAGCGAAAAAGTTTTTAGTTAGATTTTATATTCAAGTTTAATGAAAACAGCAAAACTAATGAAATGTCATCAAATGATAACCTATCATTGATAAGTTTTGCTAGCAAACTGATGAACGGCTATTATCTGTCACTTGTCACAACCACCATTTGAGAAATACCCACAAAAAGAACAATCGCGCGCTTTTATAAAATCAATGAAAACTAATCATCTCAAAACGTTGATGAGGAATGATTTCAGCGACATCTGTCAAACATCATATCATTCAATAGTAATTTTACAGCTTTTGATAAGTTTAGCTGTTTCCGTTGAACGAACTAATTGCTTTATCATTTTTTGCTGCATTCTTTCGATAGCTTTAGAACCGTGTGTCAAACAATATTATTTTGAAACGTTAGGAAAAGGAATTTGTGTGAACTGGCAACCATTAATACACCTGCGTGCATAATTTATTAAAATATGAAAGTATGTATCTCCAAAACGTTACCTTCTAGCAAAAAAATACTATTGAACATTTTTTATAGGGCTTAAAATGAGCTTTCATTTAAAACATAGTTTTTTAAAAATGGATGATAAATGAGTTACGCTAAAAAAACTTTTACTGCTTTAAACGCCAATATCTCAAAAACAATGTAGGAAAGCATTTTTTGGACAATTTGAAAAATCTTTGATTTAAGTACTATATTACCAAAAATAACACAGGGACACAAAAAAAGGTCCGTTTCCCCAGACAATACTAACATTTCTATACGTTTTTGGGGTCGTTGTATAAAATGTGTTTCAACTTTCATCACTTTTTTGAGGTTAGCAACAAAATGCGACCTGACCGAGTCAAACCAACTCCAGATTCGGATTCAGCGACCCCAAAAATGTATATAAATGGGGAAACAGAACTTTTTTTGTGTGTGCCTGTGTAATTAAATTAAACCATAAAGTGCTAAAAAGTTTTACTCGCATGTAAAAAAAACATCGAAAATCATGGTCAAAAATGTTGCCGAAGATTTTAATATATCGACACTCTAGTAGCACATACTAAGTGCCGATGTAAATTTTAATTTTAAATAATTAAAACGACAAACAATTAATCATAATTTGTTAACAAGTCGATCGAGTGACGCTTCTGTTTTTTTGATGGATTGGTCGATAGACCAATCCAGCCGGTCAGCGATTTTGAATTTTTTAAAACCAGCGTATAATGCTTTTTCAGCTAGAGTATAAATAAAATATTTTGGCAAAAGTGGTGGCACTGTTAGGGTTGTAGGAAACAACACTTTTTTCAGGGCACGCATTTTTTTTTCGGAAAAGCCCGTATATCTCTGACCTTTTCTGCTTTTATGTAATATTTATTAATATTTGTGCGTTAAATTCACATTCATTTATGTAGGTACCTACCGGGTGTCCCAACTCTATTTATCCAGCGATTTTCTCGAAAATTAAAAGAGATAATCAAGTTCTGCGAATGCCATCTTAAATTAGACAACTTAAACTATCTTTTAGCATATATTTGATAATTTCAGCTCTTAAAATGTGGGCAGGGGGCATGGGGGGATTTTTTTTCAATGAAAAGAGGGTCGTGTGATACATAATTTTAAAGCTAATAAAATTCTCTAGTACATGTTTAGCATAAAAAATGTGTTTTGTATTCGAGTTAAGCTAAATTTAGTTTTTAAATATTGTGTCCTCTAGCGCATAATGGTAAAATCTAGGATGTTGGCGAACACACCATCGTCTTAAGGATGGTCATTTAAGCAAAATTTCAGGAAATTTATCGACGCCCAAAAACCCAATAAAAAGGTGCCTCCTTTTATGAAATTATGTGAAATAATTATTAACCACTGGGAGGATTGACAATATTTATTATCAGATTCGATATCAAAACTCCCAAAACCTTCAAAACAAACATTAAAAAAATGGGTCTTCCGCTCCCTGGAGGGCGCTGATGTGGAGAGTGAAAAATTTTACCAACGACATTTTTTTTAGCGACCCCAAAAGCCTATATTTACCAATTTAGATGAAAATATTGTAAAACATTTAAAATTATTGATTAGAAAATGCAATTTTCTGACTTTTCTGGTCTTTTTCTATAGGTCTATAGGGTTATTCCAGCAAATCGTGGCATGACTTTAAATAAAATACAGATTATTATTAGCTAGCTTAAGGCGTTCATAAGTTAACGTGACCACAAGATTTCTCGGGCAGAACGAGCGACAAAAATAAATCGACCGACCGATCGACCGATTTATATCGCCATAAAACGAAAAAGTACACAAAAAAATTGATTTTTTTTGACGAATACAAGGCTTTTCCAAAATTTTGAAAACATTAAAATGGGAAAACAATACCTGGGACAAAAACTGAAAGGGTGCTAGTTGAAGTACACTCTCGGTATTGCAATACATTGTCAAAATAGTTAATAATGCAAACAAATATAGGAACTCTTAATCTAATGTAAGCAACGAAGGAACATATATTTCATCCATTAATTTTAATACACAACTCAGCAATTGTTACAGATTTAAAACATTTTAGCCTGATTTCTTAAACATTTTAAATGCACATTTAGTTTTAAAAAGATCTTATATTCTGGAATAGAACAGAAATTTAAAGGTACATGTACTTAAGTCAAAATCTATGTCACAACATAACGTAAGCAACATTACATATAATTATAAATTTATCACATATTAAACTTATACTAATTATAATGTTTTGTTATTTTTTTATTTACCAAAAATAAATATTGTATTTAAATATTGTCTTTTAATATAATTGACAAATTTATACATTTAAAAGTTAAAATAGGCGTAAGCAACGCTGGAGTCACCCTAGTGGAAAAAAACATGTTTGGACTTTTTGGACATGTTTTTTCCATGTCTTTTTCTAAATGTGCTTTTTCAGCCCTGGCCACCGAATATGGTCATAAATTTTTTCCGATTTAAAGTAAATAAATACGAGATTAAATTGTGAATTAAAAAAACTTAATACCCTGCAGCGTAATAATGGTTAATCCGTAATCGGGTTAATCCTAAGGATAATCAGGTGTCCTAATCCCGTTCACAACCATGAAGCTGAAGTTTGCAACGTTTTTTTGCAACGAAGATTTAAATAGTATATAAAAGTACTAGTTTCATAACATATGTCTGGACTTTATGGAATAAGTGCTTAATATACTATTTGAATTTTCGATGCAAAAAAACATTGCAAACTTCAGCTTCATTCACAACCGATCTGTCACGCTGTTATTCCATAATGAACAATTTTTGGAAAAGTAAAAATATTTATTTTTTATTTTTTTTGTTTCAATAGAAAAGTTTCTTTTTTCAAAGCATAAATACGTACCTACGTATTTGAAAAAAAAATGAAAAAAAAAAAAAACTGATTTTTTTTGGAAAAAAAACCTGTTCCAAATTACGGACCCCCTATGCAATAGAGTCGATATTACAGTGCGGCTAGTGAAATTACCATACCTGCACAGATTTTACTGAGTACTTTCTGTAAAGTGACCACCTTTAGCTTTCAAGATCAACCAAGAGTTTTCTTTGACAATCTTTTTAAACTAAAGTTTTGTTTAGTGGAGGTGAGTATAGTTTAAGGGTCTGTTTAGTTGTTTTATGTCACTGTAGTTATGAAGCTGAAGTTTGCAATGTTTTTTTGCATCGAAAATTGAGATAGTATATTAAAGTTTCATAAGATAAGTTTTAAGCACACGAGTACAAGTTTAGAAAACAAGCCGATTGCGGCGAGTTTTCTAAAGTACTAGTGCGCTAAAAACGTGATATGGAACAAGTGCTTTAATATAGTATTTTAATTTTTGATGCAAAAAAACGTTGCAAACTTCAGCTTCATCTGTAGTTCATTATTGTTTTTATTGCTTAGTTACCAACTACATAATAGTGTACTTTATGCCTGTGCGGGGGGGGTCATTTTGTAGTGTTACACCCATGTTAATGGTATACGAAAATAGCGTTACAGGGGGGGTCCAAAATGATCAAAATTTGCGTCACGTAATACTTGAATGTTCCCTTTCAGAAAATTAAATATTTTTTTTTTGGTTGGGAACCCTTATGAATCATTTCACTTATAAACAAATCGACACTCCCATGCAACAAGGATGTAACTCAAGTTAGACCTATTTTGAGTTATACTCATAGGTAAACGCCTTGAAAAAAGACACACATGGTGGTACTACTCAGATTTCTCCACAGGCCATTTTAACCAAAAGTTTACCGAAAAACACTAAAGTAAGAAATTATAATTTTGAATATTATCAGAAACAAACAATAAATAAACAATAAATACTTATAGAGTTAAATAGAGAATGTTATAAGTTTTCAAATAATGTATCACATGGCTTCCTTTTCCACTTCAATCATTTCCCCACCCTTAAATAAGAAAAAAAATATTTTAGAAATTTAGCTGTTGTGAAAAATGACAATATGTGATTTACGGCTTTGTTGCTTGGGGGTATCGAAATGATATTTTAGGGACTTTTTACTAGGGTGCATTAGTACCCCCGACTTTATACCTTATTTTATCCCTTCCTTATATATTAAAAAAAAATATTCTTACCTAATTTAACTCCACCAGCCATAGTTAACAGGATATTTCCAGCCTTTAAATCTCTATGAATAACATGAGACCTGTGAAGAAACTGCAACCCAGTACAAATATTTTGGCACACATATGCAATCTGTTTCTCATTTAAAGGTTTCTCTAATTCAGTCATAATACTATCTAAAGCACCTCCATCACAATATTCAATTAACAGCCACAATTGCTGCTCTTTTTGAAATGCTTCATGTAATTCCACTACGTTTGGATGTTTTATCTCCGAAAGAATGTCTATTTCAATCATAAAGTCAGCTAAATCATCCTCACCATCTAGGCGACACATTTTAGCTGCTGCAAGTTGCCCATGTTGTTTATTTTGAGCTTTGTACACTTTACCATATGCACCATCACCAAGTTCACCTATCATGTCCCAAAATTCCTCAGGGTCTATGTCCATTCGCACATTATTATACACTTTCTTCTTTTTAGCATCATTTCCTCCGAAATGGAGCACTTTTTTAATATTGTTAAAGAACGACATTTTAATTGATTTAAATATAATTCCACTGTATCAAAAATAGTTATTTAAACACTATGTTTCATTATCACAAATAGAAATCCTTATGTTAACTTTCCCGGATCATAAGAATTTTTTCTTCTTCTCATTTTTTCAGTCGATGTTTTTGTTTAAGAACAACCTGTAAGAAGATTAGGTATTCTGTTTACGTTACATAAATTAACAAGTACCCAATGTAAATATTTGGCTGTGCACTGGGGACATACAAAAAAGTGGATTTGGTAAATATTTCCAGAATTAATCAACCTAAGCATAGAAACTGACCACCAATATGAAGAAATTTTATGTTAAATAGGGTTCTGAAGGTATTTAAATTATAGTAAACATATTTAAAAGTAATGATCCCCTCATGACTGGTGAAAGGTAATGTCAGCTACAAGTTTATGGCCAACAACCTGCTATTTTTCAACTTTATAACAAAACTATTGTACTTACGACGTTAAAAACATAAACAGTAAACTTCTAACGTTATTGGTAGTCCGTTAAATTTATCGCACTGTAAATTAATCACTTGATTATAACATTTGTGTATCTTCATCTTCTAATTAACTGTCGGCCATGCCAATTTTACCTCAACCTGGCCCCGCAAAACCCCTCGAAGCACCACGCCTGTAAATGACATCACCAGCGTTGTCAGGTTTACTAATATATCCGATAAATACGGAATAAACATTATGAAACATGGCATGTCAAACGTTAACTGTCCCGTTATGACATGATGTCATAACATGACAGTTTCAAGTTTACATGTCAAAGATCACATCCAGGGCCGAATATTATTCTACGAATATCATTTTTTTTTGGGGGGATATTAATTTAGGGACTCTAAGGCCCGGTTGTACAAACCTGGTTTAACTTTGAGCGGGGTTCCTTTACCATTGAAACACATGACAGTTGAGCTAGGTTCAAATTTAAGCGAGGTTTGTACAACCGGGCCTAAATCTGCAAATTTCATTTGAACTGTGATGAAAAAAAAAAGATTTAGAAATGGAAAGTACTAGGTTTTGTTCAACGGAATGAATCAAAGATTTGAAACGAAATTCGTTGCAAATCTTTGATTCATTTGGAAACTTTCTAATAAATAAACTTTTGTCACATATCGTCCTTGATACCAAAGTAAGTGTTGATTACTTTGTTGATACTGCAATTTCGCGTATGATACACGGCGTATTTACATTTGACAAAAATACAAAAGCTCTCATCTTTAAACAGCGTTCACACCAACGCAACACAGTTCCACATTTTAAAATGATCAAATGAAAATGAATATGACGGCAACACTGTAATCGTGTTAGCGCATGTCAACAAATCGCATTTGACAAAAATAAAAAAATAACCATAATTTTTCTTCCCAGGTAATACTTGAATAATTTTTCATACTCTTAAAAACTCACACATACCCATAGACATTTTAATATCTATGCAAATAACTTGTTAATCAGTCATGGATAATCCACGATTGATTTTTTTATCTAATCCTGAAGCCTAACAAGTATCAGACGGCATTTAAATCGAGCTTAAATCCTGTAATTTAATTAATATTTATCTATACTTGTTTTGAAAAAGTTATCAATACTTACACCAAACTATTCTCATATTTCTTAAAATATCTTGTTACTTAACCAAATTCGGTTATTTGTAATTCATAGGAATGTATGTACTTAGGTACCTAAGTACCCTAAAATCATGGCTATTCTACACACATTCATTTTAACAAATTCTACGGTAGTTGTATTTACAGCGTCGCACTTCTCCGTGTCAATACTGCTAGCAGTTATCGCATTCTGTGATAGCAAGCGATCGCGTCAGCTGCGACCCGGCCAGTCATAGACGGCTTATCAATAAGATTAGACTTGGTCTTGTTTACTACTACTGAATATTTGAATTGGCAAAGATAATTTGATTGTTATCATTAGCTTTTGTGGTGCACAGGCTAAAACTTACACTGTCAATGTTCATATAGATTTTTTTAATGTTAGAATTTCTAAATTTAAGCAATTCATTGTTAGTTTAGATTTAAGCATTTGAAAATTTAGATTTGTATATATGTATATATTTTGACCTACCCTGTAATTGGGTCCATTAGGACCTGTATGGATTTGTATATAAATAAATAAATAAATAAATAAAACTACTTGCAATTAATAGCTCTCCTATACTATATAGGACTTTATATTATAATGGTCTTTATAGCAAAAAATTAATGGTTAACTTTTTTTTAGAAATGGCACAAAAATCCAGGAGTATCTGGGCAATGATAGGTCGTAATTTTATCAACTCCTTGCGCCCAAGAAAAATCTCAGGCAACCATGTAGGTTCTGACTATTTTGGCAACAAATATTATGAAATTCCAGCTGATCCCTCCATAGGCAAACGAAAACCAAACAGATGGTTTGAACCCCCTGTTAAGGAGGATTTTATGCAAGAGATGCCCGCCGAATGGGAGGCATGGTTACGAGGGAGGCGCCCCTCTCCTCCTGAGGAAGAAGAGGTAAACAGAAACTATCAACTAATGATGATTAAAAAGAAAAATGCTGTTGCTGTTGAGGCCAAAGCAGGCAAGATGACACCTATGGAAAAGGGTATGGAATCATTTCCTGTGAGGCCAGAATATGAGACAATACCTGGAAGAAAGGGTAAAGATTAATAGATTGTATTTTGTTAGTAAAAAAATTGTATATAATATAAATATTATTTATTTTTATAGGCAATAGTTATTAAATGATTTAGTTTATGCATCAGTTATGTTTAAAATTAAATCAAACATAAAATTAAATATCACCCATGATTCATGAACCATGAACACTAATTATTGGGATACTATTTTCTGATATTTTTTTTATCCTTTAAGCATAACATTATCTTTTAATTTAAAACTTTAAGCAAATATTTGTTGACAAGCTACAAAAACCTACATACATTAAAACGTTCGCGCCGACGTGCGCCACCGGTGGTACACGGCAAAATCCATACGGCTATTGTTGAGTTTTACCGAAAACACCGTCGGCGCGAAAGTGTTAAAGTGATATAGGAAGAAATTTTACTATGTGACTATTTATAGTATTTTTTTACCAACTTATTCATTCCTATTCTATCTCATTCATTATCCAAATTAACTTGACAACAAGGCAGTGGGCTACAAACTTTTTATAGTTGGATAATGGCTTAGTTTACACTGTAGCTACCAAACACTTGGTCCAGGTACCAAATCTGAATTAAACCAATTATAGGGAACGACGCATGCGTATTTGCAATTATCACATCATTTGGTTTGTGGACCAAGGGCTTGGTACCTACGATGTAAACTAAGCCAATGAATGAAACAGAAGATATTATGAATGAATGTATGTTTGTATAACTGATAAAGTAAAAAACTATTAATCATTGCATAGTATAACATATTTTGATTACAATTTCTTGCAGAAGAGTAAAGAATTTTGATTAAACTAATGAATTCATGAAAATATCCAAATTAATGCAGTATTTAATGACAGTGTGGAAGTTATAAATTATGAATTATGTTATAACATAATATTTTATAACTAAATTCTGAGTTGGAGTTTTACTTAAAGTTGCAATTTAAGCTTGTTCATGCCAACGATTTTGTAAAATTCTAGAATTTAAGCCAAATTCTAACTTAGAACTTACGTTAAATTATGACTTGTATTTGTAATTTGTTAAATTCTGGTCAGAATTTATTTTAAGTTCTAACTTTTAGTTGGAGTTTAACTAAAATTCTGATTTAAAGTTGGGATTTAAGTAAAATTCTGACATTAAGTTGAAATTAATTAATAAAATATTACAGTGGCCTTTCCACAGTATCCATAATTAATGCTCTTAAGTTTACAAAATCTAACAAAAATTATTACATAACAATAATCCTATGTTTTTGGTGCACCATATGCATCAGGCATCCTTTCAATAGTATACCTATGTTGGGAAACATACATTATTGGAACACCTGGAATTTTTCTTATTCTACGTTTTAAATCTCTATCATTTGTTGCTACAATATAGCACTTGTGTTGTGTTACTCTTTGAACTAAACAATCATCAGCATATGTTCCTTTGTGCATGCAATGAATTCTTTCAAATCGGGGGTCTTTTATTATTCGTAATGCCACCTTGTATTTTTGTCCTAGCTTTTCGATTTCACCCAGCACACAGTCAGTTATATAAGGAATACATTTAGCATACAAACAGTCCATCATATTCTGTATCATATCTAATTTATTTTTTATCGAGAAATTAATAAAATTTGTATCTACTAGTATATGATATGGTGGTCCTAATTGCGTGTTGTATTGAAAGAACAAAGCTGAACTAGCTTGTGGGGCCTCGTGTACCTTTAATTTTTGTAGGTCTTCGGGCTTCTTCTTTCTTGACGGAGCTCTTAGTGAAGCTTTTATTCGAGGATCGCTGGGACTAATCATTTTCTTCATTTTGGCAAATCTTTTTTCGACGATTTTACGAGTTTTCTTCGTTTTACCCATTTTTTAATAAGTTTTTCAGTTAAAGGTTAAAGTTAGGTTATGTTGTGACACGCTGTTTACCTTTTTTACAGCTTAACCAACATAAAGAAATAAAGTTACTAAAATTCAGAAACGTGGACAGTGTTGTCAAACTTCCTAACAGATTAACAGGTTTTTATTTGCGGGGGCGGATCCTGAACAATTTTTTACAGGCGGCTAAAAATCATGAGATCCGTTCCGAGTTTGTTTTGGTTTTTAATGGAGGGTGTTGGTCAAGATGGCTGGAGTATATATACTTATAAGTATTTATAACTCCAGCTATCTTGTTGTTGGTTTACGTTAGTTTTGCGCATGTTTGAAAAACGGTCAGCCTCTACGACGCATGCGCATTTCAGCACCCTGCGGTACTGATCTTACTATTTAGCCGCTCAATTGTTTATTCAGCGTAAAAAATCCTGGTCAGTGAGCAATGGTCATAACCACTGGGCCACTACTGCCCAGATAACCAAAGTCTCCTGGGAAACCCAAAAAAACGCGCCGCGTCAATAAAATGCTGTTAAATTTCTTGCAACACTGTTGCAGCAACAGTAAGCCAACAAGTTGGAAGAACAAAACCTTGCCCGTCAGTTGCATGCTAACTGCAAGAAAAATGTTTCCACCAAAGTTGAACGCGCATTTCCAATAGTTTCTGATCAACAGTTGTATGCAAACGGGGTGCATCCTACGGGCCACAAATTTCCTACATTACGGTGGAGCCCCTCCTCTGCAACTTACCTTAAATAACAATACGTTGCCAGGAAACGTTTCCGCCGTGCTTTGTCCACACGCAAAAGATTTCCTGTCGGTTTCACAAAATACGTTGTGGAACCCACTTAATTAAGAGCAAACAGCTCCAAACTAAACTGAACAATTGAACGGCAAACGAACGGAATCTGGTTATCTGGGTGCAAAAATGTTTGGGACAATGCTGGCCATCCACTGGGCCGTGCATTAACTGCCGGCCAACCGAGCCGGAGGCGACTGTCGGCCGCTGTGAACCTATACTGCCCTACTACGCTAGAAAGCAGTATCTCCATTTATCGCATAGCAGCGTTTTCAAAATATTAGATCATAGATCACGTGAAGACGTCGCTAGGCGTAAATGGAGTTACTGCTTTAAGCGCAGTAGAGCAGTATATGCATAGTCCCGCAGGTGGCCATCGGTATTGGTCCATCACAACCAAGTGTGGCAAAACTTTGAAAGGCCTTTGATGAAGGGACACCAGATCTAGGTCTTAAGGCGCCTTGCTAACTTAAGACCTAGATCTAGTGTCCTTACTTTGATGTGCCTTCATAAGTTTTGCTGGGCCATTAGTAGTTTCAAATGTTTATTAAAAGTAGGTCTGTTAAAATTTTAAATTTTCGAAAAGTCGTCAATCTATTTGTTGTAAAAAACTATTCGGGGTCGTCAAATATTTACATTCACCATTTTTATCACAAACATCATCAAGAAGCCATCCTGTGCAAAGGACGATCAGGTACATCAAAACCAAGGTTAGTGATATCCCCTTTACCCTTCTACCCCCTTATTTACCCTTAAATTAGCAGTCCACTATCTCTCGTTTCATTTTCGTGAATTAAAAGTCGCTATATGCTAAGTTATAGAGTTATTAAAGGCATAGTTTTTTTATTTAGCTTAGATATAAAGAAATTGTACATACCCTATAGGGTATTTAAAAAAACACTATTTTTCGAAAATGTTAAGTCTATGAGGGGGAACTTCCCCTAATGTAAAAAATACCATATTAAAATTCAGTGCCAAATTTTAGATAAGGGTCCGACCCACTTCATTCGAAAATTGTAAATAATCTAAAAGCACAGAATCTTATTTGTATTTTTAAGATGATAGAGGGAGGGTGGGGATTGAACATGTCCAAATAGAAAATAAAATATTTAATAATGAATTTATTTACAAATAAAAAACAATACCATCCTTAAAATTATTGCAAAATAGACAATTTACAAATAAGTAATAAAAATTATATGTTATTGACATTTTCGGACACCTGATTTCTTTAATTTTACATAAAAAGGTATAAATAAGTAGATATATATTTTTAATTTATTTTGAAAGTGTTGGACTCGCTATGCATTTTAGCAAATACATCCCTGTAAAAAAAAGACCAGTAGAAAACGAATCGGAATCTACTGGATCCTACTGTTCTCTACTTGTTTTTTTTTTACAGGGATAACTCCAAAAGTAAGTATTTTTAGGTTTATATTAAGCTTTTTACTCAAGCTAGCTAACTCGCTCAATATTAGACCCATGAAAAAATTCAATTTTTTCCCCATTTCTGTTTTTGATAAAAAAAAAATGTTTTCCGAAAATTAAATTATTTTTTGAAGACAACAATTTAACAAAATTTATGACATATTACAACATTTTTCGTTTGGACTTTTAAGCAAGCTATCACAAAAATGGCTGGTTTTATTAGTTCCTGTTAAAAATAACAACTTACTGCTTTATTGCAGTGCGATTTGCGCGTTTGTTAACAATTTTAGAAAAAAAAAATGTATTCAAGATAAATAGTAGAGCTTTTTCTCCTCTTGCTTGTTGTATTCTATTTTTTGGTTTGGTATTTTTAACAAAATCTCGAACAAAATAGATTTTTTTTTTAAATTGTCTTAAAATGATCTCAATTATTCATAGAATAGAGCTATGATATAATATTTGGGTTATTTGTAAGCCCAACTAAATCTTCATTCCATTACCGTGAACTGTCATAAATTTAATTATTATGGTCTGTTTCATCAAGCAAGATAGTAATTTAAAAATCGCACAGTAAATATTTTTACAACAGGTTTGAATAGTATGTTTGTCTGTATAGTGCGATTTTTAATTTAATATCTTGCTTGATGAAACAGACCATAGTATTTTTTTTAATACTGGGTTATAGAATAATCCATTCTAAACAAAAATTTATATTAACAGGTCTCTAAAAATGCTTAGTTTTGAAGAAATGTAAAATGCGTAGTTAGTCTGACGCTGTATTATGTGTTCACACAGTCAATTTATAGCTTATCAAACCATATTTTCAATGTATGGTTAAGAAGACCATCACAGAATTAATAACTTGTAAAAACAAATCTTTTTGCATAATATAAATTTGAATGTAAAAATGAATATGAATATTATACCTAATGGTACCCTTTTTAAATGATTTTATTTTAAGAAGGATGCTACCAAGGGAGAAACCTTTCTTAAAAATTGTGTGCACAGATTTTACAAACTTTTAGAGAGATTTTAAACGAGAGATAAAACAAGACTTTAAATGATTTTAAAGATTTTCAATATTTTACGATATTTTAAAAAGATTTTCAAAATTTTAAGGGACTTTAAAAGAATTTTAAAGAGATTTTAGAAGGATTTTTTAAACATTTTAATTGGGAGTTTAATACCTTATATTTTAAATATTTGAATTAGGATTTTAAAGATTTTAGGGATTTTTAGCCTGTACTCAGATTTTACGGAGATTTCCCCCCTCGGGTGCTACATTCTTGTAAATAAGCGCGTATAGCGGGCATACATTCTAGAAAAATCTGCGTCACTCGGTATTTTACACGTTCTCTCGCTTTGGTGCGCTTTTTTTCCACCGCAAGGAAGAAGACACAGCTTTAACGCAGGTGCTAGTATTAGTACTCGCAAAAAAATGATCGACTTTTACATTAACTTTTTTTTTAATTGCGTTTTTAACATGCCCAGTTTTATTTTTTTTTTTTAATTTTAAGGTATTAATAATTAAATGTTTTATGTATTCAAGATTACAAGTCTTTCAAAAATCTAGTTAATTACTTTTTGACAAGATTGGAAGATTTTTGAGAAATCTTAGCGAAAAGTTCAAAAATCATAGATTTTTATACAGAAGGAATTTTAGAAGTCATTTAACTGGAAACTGGGAAAATTAACCATAAATCTGATCATTTGAACTAGAAAAAACCCAAATTTAAATTTAAACTTTTAAAAGTAACTTAAAATCTGACCACTGATAGCATCTGGACAAAAAGTGCAGACCTTTAACTGGGCTGTGTTTTGCAATAACATGTTAACCCACGTTGTGAAATAACAGTAGGTTGCAGAACATTTTACTTAATATCTTTTAAAGGTATTGAATTAAAGATTACATATTTTGTTGTGATACATAAAAAAGTGAAGCAAATGCTTAATTTGGAGCGTTTTAGTGAAAAAGTTTAAAAGTTGTTAAGGAAAAAGTTTAACAACTTACTGCCATCTCACATTGTGGGTTAACAAACTATTGCATAACACGATCCAATTAATATAATTATTTTATAAAAATTAAATAGACCTACTTATACCCTTCAAATTTTTTTGATGTCCAAGCTTTTTTTAACAAAAATAGTGCTCCTACACAGTAGAAAACTGTCATTTAGTCCCAAAATTAAACAATATTATATTAACCAGTAAAATCACTATGTTCAAATAACGTTTGATCGTATAAGGCCGCTCGAACCATTCGTCCCCCGAAGTATCGTCCGTTTAAGGCGTCTCTGGCTCGTTCTGCCTCTAAAATAGAGAAAAAAAATTTAAAAATCTGTTAATTAATTAACATTATGCTATATAAAATATTTTACTATTCCTTAAAACTACTTTTGTTTGATTAACACAGTCGTCGTCCCGAAGTGACTGATCGATTTCGTGGTTTTTAGCACTCTTCAGAGCCACATATCGGTAGTATGGACAACTACGAAAATCAAATCATGTCCATATAGCGGCTGTTCCTTACAACAATTTTTAAACTCAATATATGGAAAGGATCTGATTTTCGTAGTTGTCCCTACTACCGATATGTGGCTCTGAAGAGTGCTAAAAAGCACGAAATCGATCACACTTCGGTGGGACGACTGCGTTAATCAAACAAAAGTAGTTTTAAGGAATTGTAAAATATTTTATATAGATCTTTTTAAATGTTAATATCAAACAATTTAATTTAATTAATATGTTAGTTCGAACCAGTTTTTAGGGACGTGTCTCTGTTTTACATGTCGCCTTTGCCAAATTTTAACTATTAAGGGGTTATATACCTTCTCGCTCGGGAAAATTAAGGGTTTTAATGATTTTTTTCAGGTATGTAATCACAACTTTATTCAAACGAGCTACAAAATATCAAATAGTATATGTTTTGATGTGTTTGTGAAAATTTTATTATTGGAAATTTCGGAAAATTGTGGAAACTATGGCCCTTGTCCCGAAACGCCTTTTTTTCTATCGTTTGCGGTGACCACGATTTATCGAAAACCACCAATCAATCTGAAATTTTTAGGTATTGTTCCTAAATACAATAGTTGGTTTTCTACTTTTTCCGGTCGGAAAACTCAATTTTCGGAACATCGAAAATCATCGCCATTTTCGTAAAAATCTTTTTTTTTTTGCGAAACCCTTCGTTCACGAACTAGGCAATGTAATTAGGAACAACACCTAAAAATTTCAGATTGATCGGTAAATTGGTTTTCGAGAAATCGTGGTCACCTCAAACGATAGAAAACAGGGCGTTTCGGGGCAAGGGCCATGGTTTTCACAATTTTCCGAATTTTCCAATAAAAAAAATTTCACAAACACATCAAAACATATACTAAAGTTTATTATTTTAAGGCATAGTTATTTTAAATTTGCCGCTAAATACTCCACAAAGTCCGATTTACACTGAAGCATGTGGCTTGTTTTGAATGTCAACATAACCAAAATTTATAATTTTTGTTTACTTTGTTTTTAATGATGTTTTGATGTAAAAAAAGAGAATTGATAAATCTGTTGCTAAAAACACTTTTGTATTCCTGTAGAAATAAAATTTGCTTATAAAATCGCTTTTATTCAAATCAATTAGAGGAATAAACCATTGTTTTGTTCTCGTTAATGGCACGTCAACGTTTTACGGTTGTGTAAATTGGGCCTAGCCATTTCGCTTACGACGCATGCGTATCTTACGTTGCTATGGTAATTTCGAGATTGTTTACAAGCGGGAAGGTTTAAAATAACTATACCTTAAAAAAAAAAAACTTTATTTGATATTTTGTAGGTCGTTAGAATAAAGTTGTAATTAAATAGGTACCATCCTTTTCATAAAAAACGCTTAAACCTAAAAATGTTACAGATTATATTGAACTTTATCAAGGTGTCTTTGACATTTGTCAAATATGATTATGACATTACTTGTCAAAATTAAAAACATGAAATATACCGCAGCTTAAAACTCGGCAAAAATCCATTTAAACGGCAATAATTTTAATAATTATAATTTATTATTAAGAATTAATAATATTAATGTGATAATTTGATGGCTTTAATGTGGGTGGAATTAGCACTGAATTAAATTTTGCACTGCAATTTAAGCAAAAAGAAAAATTGAGAAAACTGGACAGATTACCATAAATCGGGGTTCTGGTCAAAGGAAAATGTCCAGGGAAAAAGAATAAACTCAAATAAATGTGCAAAAAGAAACAAGTATTCCTGTTTCATACCAAAATAACTGTTGACCGAATACTTCAGAAATCTATAGTTACTTTCTCAAAAGAAATCGTGCGGCCATCAACCAACCATTATTATCTGAAAACCATAAGCTTTAGTTTTCCTTAGAAGTTACCTTGGCCTCGACAATGTATGGAATAGGGCATAAGAAAGACAAATTGAAGTGGCCGCTTCTCTATAAATGTTTGGGCTTATATTTCTTTCCATTATCCAGAATAACTACTGAATAATGTACAAAAGATACCATGAAGGTGTAGTTATGTAATGGTGTATTAATTAAAACATATTTAAAAACATTTTATAATTTTTGACCAAAAATAATATTCCTACCAAAAAGTTTGAGCAAATAATTTTATTGCAATTTTTCCTATCAACAGACTTTAGTTTGGCCTTTTTGCTTACGCTGGCGATAGTTATAACTATAATAGGTATTATTATAATTATTATAATATTATACAGCTGCTGCAGTTAACCTTATTTTTATTATTTACATAACTGTCATTGTTAATCTCAGTAAAACACATATATACAACTAAAATTTCAAAATGTTTGGGTACCTCAAGGTTCTGTGATGTGCGCGTTTTTTATGAAATCGATGTTACCTGAAAAAAATCAATAAAAACCCTTAATTTTCCTGAGCCAGAAGGTATATAACCCCTTAATCTTCAGATAGTTAAGATAGTTACTATAAAATTATTTGTTCTTACCTGGGGTTTCAGTAAACTCCACAAATATTTTTACTATAACATCACTGTCATCATCTTCTTCCGACTGTTTTTCATTATAAATTATCACCCTTTCTACTGCTCCAAATTTACTACATTCTTCCTGAATTTCTTCCTGCAACATCTCATCCACGTCTTCTATACCAACCATATTTCTTAAAACCACTACTTTTGAGTCGACTTTTCTCATAAGTTTTTGCATCACAAAATGCCGCGCGTTTTGACCCTGGAACAAAAAACAACCTGAAACGGGTACCCTTCCTTGCTAAACAAACTATTGGTTACTATTATAGCGTAAACACAACAATAAACCAGAAAAAAGAAATATGCGACCATTTAAACGATTTTTTTTACCAGAATAAGTGATGAATTAGCCTGCTGAGTACCACACACACCACTTGATCTAAATTTAGAAACTAAAAGCGGGGAGAAGATGCGTTTTAATAGTTAGGCAGCTAACTAAAAAAATGTGGACTTTTCTGTTCATAGTGAGCTAAATAAAGGGAAATATTCCGTACTGGTTACTCTAGATATACAAGGAGCATTCGATAACGTTAAACTAGATCTGCTTTACCACTTACTGGCCCAATCAAATATCCCCAACGACATTGCCGATGTTATAATGCTACTCTATCAGGATAGGAAGATATCTGTCTCAGACAAATATGCTAGACAAGGTAAAGTTGGCCCAAATTTATCTGGAATAGGGCTACCGCAAGGCTCAATTCTTAGTCCCCTCCTTTTTTGCATCTACACGAACGTACTTCACCACTGCGCTATTCTAGGGTGCAAAATAGTGCAATACGCAGATAACGTAGCCATTCTCTGCTCTGGTACTGACCTATCTATCATAATTGACGCCATAAATGGCACACTGTCGAACATATACGCTTGGCTATGCATAGCTATGTGATCATGGGCTATCCGCATCTCCTAAATCTGTGTCCATTCTCTTCCGTAAAAGCAATAGACACCCCCGCTAGGACGTATAATAATGGAGGGTCAATTATTAAATTGGTCTCCTACCATTAAATACCTTGGCTCAGTCTTGGACCCCTCCCTGAGCTGAAAATATCATATAGATATGCTATGCCTAAAGGCCACCAAGAGAATGAATATATTAGGGTCTCTGTGCGGAACTAAGTGGGGCGCAGACCCCTATACCCTACTTACCCTATATAAAGCCCTAATAAGACCCATCTAGACTTTTGTAGCCTCTTGGTTATGAGAACCCCTAAATCGCATCTAACCAAGCTGGATAGAATCCAATCAAAATGCCTCAGATTTATAGGAGGATATATGCAATCAACCCCAATAAACGTTCTCTTGGTCAAAACGGGGGAACAACCTCTTTCGCTCAGAAGAGAAGTGCTGGCATGCGGGTATGTCGGTAAATTATTTTCCACCAATAATAATCCCATATTATCCAAATTTATTACGATATACTCCGACTATTATTTCGCTACACCCTATTGGAATAATAACCCCCCCATCATTTGCCCCCTAGATTATTATTTAAATCAATCACCCCACATTTAAAAAAAGTCCCCCACTTTACCTAAACGCAGACTTCTATAATAAAAAAGCAAATTCACTACTCTCCCCTTAGAAAAGGACATAGATAACTCCATACTATTTTTGAACTTCTTTAATTCCCCCTGGCCAGAGTACCAAGCAATATTCACGGATGGCTCTGTCAGAGACGGTTAAGTCGGCATAGGGGTCTATCATCCCGCTGCTAGCTTTCTGCTATTACTGAAAATCCCATCACATGTCTATACCAACTGCCGAAACCTACGCTATATTTAGAGCCCTGCTTCAAGTTAACCAATCACTACCTAATCATAAAAAAATCGTGATAATTTCGGACGCTTAATTGATCAATCGGCACTTATGAATGTTTGTCTTAAAAATAACACACCAAAAAAAGATCATCTCACACTTGTCTCCAAAAAACTTATAAGAGATATCGAGAATAATGGCGGAATGATAGAATTTTGCTGGATACCCAGCCATACGCAGATCAGAGAAAACTATGAAGCTGACAAACTAGCAGTGAAGGGATGTAACAAGCAAACACCCACTGTCCTAAAAGCCGGCTGGAGAGAATTCACAAAACACATAAAAGAGAGGAAAAAAGAAGAGTGGAACCAAAAGTGGAAGCAAACAGCCATAACAAAGGGTAGAATCTTCGCCACCCACAGAGAGAATAGTCAAGCCATGGTTGTCAAACATTAAACTGGACCGGCGGTACATAACTACGTTTCTGCGACTTAGAAGTGGCCACTGTTTGTCCAGAGCGCACCTCCACCGCATAGGCATTAAGCAGACTCCAGAATGCCCCTGGGGAGCAGTAAATCAGGACATCACCCACATTCTATTTGAATGTCCCGTTCACGCGGATGAAAGCAACCTGCTATACACACAACTAAGCAAATACATACAAAATCCGCTTAGCACCAATAATATATTATCCAACCCCTTGCAACCTGTAATATTAGCTTTAGTGCACTTCCTAGATGCAATAAACTTGTCGCTATAGTGCTTAAGAGGAAAATTTAAAAAACGGATCTTTACAGGTGAAAAGTGAAAAGAATACATAAAGAGAAAAAGGCTGGAAGGAGAAACGGAAGGGAGAAGGAAATATAAAATAGAACAAGAAGGCAAATCTACGCAGATGACGGACACATGAGAGGTAAGAGGAAAGCAGAGGTTAATTGAGGAAAGGATAAAAATGGAATAGGAAAGACATAATAAGAGAGAAAACTAAGAAACGGACATAAAACCAAAGCGTGGGCAAGAAGGAAAAGACAGGTTAAACAAAACAGACAATTAGTATACAAAAACGAAGCACAGAACAAGAGACGAAATTTGCAAAAATCAAAACCAGAAAATTCAAACCGGACAACTGGCTGTTATGGCTTATGAAAGCTAAAGCCAAAAAAAAGGAGGAGATGTTTACAGACAAGGCGATAGTTTCGCCATCTATGAGTTATAACCAAAAGCCAAAAAACTGGTTAGATATGAATTCATTTCTAACCTTGGTTAAAAATGAAAAGCTTTTTAACTTTAAAAGAAATAAACAAAAATGATAGATTTTGCAACTTATTGTAATGCATGTAAATGACGTTTTTCTGTATGCTTGTGGATAAATACTTTTTCAAAATAAACGCAGTGCTCAATAAAAGATTCATAGTAAACAACGTGACAAGTTAAAATAATACTCGTCCATAATTTTAGGACTCACCAGTAATGTAAAATTTTATTTTAATAGCACATTATAAATAAAAAGCTTACTATTATTATGATTTTTGACAAACTTCCACTTTTTAACAACTTGTTTTATAACTATTTTAAGACATAAGATAACAGTCAATTAAATTTAAATGTAAAAAAATATTAAAAGCACAATGTGTAATAAAAATATCACTATTTACTTCATAGTATGTTATATTAAAGTACGACCTTTACTTTGAACAAAATTGTTATATGAATCAAAATCCTACCTTTATGCTCATATTTTCTTGTTGCTGCAACGTTTGAGGTTCGTTTTGATCTAAAAGTTTCTTCTGTAGTTCTTCCTGTTGCTTCAGTTGTGCATCTTTGGCGCGTTTCATCGCCTCCTGGTGGGTGGGGTTATTGAGAGGCGTGGGCGGCGGCAGGGTGGGCAAGGGCGGTTGGATGTGGTTGTGCTGGTGGTGATGCATGGTGATTGGAGGCATTGTGGTAACTATTGGCGTGACTATCGATGGCGGAGGGATGGGATGGTTTGATGTAAGCTGAAAGAATATACATTGTTTACAAAAGTAATTAAAACATTTCATATTATTAAATAAAACATCGAGATGTTTTCCCAGATATCTGCCAAGGAAAAGTAGAGCAAAAAATATGAACCACATAATATAGGGGATTCCCCTGTTAGGGGAATGGCAAACCAGAAAACTTTTAAGCCTCTTCGGAATATTCCATGTTTCTCTCCGTTATAAATGTGTCAAATACACACATCGCCAAAACTCCTGGCCCCCAAATAGTTTGAAACGAAAAAAAAAAAAATATTCTAACAAATATGTGAGTTTATTTCTGCATTTTATTGAAATGCTTTATCACATGTAACGTTTTTTTCATGGAATTAAATTAAAAAAATTGTATTAATTTGGAGATAATTTTTATTTTTATGGACGATAACGCCACTCCCCACCGCACAAGAAGGGTTACCAATTTTCTACACCAAGAGAATGTTCAAAGAACGAGTTGGCCAGCAAACTCACCTGACATGAATTCTTCTGAGAAGGTGTGGGATATGCTAAAAAGGGTCATTTGGAATAGAGATAAGCCCCCGTTCACCCTTCAGGAGCTAATTGTTGCTGCTCAAGAAGAATGGAACAACATATCGCAGAAAGCCATAACAACCTTTTTATTGTCATTTACAACGTTATATGTTTTGTTTGAAAACCGAGGAGGGCATACTGGTTAATGACATCTTTGTTTCTCACATTTTGTGACGACTTTGATTTTTGTCAATAAAAATTTATTGATACGATTTTTTAAAATTAATTCCTGGAGGTGTACTCATTTCATTAAAATAACTTTACATGTGATAAAGCATTTCAATAAAATGTAGAATTCAACCCACATATTTGTTAGAATAAATTTTGTTTAGGTTTCAAATTAATTGGGGGGGGGGGGGCAAGAATTTTGGCGGTGTGTATATTTTTAAGGTCATTACATATTTTTACAGTGGCGTAATGCAAAAATAGACTAACGCATTACATAAATAGTATTATTTATTATAAAATATTTATTTAGTCACAAATAATGCTATTGACCTAGGTCTTTCAGCACACTTTTAAACAAACATTTAAAAACCATTTTCTTTGAAAATGTGCGCTCATGTAATTTGTGCAACAATATTTTTTTTTCACTACTAGTTTTAGAACATACCATTACTTATCATGTTTTCAGATTGTGAAATCAATTTGCTTCACCTATAGCAATAATAATATTTTCTCTCCTAGTAGGAGTAAATCTTATAAACAATTGATTTCTGTCACTTTAGATGTTTCAGTTCTTTGTGCAATTTTTACTAATTAAACCCAAGAAAATAAATTTAAATAACTTTTTATTTATTCTATATAATTAATTATAATTATTACCAATTAATACAATCAATAATTAGCTAAATATTGTAAAAAAATTAAAAAAAAAACTAAATTTTTAAACGACAGATCAAAGTATTTATTTGAGCAAATGTCATTGGCTACTCGATTTTTATGAATATTTCAAGAAATATCATTTCTGTTTATAATTTATTTTTTGCACGACCAAGACTAAAACCTAATTTTACGCTTTCATTTTTGGGACTAAACTTGCCGTTTTTCTCCCTAGGGAATAAAAATCAAGGCAACCTTGATAATATTAAAATATTATAGTTACTATATGCTTTGCTGGTTCAAAAATTAGGTTTGTTGGTGTTTTGTAATAAATTAGCGATTCAAACCAATTTATTTGATTTTAACAAAGAAAACCTTTAAAAATAACATTGTTATACATAACTTAAAATTTATCATCTTCGTCCATTTTTTTGAAGTTTGTGTCAACCATATTAAAAAACAATTGAAATCGCGATAGCCATAAAACTGACTTTTCGCAATTTACAGGCATCTTGATTAAATTACGAAAATAAAACAACCGATTTTAGAGACGTGGTTTTTAATTTTAATTTTATCTACCTACCTAAATTATGTTTGGTCATGCAAAAAATAGTGTATATACCTCAGGACTAAACTTGGCTGTTTTAGTCCCTTTCCCGAGCGAGCGTAGCGAGCGAGGGAAACACTAATGCAGCGGTACTAAAACAGCCAGTTTAGTCCCTTGGTATATAAATAACTATTATTACTTGAATAAAAATAGTTAAATAGTGCTAGTAGTGAAAAAATTAATAATATATAAACTACGGTAGAGAAGACTATTATAGCCTCGCATTCTTAAATCGGGATTTAATACGCTTGGCTATAAAAAATGTCCTCTACCTTGGTATATAATTACTATTACTCCACTCTTATTCTTGGCAGAAAACGTGATATTAAGGCAATGTATCTGGGAGTAATCACAGACAGCTGTCTGTGACTAGTCAGCTGTGATAGACAGCTGTCTGTGACTAGTCATCTATAAAGAAAGGAGTTACAATCTTTTGACAAAGAAGGTAAAGAAAAGATACAAAATTATTATGTTACCTGTGGTATCGCGATTCCAGGTGGAGGAACTATACCGGCAAGTGGCATCGGTGGTATAGTAGTAACTATAGGCGCCACTGGAGGTGGAACAACAGGCGCTACAGACATCGTAGGTAATTTGGGAAACCCTAAAGCCGCCACGTTGCTAGCAACTGCATCCATAGCCTGGATTTTGGCCGTGGCTGCAGCCGCGGCGACCGCAGCTGCTGTGGGCATGACACTGCTGCCAGATGTCGGACCCAAAAGAGCGTTGGGAGGCGTTATAGCTTTGCCGACTCGGAGGTACTGACCACCAAGATCGAACAAGTTCATACTAGCTATCGCTTCGTTTGAAGCCTGTGCGGTTTCGTATTCGATGAAGCCATATCCTTTGTGTTTATGTCCTGAACTACCTTGCGCGAGTTTGCAGTAAATTATGGGTCCAAAAGCTTCGAATACACTGCAAAATAATAAAAATTTGAAATCAATCATGTTTATTTTTCCCATTTTGCATCAGTTTATGTAAATTTTAAAACTCTGGGCCATATTCAACCATAAATTAATTTAAAATGCCATGTATAAAACTTGGACGTGGCATTCTAAATGGTCCCTTTTAAGATATAACATTTCATTATGTACTGTAGTTAGTACACAGTGCATTTTAAGCAAGTTTTTAAAAAGCAAAATATAAACAAGGTGTTTTCAGTCTTATATCACATATTAAAGGAGATGATTCTACATCAAAAAACATGAAAAAACACTATAGGAACATAGCTCCGGAAACAAGCCCCAAGGGAGTTAGGACCCTTTAAAATTGTAATAAAAATAAGGTTTTTCTTCATTTTTGATGTAGAATCACCAGACATAATTGAAATTTTGGTTTTCAACATTTTAGTATTTAATTTTTAGTCATCGGAACGTGAAACTGCACCTTCAAATGATTTTTTCTGGAAAACGGTTAATCCCACAGTATTACAACAAGAGTACATTTTTATGTATTTTGACCTAAGGAATCATGTTCCAATAATAAAATTACAAAAGAGTTACACAAAAAAAAGTTTGGAGCAAAAAGCCCCCCCCCCTTCGTTTCGCACGCCCCTGGTTAAAATAGGTACATGAAAATAACATACGAAGATGGACCTTATTAATGTTGGTTTGGTAAAATCTCGTCGCTCTATCTCAAAGGGTACCAGAATTATTAATTAAAAACCTAATTTTTATTACAATTTTAAAGGGTCGTAACTCCCTTAGGGTTCGTTCGGGAACTATGTCCCTCTAGCGGTTTTTTATGTTTTTTGATAAAGAATGTGACATGTGACATGCAAACACAGTCTATATTTTGCTTAATAAAAAGTTGCTAAAAATGAACTGCGTAAAGTATCTTGCGTAAATACCTTTTAATATCGTCTTCCGTCAAATCCGCATGTATGGACGCAACATATATTCGATTATATTGCTTCGCTTCTTCCTGTATCTCGTCTATAACCGTTTGAGCCTGCGGCATGTTGCTCGGCCTGCCCACCACTTTGATATACCTTCCACCGATCATCACGCCGTTCATCTGTTCCAAAGCTAGCTGCGCCGCCTCCGGTATCTCGTACTCCACAAAAGCAAATCCCTTGTGCTTCTGGGTGATAGGGTCCCACGACATGTTTATCGACTTAATGGGTCCAAAGGGCAAAAACGATTGACGGATAGTGTCTTCTTTTAATTCGAAACTGATGCTTCCAACGTATACCCTAAATTGGATGCCAAGTTGTTTTGTTGACTGTTTTAGTTTTGATGCCATCAAATTGATGGTTATGAATTTATGATTTTGTTAGTTGGGTGTAATGGAGTTGGATGTTAACATAGGAATTATAAGTGAACTCTCGTATTAATAGGTCGTCTGTCAAAAGATTAAATTGATATCAAAAATTTAATAATTAATAAAAGTGAAAAAAAGAAACATATATTCGTGATATGTCAAAAAATAGAAACATTGGTTGAAAGCCAGCAATAAATCTTGTATCTCACCAACATGGTCACAATATTAAAGGGACTGTTTCGACCTGATTGGCTCTCATCAGCACAGTGTATTCCTAAAGGCATGGACAGTCCATACTAATTCGGCGATAAGCGTCAAATTAGCTGCTCAACGTTCTTTGTCACAATTTGAAGCTAACTAAGATAATACCTAAATAACACTCATCGACTATCGGCAAAAAAAAATATTATTTGATGACTGGGTTATACCAGTAAGAATACTATTAATACTAAACAGAGAAATATATTTTAATGCCTAATACTAAAACTATTAAAAGAACAATGTTAAAAATAAGCCTTTTTTGGGTCATTCGTGTAAACGTATGAAACATATTACACGACTCAACAAAATTTTTTTTGTTCTTTGTCCTAAAGTTTATATTATGATTTTTCGGTTCATTATGCACAAAAACGAAAAGAAAATACCTTCTTCTGGTTTAAAGTTTGCTTTTGTGATAGTTGTGGTAATAATACTCATTTTAGATTTTTTTTATAAATTTCAATTAGTTTAAATACATTCAAAAATACCGCAAGATCTGAGTGGGGTTTTTACGTTCACGTAGTGCCTCCAGATGGCACTCAAGTGTTTTGTACATGTCGAGAAAACGTTAAAATGGCATCGCGAAAGTGTAAAAGGATGCTGATGCATTTTGCTACGTATGTGGTCAATTTATTAAAGTTCGAGACATGAAATATGAACTAAAAACATCTCACGTTCTCTGTGAAGCCTACGAAGCATATTTTGACTGTCCTGTTCGGAATTAAGACAAGCCATGGGCTCCAAATGTTGCTTGTAGTTATTGTAAAAGATGTTTGGAAGGTGAGCAATTTTTAATTAAGTAGTGAATCAAATGTAATGGACATATTAACGTTATCAAGTATTGGCCAATGAAAACATGATGGGAGACTATATCTGGGGTTTGTTGAAAGAAAGTACTTATGAACATAAAAGAAAGTGTAGGAGTGTACACTTTTAAAGTATTTTCTACTTTTTTTTTAAGTTATTTTGATAGTAAAACTTAATAAAAATGACAAACAAATTTATTTCGATGGTTCTATCTTCCAATAAAAAATAATACCACAGATTTTGATAAATATCGTTCAATCGGTCTTCTAAATACAAAAGCAAACTTTTTTATGCCATATAATTTTTTTTCGTGTAATAACGACCTAAACTATCGAAATTTTATACCTTAGAGTCAACGTCAAATTTTGTGTTGACCCGTGTTATTATATTATTATTAATTCGTATAGATTTGGACATGCTGAACACGATTCCGGCCTTTAAAATTACAGAACCGGCGTGCAAGACTTTATTTCGTAAAAAGGTAAAATTAGGTCGATTCTGAACTAATGATGCCAGGCGTAAAAAAATATATTTTTATAGATTTGGGCACGCTGAACACGATTTCGTTTTTAAAAGTAACGGAAACAGTGTGGAAATAGGTAAATTACGAGCTAACGACGCGAGAAAAAAATAGTATATTATTTAACGAGCGTATAATAATTGCTATTAATCAATTAGGCAAAATTTTGCGACACGAGATTATATATATATATATATATATATATATATATATATATATATATATATATATATATCAAATTTAATCTTTTAAAACATAACTCGCTATTTGAGAGATTTCATAAAAGGTAACGTTTAAGTATTACTCAATGCTGATTGTACCAAAATTCATACACTTCATACCCCTGTTCCGCTTTGTTAAAGGTTGTAGAGATTTCATATTATGGCTACCCCCTATTTGGCGGGTAGCCAAAATATGAAATCTCTGTAGCCTTTAACAAAGCGATAACCGGGGTATAAAGTGTATGCATTTTGCTACAATTAGCGTTACGTAATACTTGAACGTTTCCAAATACTTCTTGGGTAAATAATCAGATCTTATCAGCTAAAGACTCATAAGTCGGAGAATAAAATATCCTCAACAACTTCGCTTTATATTATGGGATCATCATCAATATACATATTTATTGGACTCGTTATTGTTTCTTATTTCTTCATTATTTTAAGTTCTCATGAAAACGATGTCTTTATTTTAAAAAAACCTGCTCACAAGCAAATTTATATTAATTTAAAAAATCAATACTAAATAAAATTGAAAAGAATAATTAATAATTATGAGAAATAAGAATCAACATTTTTCTTGGAAATAGGATTTGAGAAAGAAATACTAGGATATGTTAAGTTTAATTCTGTATTAAAAAATTTCCTGCATATATCGATGGTTAATTAATAATTATCGCTAGATATCTCAATCTCAATGGTTTGAGATATCGATGGTCTAGCGTACAAATGTGCTAAGTACATAAGGTTTCACTTTATACTTAGCATCTTTGTACGCTAGATCATTGATATTAGCATCGAGTTCGAAAACAATATAAGGTCAAATTGGTTAACTGGGCCCCCATTTTATATCGTGTGATATTCAAAACGCGACAACTTCAGTTGTAAGTAACATACATTCCAGCCCCTTTAAACTAAGCTTTTCTACCTATTGATGTATGGACCTCATAGGTTGTAATTACGTAAGGCTTTGGGATATCAGCATTTTATATATAAATATTTTTCCCAAGATGGTCCAGTTGCCCCGATTTTGAGGGAACTGGACTACCCCTGTCTAGTTTGTTATTAAGATAGACCGGGGACTTGCGAGCTATGACTCATGTTTTGTCATATTTTTTAACTTTTTTCATAGATACACTGCCGTGCGCGGTGTTATAGAGTGAGGAAAGCTGTCCGACAGCCGTCTTCGCTGGCTTCTCAGCAGTGTTAAATTTATGCTACGCTCATGAACGTATAAACAGCTCGCTAACTTCCGATGTCTAGTTATTAAATTCTGTTGTTTGGGAGCTGGGTTAACTATGCGCGCTGTTATACATTGCTTAAAATGTGTGCCAAGTCAAAACATCTTTAATATTTCAACTCAAATGTATTTACCAAAATCATATTTCAATAGTTTTGTAAGCCATTCACAATGTTAAAAAGTTTAAAAAATCGCATTCAGGTTTAAAGCTTTTTTAGAAGTCAACATCAATTGCGTCAAAAAGTTTGGTGTCCAGATGTACCAACAAAAATGTTGTACCACCTATAGGGATGGAAATACCCAGTTAACCAACTGGACCTATAAATAAATAAAATAAATAAATAAATACCTTATTTTTAAAAGAGGTAATTTTTGATTATTCTACATATCAAGTTAATTATAACCAAAACTATTAATTAGACAGTTTTTTAATACAGAATTTAACTTATTTACAAGATTACCCTAATGAATATCATCATACACCATAGTAGGTATTGCGATGATTTTGTCTGTATTTTACTTCAGGCCACGCCCTTCGATGACGTCACTTGTGGTATGGGGGGTAAAAATTTCGGTTTCCGGCCACGCCCTCTAACGACAATAAAATAACGGTTAAAAAAACAACCGCTACTGGTTTTAAAAGAACCGCTAGTGGTTTTCAAAGAACCGTCACCGGTTTTCAAAGAACCGTCACTGGTTTTCAACTAACCGTCACCGGTTATCAACGAACCGTCACCGGTTTGGAAGTCTATCTAGATTCTAAACTAGCTACCGGTTTTCCAAAAACCGCTAGGTCCAAACCGGTGTCGGGTGCTGAGCGGTTGTTTAAAAACCGGTAGCGTTTCTTTTAATAATTTTCCGATAACCGCCATCAAGGAGGTGTGCCGTAAACCGCCATTTTTTACCCCCACCACCGGAAGTGACGTCATTTGCTAAATCGTCGCAATACCTACTCATCATTGCTCCTCAAAACCACAAAATAGTGGAAAATCCTGCGAAGTTTTAAGCGACATCGTTTCAAAAAAAAAACTGAATTTAAACTTAAGAAACGTTGGTATGATTAATTACGCATAAACCGCAAAGAATTTACATAGATTTTGGAAATATATAAATATAGTTAGTTGTAAGGTTCTACCGGCCTACTTTCTCCAAATATTCGTAGAAAAATACAATTTATTAAAAAAATGTTTACTTTTGATTTTACACAAAAACTAAACTTGGAAACACAAATTTTTTGCTTAAACTCAAATTTTTGCTTTATATGGCTCGTCAATATGAGTAAAAAGATAATTTTTCCTCTTTTTCAATAAATTTTTTATTTTAATTTTTAAATAAGTCTTCATATATTTCGGAAACTAATCATTTTTAGACACATGTTTATATAAACTTTTTTAATCAGAATGATCCATTTATTGTTTATTTAAGGGCTACTTGCACCAATGATGGTTTAACTTTAAACTGGGATTAAATTGACGGCCGACCAATCAGAACTCAGCATTTTTAACTTAAACTCGGTTTAGCTGAGATAATCCCAGACCAAAAGTTGGTGCAAGTGCCCATAAATTCTTCAAATTTTTAAAAAAATAGAATCAGCAACTGCCACATGAATTTACTCATTAGTGATTATTTTTAATACTGAGTTAAGAATAATCTTTTCAAAGAAAAAAGTTATGGGCAAATGCTTAGCCAGTCCGACAAGGATCATATAACTATACTATATAGTACTATTGTCCGGGCTATTGTCTTAAATTAACATAAAGCGTGTATTAAAAAACGTACAAGAATTCTTTGTAAACTTTTGTAATCCAATCTTTAATAAAATTATGTAGATACTTACAATTTATAAAAATACTTTCCTAGCGCGTTTGAGGTTTTGAGGTGTAATGAGTGTTAAGTGAAATATTTGATTTTACCATGATTTTTCCATTGGTTAAGCTGAGATAAAATGTGACGCTCTTTACAGAAAAGGACCTTAAGGTACTAAAAGTAATTTTGTAGGAGAGCTAAGAAATTAAAACATAGTAAATGCCATTTTTCGTGTTTATTTAAAATATACCTAAATTATTTAACTAAAAATTGGTTTAAGTTAGACATCTAAAGGACTGGTGTGCTAAAAAAATATTTTTGCAATAACGTAGATGTTAAAAAACGTTTTTGATGACTTTTCCAAATTTTATTACATTTATGGTGATTTTCACGTGAAAGCAATAACATATTTCTAACGTTAGATAAAACGTGAAAACATTTTAACAAAAAAGTAACAAAAAAGTAATTTTAACCAAAAATTAATCATTTATTCATTTTCTCTGTTTTAGACGCAGAAACAATATCTTATGAACATGTTTATGCTAAAGTCTCCCTGAAGTCCTTTTCTGGTTAGAACGCACTATGGGGTATTTGACCCAAAAAGCTGAACTTAATTATATTGAGGTATTTTTGTTTTAAAATACCCTGAGAATAGTGATTAAAATGTTTAAAAAAATCTAGTCACCACTAGGAGGGGACATCCCATTTTTAATTGTTCATATTTTTTTTGTAATTCGGGTTAGGGGGGTTTTAGGACTCGCTGAAACTAAATTTATTATTTAAAAAGTTCTAGCCACGCCCACAATTCAAAGACAAATTCTTTATTTCTAAATTATAATTTATAATATAAATTTATTTATTTATTGTGAATATGAAAATTTAATTTTATATGTACTATACATAATAAATATAAATAATTAATATATTAATAATTAATAAAAATTTAAAAAAATACAAAAAAGACAGAAAATTAATCATGCGGCCGAAGTATCTATTTTATTTATTTTTCGTAATATCTTTGTAAAAATGAGGTTGCAGTGATTTTTGCTAAATGTACATCTGCGGTATTCCGCGGATACTTTTTTTATATATGTAAACTAGAATAGTTATTCTTTCATATTACACAAACCCATAGGGCTTAGGGACTGTTCTGTACTGTTTAACCTGTAACTGTGATAACTGAATTGTTTAATAATAAATACTTTAAATACTAAATTAATTACAGGGATACACCCTGAAGTATAACAAAAACCTTTTAGTATATGTTCAAATAAAAAAAAAGTTATTTTATGAGTCCATTCTAAACATGCTAGTTAGGTACAACAATTGAAAAAATAGTAATAAACAATATCTTGTTCAACAAAATCCATACCAAAAATCACCACAAATAGCGACAAAATTTATTTTCTTTTATCTTAAAAAACAGCAAAATCAATCTCTCTAAAACGCAGAGCTTTCAGGACGTATGGACTTCGAATGATAGTCGAAAAAATTCAAAAATAATGGCCAACTGTCCCCCACCTATTAGGCTAGCGCAAGTAATAATTCTTTTCTAGAAAATTCTAATTGAAATTGAATTAAGTTCATGTTTATGGGTCAAATACGTCATAGTGGAACGTCACAAATATAATCGCGTGCTAACCTGCACATAAGGGCGAGAGCCTGCTGCCGCTGGACCTGAGTCCTCTGACTAGCCATTTGCTGCAACAGAGGACAAGTGCCGCGTCACAACTTTTTTTTTTAATTTTGGAAAAATTCAACGCGATCGGTCTCGATTGCGTCCAAAATTAAAGTGTATGCATCTTCAACATTTTTTATTATTAAAAAAAGTGTTTTTATATTTCTCAAGACAAAAAAAAGGAGCGCCTGTATAAATAAACGCGATATCTAGATATCTATATACTTGATATACACGGTGTATTTGAAATAGGGTCCAAAATTTTAAGGGGTGATTCTACATCAGAAAATATGACAAAAAGTTCCTATAAACATGTCTAAAAATGCGTCGTAAGGGAGCTACGCCTCTTTGTGACTAAAAAATTCAGTTTTTATTTAATAAAACAGGAACCCTTTGAGATATAGCAACGAAATTTTGCACGTGAACTAATCTTTATAAGGCCCATCCTCGTATCTTATTTTCATGTCCTTATTTTAACCAGGGGCGTGCAAAACGGGGGGGCCTAATCAGTTTTTTGTCCCAAACTTTTTTCTGTGTAACTTTTTTGTAATTTTATTTTGGTATATTAGTTCCTCAGGTCAAAATACATAAAAAATGCACTCTTGTCGTAACACAGTAGGACTAACCGTTTTCGAGAAAAATTAATTTAAAGGTGAAATTTTACGGTACGAGAACGAAAAATTAAATACTAAAATGTTGAAAACTGAAACTTCAATGATACAGGGTAAATGTACATCAAACACTTAGAAAAAAACCTCATATACGAATCCTTCCAAAAAATCAATCCTAAGCGAGCTATGGTCTCCTAAAAATGCACCATTTTTAAAGGGGCATAGTAGCTTTAAAAGCGATTTTTCGACATACATGTATAGAAACTTTTCTTCTTAGTTTTTGACATAGAACAACCCTGCATCATTAAAGTTTTCGTTTTCAACGTTTTATTATTAAATTGTTCGTCCAAGAACCGTGAAATTTCACCTTCAAATTAATTTTTCTCGAAAACGGTTAGTACTACAGTGTTACAACAAGAATACCTTTTTTGTCTGTTGACCTGAGAAATCATATAGAGGAAATGCGCCTAATTTCGGATGGTTTCCAAATTTCGGAAGTTGATCCACTATTCATAATTAAGCAATTTGAAAACGTAAACATTCTACAAATTTCTAATCTAAAAAGCAGAAAGTTGCCTAACTTCGGATAGACCATTTTTGTGCATTTGATTCCCAATTTCGGATATTCGCAAGGTAATTATTATTCAGGATAACCAACCATTAATTATTTTTTTTATAATGATACAACAAACTAAGATAAACAATTTTGAAAAAACGAAAATTACCTAAGATACTAAGATATTCGAAATTGGGAATCTAAAATTATAGTTCCTATAGTATTTCGTAAAAATCGCTTAATGATTAAATTACGTCTTAAATGTGAAGAAATAACAAGAAACATAAGCAATGGGATCCAGATCTACTCTTGAAAAAATTTTTTCGGATATGTCCGAAATTAGGAGCCCTTTTTCAAATGCACAAAAATGCGCTGATTTTTTTTAACCGTGTTTTTTGGAAAAAATAAACTGTAATAAAATTGCTTTTATAATAAATCATGGATCGCTATAATAAGTTGTATCTGGTTATATAAAAAAAATATCAAAAAGTAATACCGAGTATTAAATATTGAATACATTGTAAATGGTATCCGAAATTAGGCGACTTTCCTCTAACGAAAATAAAATTACAAAAAAATTACACAGAAAAAAGTTTGGGACAAAAAAATGATAAAGCCCCTGGTTAAAATAAGTAAATAATGTACGAAGATGGGCCTTATTAAAATTAGTTCACGTGCAAAACCTCGTTGCTATATCTTAAAGGCTTCCTGAGTTATTCAATAAAAACCGAATTTCTTATCCACTTTCAAAAGGGGCGTAGCTCCCTTACGACGCAATTTTGGACATATATTTATAGGAACGTTTTGTCATATTTTCTGATGTAGAACCACCCCTTCATATTTCAGACCCTATTTCAAATACACCGTGTATACTTGATATCGTAAAACAATTTTTTGTATATTATTTATTATGTGAATGAAGTACTGGTTGGACTTTGGTATAGCCACTTATTAGTTGTAAAGTAAAATCATTCTGGGTTAGATGGAAGAACAGGCGGCTGGTAGCTCTTTTTTGTTGTGTCTGAGAAGCTCAGCAAAAAATCTGTCAGCCGTATTAAACCTCCCCCCAATAGCTAAAACAAATCTTGTAACTTTTGTACTTATTTAATAAAGGCCTTTATTAATATTATTTTTGGTATTTTTGCTGTAATTTTGAACGTTTTGCCCCAGATACAGGAAATAAGAACATATACTTATGCCAAATTTGTCTCTATGCAAGGTTATTAAAGAAAAAAATAATGTTTCAATGTTTTCTACTTTTTCATTTCTCGTTTCTTTTCTTAACCTGTTCGGGACGGTAAAAGAGCGGAGTTGTATTATTTTTTCAACTACCTAATAGGGGATATTATTGTTTAGAAGTAATTTTATTTCTTTCTATTACTTCTTTACCAGAAAAAAAAAACGATAGTTGCAAACACTTTGTTATAGACTTTAATGAAGACCGGACACGTTGTCACCGACAAACAAAAGACGAGAAAGCTTTTGGGGGCGAGCTCTCGCCCCCTGAGCGGGCGCGCGTGCGAATCAAGCTACGCACACTAACCTGCACATTAAAACTAATACTTGGTGTCTCTGGAAGGTCTTATTTTTCTGTGAAGCAAAATAGCATTAGAAACATCGTAAGGTTAAACGAACGGTTTTTATCATCGTCAACGAAAAGTTATAATAAAAAGACGTAGGGTTAATCTTAAGATGAAAAAAATACTTAATTTTTACTGAATTTTAAAGTTTAACCACATTTAATAGACCAGTTCCAAGGCCACTTCGTGACACAATCAGTTCAAAATTAAAAAATTAAAGGGTACTTTTTTATATACATATTAATAAAAGTATCTAAATTTATTATTTAACTCCTCGCAGTTTTACAGCCGAGGTGTATTATACGTTTACTTCGGACCCCAAAAAAAAGAAAAAAAAATTCAAAATCAAAACACATTGTGCCAAAGTGCGTTATACACATTTCTAAAAAAAACTTTTAAATATTTCCGTTCTTCTGTCCGTACGTCACGTTTTCATGTTAAAAGAAGAACCTCCAAGAATAAGAAACTAATAGGAGGCTAAACTTTTTAAAATTACATTTATTAAAATGATCACCGTACCAAATTTGAAAGAAAAAACACCCCCAAAACAGGGATCTTAACGTAATTTTTTCAGAAAAAAATAGCTCCATTAAAGGAATCAATCATACCAAATTTCACGGCTTGTTAACATAGGAAATTAGTTAATCAGTACGTACAAATTAGGACTCTTAATTTAAAGGTATTTAAAAAGAGAAATTTTGATTAAATTAACCCTAATTTTCTAAATTTTAACTTTATACGATTCCCATTAGCCGTTTTTTTTTTTTAACAAGTAACGTGCATCACTGTGTGCTTAAATTTAATTATAGTTACATGGCATCCCACGATCATTTTAAGACTAAAAACAAAAAAATCAATAATTATGTAGCGTGAAATGAGTCACGTGAACCCTATAACTTGTGATATAAAGTCCCTGAATTCCAGGTAGGTAAAAATTTTCATTTTCGTTTGGACTTTTCCCTGACTTGTGGGAACCCTGCAATATATTGAATTTTTTATTTTATGTTATTCATTGAAAAAAAAAACAAATGAGAAGAAAAAAATTATACGACGGAAACTTTTAATTAAATTTTTTCACGCACACAGCATAGTAGAGGTTTGTTAGCGAAGGTAGGTAGTTTACACACTACACTGCAAAACCAACTAACAAATCTAGTGCTGTTGCTGCATGTGATACTAAGTAAATATTAGTGCATGTATAATGGGGAACTTTTGTGGCCCCATGGAGTACACCGGGATAAATACGTAAGATTTTATTCTAAACTGCGTCCCATACGTAAAATTTAATGCCATGTAAGCCGGGATATATAAATTTAAAAATTCAGCGATATAATTTTGAATTGAGCAGCTTGCGAAGATAGGGGCCGTTTCAGTTAAAGATCGGAGTGCTCGGAGCAAGTTACCTCTCTTTTCAAAAAAAGAATTAGAAAGAGAGAGATTTATGCTCCAAGGTTCAACTCAAACGACCCCTATGGGGACTAATTCAACAATCAGATGACGTCATAATTGTACATAGCTGAATTTTTAAATGAACTGATTGTGTAGTTGAGCTTGTTTCTTTGTCTATTATTCACAACGTCGTATGTTCTTATTCAGTTGTGACATGACCATTAACATAATAAAAAAACAAATATTATATAGACCGAAATAATGTTTTTTAAAGTTAATATTTGGATGTTGACTATTAAATCTAAATAAATTAAATAAATAAAAAATTAAAATAGTATTTAAATAAAATTAATATTTATTTTTATTTTTTAAGTACTGATGCCATATTAATTTCGGTCTATATGTTAATTATTAAATATATTTACAAGAAATCTAAAACTGAAAAAACTGCACAAATTAAATCATTTTGTTTGAAAGTTTCTTGTCAATATTGTTAAATAGCATCCGATTAAGTACATAACACACTTGTACGTAGGCCATATAAAAAAGTATACTAAAATCAGCGTTACAGGGGTTGAAGGTAAGGCTCTATATTAATATCTAGACCTTTAGTTGAAGGTAGGTCAAAAACTCGAAAAAAAGTGCGTTATGTAATACTTAAACGGTAAACAATAATAGGTATCTAATTCATTGCAATTAAATGCATAATATAGAACTAAATATACTATAATAGTACTAAAGTACCTATATGGATATACTATAGAACTTGTATTGATTTTATTATATTAAATAATTTAACAAAAACAATGAATTAGCTACCTTATATTAATATACAGGTAAAACACTCTAAAAAATAACCTTGTTTTCGCATGCTCGCGATTACCACCAATGATATACTGAATTCGTAACATCTGTCGTTCGCTTCTCGTTATTGGAATCACGCGCAAGCGAAAACAAGGTTATTTTTAGTATGGTTTACCTGTAGGAGCCTATACAGGGTTATTCAGAAATAAGGTCATTAAAAAAATAGGTCCATGTTTAATTTTCCCAAAGTAAAACAAAAAATATACGCTGTTGTTTAGAAGCAGATGTTTATTTAAAGAAAACAGTCCTAAAGTACCGTTAATTACACCCAATTACATTACATTTTTACAGTACAAAAACCATGATGCCGCGTTTTTGTCGAAATTTAGATGACAATTGTAACAAATCTACTCATGTGTCGTATAAACGCCTCTTATCGGTAGGCAACTCTTGATAAACATATCGCCTAGTAAACAAGAAAATCGAATACATATCCCGCACGCGCGAGCTACCAGAACTGAAGCTGGTCAAAATGTTAAACACCAGCCGCCGTAAAAAGCTCCACCGTGGAATGCCGCTTTTCAATAAATTATATATAAATGTAGTGTTTCGTGTAAAATAAACGTATTATAAACAATGTTAATTAATTAACACTTAATTAATTAAGTGTTAAATATGTAAATGTACTTGTGGCATCGACAATGTGTGTATAAACATTTTACCAACCTTCGTGCATTTTTTAACCAAGGTTGGTTGCCTTATAATGTGTTTTTGCAATTAATAATGTTTTATTAAAGTGGTGAATTTGAATCAGTGAATTATTTTGTGTGATTTTCGAGTTATTTTTGATTTGTTTGAGAATATGTTGTGCTTTGCATTTACTTTTCCAATTTCTAACAAAGTGATTTTTTTTTGTATTTATTATAATAAAACAATGATTGTTAAATCAGCTTTGAAAACACAAAAAAAAAACTGTTGTTGAAGTTGTTAAACCTTCGTAAATTTGGCAACCTGGAAAGCGTGATAGGATAGCAAAGTAAGCTAGCGTACCACAGCCTGACGAGTAGCTCGGATAAGGGATTTTTTTAAATAAAATTTTTGATTTTTTAATTCTTGAAATTGATTTCTGGAACCTTGAGGAGTTCCTATTTTTTTTTAATGTCCCTATTTCTGAATAACCCTGTATATTGAATTAAATAAAAATATCATATCTTAGATGTGTCGTTAAAAGTAAAACGACAAATAAAAAAAAATCATAGAAAGAAGTTTAATTTCACGTGTGAAATTATCAAAACCACGGATATCTTGATTAATTTTAAAACATATAATTCAAAGCAAATGTAGAAAAAGCTTACCTTTTGCAACGACTTTGACCACGTTTAAAACCATATTTTAACATTTTTCTTAGCTAATGCAAACAATTAATAGGCTTATTTTGTCAATTTTCACATTAAATATTAAATTTTAACAGTAATTTATATTATATCAACCACAAAACGCAACTCTTAAGACTGGCTCTTTTATTTCGTTTATTTCAAAACATGTAAAATTAAAATGATAAACATATCAATGTTCTCAGATTTATTTCACAATTTATTGTTTAAGTTTTAATTAATTATAATTAAGCTACGGAACAGTTTATTTTTTAAAAACATGATGTAATTGTTTTATTCTGATTATTTATTTTCTTATGCCTAATGCTTTGTACAAATAACAACAACTAAGTTATAGGAAATTATAATGTTTTGGGCAAAATCTTGCTAGGTTTGGTCCAAACGTCGGAGCACCAGATAAAGGTTCAAACAATGCTATAAGCGCGCGCTTTTCAAAAATTTAAAAATATTGCAAGCCAGGACTTGGTACGGAAAATAAAACATACTTTTCTTGCCAGTTACTTTGTAAAACAGTCAAGCTAAATACCACTCAATGTGGTGCAATTTTCAGAAAATTTCACTACCTCTTGTGATATTACTGTCGAAAATATTTATTTTATTGAATAGAATAAAAGAAATAAAACTTGCCTTTTTACTTTTAGCGAGACATTTGAATAATAATAAAAAAATATTCTTATTATTATTAATAATTACCTGTTGTTGATAGGCGATTGTTTGTTTCATAAGAACCATCCTAATGCTTTGCTCCATGGCGTACTTTTTTGCTTTGGTCACTGTGTCAGCTTGGTCTGAGGACAACTTAGGTAGGGCACCCCCCAGGATACCCGCTATCGAGTTGCATCGTGCCCCTGGACCTAAAAAAACGAAAAGCTTAATAAATTTTAAGATTGGGTCCAATTCGCTAATTACATATACTAGGTCGTGGGTTCGAGTCACACTAATGTCCAATTTTTATGAGTTATTAAAATATAAAAGAATTTTTGTAAATGAGGTTTTCCACTGTTGTGGGTGGACACTTTTTCACAAATTAAAGATTGATATCCCAAGTGTAAAAAATGCTTTACCCCTGGTGGAAAATTTTAATCACTAAAAAAAAAATCCTCACCTCTGAAAAAAGCTTTCACCCGAAAATATCCGAACTGTATTATTCAATTTTCCCAACAGCTACATTTGTTTGGATGTCTAATAGAAAAAAAAACAGCTTATCGTCTCTATAAATAACCCAACTATACACGGTGTATTTGAAATAGCGTCGGAAATTTTAACAGATGATTCTACATCATAAAATATGACAAAAAGTTCCTATAAACATATGTCTAAAAATGCGTCATAAGGGAGCTACGCCCCTTTGAAAGTGGCTAAAAAAATCGGTTTTTATTTAATAACTCAGGAACCCTTTGAGATATATCAACGAGGTTTTGCACGTCAACTAATCCTACCAAGGCCCGTTTTTATGTGTTATTTTCATGTACTTATTTTAACCAGGGGTGTGCGAAACGGGGGGGGCTTATCAGTTTTTTGTCCAAAACTTTTTTCTGTGTAACTTTTTTGCAATTTTATTTTTGAAATATGATTCCTTAGGTCAGAATACATAAAAAAGGTACTCTTGTCGTAATACTGTAGGATTAACCGTTTTCGAGAAAAATTCATTTGAAGGTGAAATACCACGGTTCGAGGACGAAAAATTAAATACTAAAATGTTGAAAACCAAAATTTTAATGATGCAGGGCGAATGCACATTAAAAACTAAGAAAAAAACCTCATATATAGGTACTTCCTAAAATGAATCCTAATGGAGCTATGGTCTCCTAAATATGCACCATTTTTAAAGGGCAATGGTAGCTTTAAAAGCGTTTTTTCGACCTACATGTATGGAAACTTTTTTTCTTATTTTTTGATGTAGAATAACATTGCATCATGGTTTTCGACATTTTAGTATTTAATTTTTCGTCCTCGAACCGTGAAATTTCACCTTCAAATTAACTTTTCTCGAAAACGGTTAATCCTACAGTATTACAACAAGAGTACCCTTTTTATGTATTTTGACCTGAGGAATCATATTTCAAAAATAAAATTGCAAAAAAGTTACACAGAAAAAAGTTTGAGACAAAAAACTGAAAGGCCCCCCCGTTTCGCACACCCCTGGTTTAAATAAGTACGTGAAAATGACATACAAAGATGGGCCTTATTAGGATTAATTCACGTGCAAAACCTCGTTAATATATCTCAAAGGGTTCCTGAGTTATTAAATAAAAACCAATTTTTTAGCCAATTTCAAAGGGGCGTAGCTCCCTTATGACGCATTTTTAGACATATGTTTATAGGATTTTTTTGTCATATTTTATCATGTAGAATCACCTGTTAAAATTTCCTACGCTATTTCAAATACACCCTGTATAGGATATCTCAGTATACTTATTTTTTAAGTCTTTTTTATTTGTGCTAGTTAGAACGTCTTTAGAGTAAAAATTTATATAGACAACCCTAAGGGGTAGTTTTGGGGCCTTAAAACCCTTAAATCACGCAAATATTGATAAAATTCTTATAAAACCAGCCCTAGTGTTTGTAATTTTATAAAATTTAAAAGCCTTGAAAAGTGCCCTTAATAAAATTTAACGATTCTGTCTATCTAACCGACCGTTTTGGGCGCTTAGGCACGGATATATGTTTTTGTACTAGCTTAATATTTTAGTATATATTAAAATCTAGCTATTTAAAATAAAATAGAAACCAGCTAAAAAAATAATTTTTCATAAAATTTTACTATTTTGCCTGTTTATCCGACACATTTTGGGGCTTAGGCGCTGATAGATGTTTTTCGAATGGCCTAATATTTTAACTATTTTTACAATAGGTCTGTTTAAAATAAAATTTAGAACAAGGTCTTAACATATTTCGCAAATGCCTTGAATTAAAAATTGTTTTGATAAAATTTTGCGATTTTTGTTAAAACGTTTGTTAACCGCTGGGGTGTTTTTTCATAGGACCTTTGTGACGTGAGGCAAAAGGGACTTACTTGTATTGTTCCAGGTGTCTTCTTGTACTTGGGCCCAAGATGATGTTTCCTCGGAGAAATGGCGTAAGCCCTATTTGCAACTCGTTCTACGCAAAATGTTATTTATTGGATGTATTTTCCATAGTGTGATTCATTACGAATAACTCTTGTTATTTTTGTTCTTTGGAAGCGATAGTGGCGTGAGTATCGCGCCCCTGACGAATTTAACGTATTGTCCGGACCGTGCTGTTTTACGAACTCATTCAAATTACACTGAAATATCGCGTGACGCCAGCAACTTCAGGAAGTACGTCATGCACATGAAACCTTATATTTGTCCGCATAAGGGACTTATTAAAATCTACTATATACAGGTTGAAAACTAAACAATGTTGATGTTTAATGGCGCTTAGACCACATACTCGTTGCGTAGATATTTTGAGATAATCAAAATTGGTTACTCAAAAAGAAAAAATATAGATCAGTGCTTTTAAATTTTATAAAATATCAAAGTTTGTATGTTTGAAACACTAGGGCTGGTTTTATAAGAACTTTATTGATATTTGCGTGATTAAAGGGGTTCTAGGGCCTAAAAAGTACCCCTTAGGGGTTTCTATACAAATTTTTACTCTAAGTGCGTTCTTGCAACGACAAGTAAATAAGTTAAAAAATAATGGACCACCCTAATATCCCAGCGATCAGTAACTAACAAAATTTTCCTATCTGGACAGTAGATTTTCCCAACTCCAGCGTGGTTGGGGAAGGGGGTGGCGCCCCCCTTCGGAGCACCCCTGTTTAATATACAACAACAAAAAATAGCTAGTGAAAGTAACGTTTTTTTCTACGACTGCTTTAGAATGTAAGCAAATATACACACTTTTCAAACAGAATTAATCCATTCTAGCTCTAGATACGGTATGAATATTCCGTATCAAATGTTAGAATGAGCACATGTAGTGACATCTCTTGTTTATAAAAGTATAGAAAGCTGTAGCAAAATTAGCAAAAATATATATATTTCACCATGAAATATTGAATAATTTAATGCAATTTAAAGTTTTGCGTTAAAATTACATAAAGTTTATTAGTTTTTCTTAATATTTGACCAGTTTCTTATCAATTTAGTTCAAAAAACTAAAACTGCTCCATCTATTAAATATTTAAACCTGATATCTGTCACAACAATCTGACATAAGTTTCAATTTTTGCATTTTAATTTATAAATATGAGCTAAAATTAAAAAAAATCTTTTTTAAGTACCGATTTGATAAAATTATTAAATAACATAAATGTTTTATTTAAAAATATGTGTTTTGTTGCATTTACAATGTCCAGTTACAAATAAACATTGTTTTTAACCTTGTCCGCAGTTTAAAGCCATACAGTGTTTCATATTTGCAGTCAAAGAAAAAGTATAGTCTACAACACGTATGGAATAGTCATTTCGCGCTCGCGGAATATAGTCTATTCCATACGTTATAGAATATACTATTTAATAGCGGTTAAAGATTAAATAATTTAAACTTACCTGTAATAACTTCACCCGTTTGTTCGAGATCATAAATATAATTGATGTCATCCCCTACAACAAAGCAATTTGTGTAGAATTTTAAAATAAGAAAATTTAAATCTGTGATGATAGCTGCATATTTACTGACACCATAAACAAAAGAAAATTATGCTAATAACTGCATATTTACTTACATCTCATAAAGATAAGTATGCTAATAACTATTTTTTTTATCTATAAGAGAAAATGCCTGTCTATGACATATATCCATACATCTATGGGTGTATGTATGTATCGTTATCCGGGTTTGAAGACCCACTTCCAGAATAGCTAGAAACGTCAAATTTGGTATGTTAATGGTGTATCCCGCCACGATCCCAGGAACAATGCTGAACTTGTCATACGACCCGCTAACCCTTCCAACTGGAGAAAACATTTAAAACAAACTTGCATGGAGTATCCCCCATGAGCTCAGGAAAAATACGAAACTTTCGATATTTTTAGGTTTTAAAATGTGGGTGGCACCCTATAGGGGGAACGTTATTTAAAGGAAAGGGGGCCATGTGATATATCATCAAAATTATAAAATCGGTTATATTTTTTATTTTTTTAAACATCTCACGGTGTCCGGGAAAGAAGATTTAGTTTGACTTTCGAATAAGCCAAATTTTATTTTATAGCATTGTTACATGGTGCTTGGGTATGACTTTTACCAAATTAAAAAAAAATCTATCGGGCCGATCGTTTTTTATTTACGGAAAAAAAAACCCGCATATAGGGTCGGGTGCTTCTTAAAAGTAGAAAATTTGAAATGTAAACGAGCCACCCCCTCATTTTATTTTTCCATGTAAAAAAATGCTTGAGACCAAATTTAGCCAAAATTGAACAATTTCTAGAGGTCGCTACCAGCAAAAAAAGCATTTTCTTGTAAAATGCATATGTTTTTTCAAAAGTTATTGAAATACATATTATGAATGGATAAATTTGGGTTTAAAATGATCTAGGTTAGTTGCTTAATAAATTTATATTTCGATTCCTAGGGGGTGGGCCACGTGATCCCCCACCTATGATCATGACTTTTATTAAGCACTAACCTAGATTATTTTAAACCCATATGTATTTCCAATAATTAAAAAAAAATGGACTTTGATTTGTTGGCAATATGTACCTGTATTCAATTTAGAAGGTTTTGAGGGTTCAACCACTTCAGGTTGCTGTATTGAAATTTTAATTTAATTTAAATTATCAACTTAAAAGTGTTATTTTATATTTACTATTTTTTACACTTTAATTAAAGTCGTTACGAATTTATAACAAAATCTTATGGCTGTAAGGAATATGCAACTATCATTCTTTTAGTTTTTTTTGCAAGATATAAACGTAGAATAATTATTATTATATAGAACCAGAAAAAAATGAATAATTTGATATTTACCTCAGGAAACATTAATAAATATTTACGACTTTACAAATTAACATAAAGCAATTTAGTTAATAATTATTAAAATTTTAAAGGCCAAACCAGGTTTGACGATACTAATCTGTGATACCGTCAATCGGGGTTAAGTTAATCAGTAGGGGTAAGGTGAATCAAGGGTTCATTCACCAAAAGTTTATTTCTCGCGCAGGCTCGAAGCTAATGAGTACCACGCGACCAGATTTAGTGGGGGGAGAAGGTCTAAAATTACAACTACTCTACTACTACTCTACAAAAGAGACGATGACAAAAAAAAAACGTCCCCACTAAAATTACAACTTTTATATTAACCCATGAAATTAACAATTTTTTGAATTTTAAGAGGTGGTGGAGGCTCCCCCCGTAGGTACGGCCCTGTGCCGATCTATCGGCAGTTTTCTGACAACGTGGTAGTTATTAAAGGGTTGTTATGATTTTTGAGGCATACAATTAACGATTCTTGGATTTTTGCCGATCCATCGGCAGTTTACTGACAACGTGGTACTTATTAAGGGGTTGTTATGATTTTTGAGGCATTAAATTGACGATTCTTGGATTTTTTTTCAGAAAACCTGTATTATTTTTATGTACAAAACTTTTTGCAAATAATTAGGCAACTCTTAAAGTTCACAATTTTTTTTCCGTCATAAATAAATGTGCAGCACGCGCTGAAGTTGACACCTCAAAAATAACATGGCAAACGGTTCCAGCAATAGCTCCGCCCCTGTGGTCTGAAACACAAATATAAAAAACAGACTTGTTAAAAATTACCTCCTTTACTTCGCAATGTCGGCATTAGTCAAAATACAAAAAAAAAATCCACGCGTATTTCAGTGAGCAAAACAAAAAAAAATGCAATGTTCCGGCCAAAATGTATATCTTTGCCAGGACACTTTTTAGCATTCGTATGTATTATTAAACACTTCTGCGCATAAATATGTTCTACCAAATCCTACTGCGCATGGTATATTTGTATGTTTGCCACAATACCTTTGTGCATTCGTATGTATTATTAAACACTTCTGCACATAAATATGTTTCACCCAACTCTTCTGCGCGTGGTATATTTGTATATATTTGCCAGAAGCATGAGCATTTGTATGTATTATCAAAAACTTCTGCGCATACTTATGTTTGCCTGAGCAGTACTGCGCATGCGAAAATAGCACAAACTCAAATTTACCTCAACTGAACCGAATATATGCGAACATAACCAAAAAAAAAACTCGATTATAACGAAATATACCGGTAAAACTCAAAAAAAAAAAAAAACGTGTGAGCTTGTTTAAAGACTTTAGACCGCTATATCTCGAAAAGTATACGCCCTAGCAAAAAAATTACTTCTTATGTTTTTGTTTAAAATCAAAAACCCTGACTATTGGTGAAAAAAAAACCTGGGACGTAAAATAAGCAATTTGCGCAGTTACGTCCTTTTCCGTAAGCTCGATTTTGCCCATCTTCGAATTTATCCGAGCTATGACGCCAATACACCTGCGTACCAAATTTCAATTGCCTAGCTCAAAACGTACTCGAGTTATAGTGGTAACAGACAGACAGACAGACAGGCAGATTTTTTTAACATGGTCTTAAAAACTTTTTAACGTCGAGAAAAGTGAAAAAAATCGGAAAAAAATGCGTATTTCAATACTTTTATATATTGAAAATATAAAAGCAAAAAAAAAACTATTTTTTGAAACTAAAAATCAGAACGACTCCTTGAATCAAGCCTATTATTTGTGTCTGAAATAGACTGAAGTGACTCTTTTGCGAAAGTGTGCTAAAAGATGAGGATCATACCAATTTGCGGTTCGCGTAACTCGGTCTGAATCCCTTATACGAGAGCAGCCTAATACGTTTTAGGTTTTAGTGACTGCGTTCTATTTCAGACACGGAAAATACGCGCAAAAAAAATTGTAAACGAACTTTTGATTCACTTTACCCCAAGTGATTCAATTAATCCCAGTTGAGGGTACTAAACGAAAAAAAAAATTATTATTTTTCTCATTAGTTTTTTTTTCCATAACAATTATCGTTAATAAAAATAGTAGAAACTCCCTTTGAATTAAAAGTAGTACCGGCCAAGATGGACTATAGTTTGGACTTTTTTAATGCATTAATTTTGGTCCTGAATTTGCGAAACACTATTAAATATTTGAGGGACTAAAGTAAATATTTTAGTCTCTAAAAGTATCTACTTTAGTCCCTAGGTAAAACTTTCCTTCAATACATTAAACAATAAAGAGGGTAAAAATAAATCCGCTAAATGAAGTTCATTAACGCTCAGTGGCGATAGCTTTTGCCATTTGCTTTGTTTCCAATCACAAGCGACATCCAATGGCCAAGATTCGCCATCTTTAGTTGTTTACTTGTTTTTACAACAAAAAGCATCTTTAACTTTTGCTACTAAATTAATTTAAACAAAAAATATATCCCTAAAGAGGTTAATATAAAATATTTCTGTTCCAAATATTGATTTCTTCATAACGATGATGTCATTTATAGATAACATTCAGGGAGTCCAATAACTCTCTCTGCAAAATGAAAACCACGGATACTGGTCGTGATTATTAAACCTAAATTACTTTAATCCAAAAATGTTTTTAGCTAGAACTCTTTGAAGATGGCCACGTCATTTTTTTCAAATATATAAAAAAAATGTACACAACTCTAGTAACTGCTGGAATTAAGAAACATCTGACATCTACAAATTTCTGATTTTGTTTGTTTGTCAAAGCATTCTTGGTGTACAGAATTTAGTAACCAAACGGAGAAATACAAAAAGTTAAATTGGGTTTTCTCTAAAACGGTACATTATAGCGAAATCAAACAAGAGTAGATTATTATTATAAAAAACCCTAAGGTTAAACATAAAAGATTTCAAAAATTTGAGGATAAAAATATTATAATTCAAAATGTCTGTTGCCCCCCCCCCCCAGTGAAATTTTAAATAACGACTTTTTTCAGATCTTTGAAAAAATTAAGCGAAGCAGCTATATTTAAAAAGCTCTAGCTCCATTAGAAAGCATTTCTGAATTAAGATAATTTAGGCTAAATCAACATAAAATCAGGTTTAGTATCTGGGCTTTCTATTTGACCATAGAGTTTTTGGACACCCTGTATATGTTAATAAAGTTTAGTTTTAAAAATGTTTAAAAGTAAGTTCTTAATAATACCAACAATGACGTAAATATTTATTCGTGTTTCCCAGTTGACGATAAATAGTAGTTGTAGGTATGTACCATTTTAATAATATTTAATTAATATTAGATTGTGCTGAAAACACAATGAGGGGCTGTTTAACTCACTTATCGTCACCACTACTTCGTTTTTAACAGTACAAAATATTTCTGAATGAAAGCTGTTTGATATATTTTAAATTTTTTGCATATATTAACATTTATGTCGGCCATGAGGTACTATGATATTACCTCCGGCTGGAATTTTGTGAGGTGGTTGGGGTACCAACAGGAAGTGTCGTCTGCAAGGATTTTGCTCAAAACCCCTGCGGACGACTCTAACATGCCAAAAAAACACTGCTAAAAAAATGTTCTTACCTCCGATTGAATGTGACAGATGTTGTATGTAAATCGTCAGACGGCTAGGTCACTGCTGAAGGGGTATCAGACGCCCTCAAATTTGTAATTTTCGACAAAAATATTAAAAGTTTTAGGCAAAGAAACTTTGCAGCGGTATTTTCGTCTGACGAATATAATATGGGCTCAGAATGGATTCTGAGGTAATATGTTAAAGGCAGTGACCTAGCCGTCTAACGATTTACATACATCATCTGTGACTTTCTAACAGGTAACATGCAAATTTTCAGCAGGAGGTACGAAAATTTTTTAGCAGGTTTTTTTTGCACGTTTGAGTCGTCTGACGTGTCCTTTGCAACCACCTCACAAAATTCCAGCGGGAGGTAATATTATAGTACCTCGCTGCCGCCAGCTCTTAGTCTAGTAGCTGCTTAAACAAAAACGTATCAATATTTTTTTAAGGCAGATTTGTTTTATTTGCACTGAAATGGAATGTAAACTGACATAAATTAGTAAAATAAGTTCATTTGGTAAAAGAACATATTTTTTATACAATAAGTGTAAAATACACTTTTTTGAAAATCAAATACCTTCACAATTCCCAAAACTGTTCAAGAAATGTGCAGATATGTAATTCGAATTACTATCTATCTTCTGCAAGATGACTTTAAAGATGACCGTAAAGTCATCTTGATCCTCTAAAATCCTGGGAAATGTTGCACGCATCCTTTAAGATAACTTTTATCGTCAAAATAGGACGTCTTGAAAAAAAGTTTCCGTTTTCTTTATATAACTAATACGTTTATTTATGGCGATAACTGAGTTAAAAGTTTATCAATAATAAAAATTTACCGTGTGTACATGGTCAACACGGTTACTATCTCATATGGCTTAAAACACCGCCTCCGCATAAAGCTTTGTCCGTTTGAAAATTTAACGTTACAATAATTATACAGTAGTAGTAGCAATTATGTTAATTTCTTGCTGGATTTTCTTTAATGTAAAATCACGCAAAAAAGTAAACTTTGTTTTATGTATATGATAGTTTAGATAAAGTTTAGACATATACCGGGTGTTTTTCAAAGGTAGCTCGCCTCTATAACTTTTTTATTCCTAGAGATAAAATAATGAAACTTACAGAATGTCTATAAGACCATATTTTAAGTTATATCACCTAAAGTGTTTTTTTTTACTCCCGGTTTAACCGGAAACGACCCCTACTTTTGATTTTTAAGTGGAACACTCTGTATATTTTTACATATTTGGATTCTACATTAAATTATTTGTATTATCCTAAGTTTTTGTCAAATTCTGACAGCTTTTGTCATTGTTTAAATAAAATTTTGTTTTAGTTTTTTTTTTTTTAATCTGAAACGTCACTAAATCTATTCATTTTGGATAAAATATTGGTAGAAAAATACAATTTATTATAAAAATACTTTCCTTTTGATTTTACACAAAAACTAAACTTGGAAACCACATTTTTTGCTTTAACTCAAATTTTTGCTTTATTACGTCTATGGCTCGCCGATATAACTAGAAAGAATATTTGTTTCTCTTTATAATAATACCAAAAAGTTAATATTGTTTTCATTATCTCTTCAAAATAATATAAGTTTGACTCTCTCATTTGAAAAGCAAACGCTGACACATAGGCGTCCAAGCTTATTACATATAATTTTTAGAAATCTATTTTACTTTAAAGAGATAATAAAAATAAATATGTATTTGGTATCATTGTAAAGAGAAAAAAATAATCTTTTTAATAATATCGACGAGCTATAGACGTAATAAGGCAAAAAATCCAGTAAAAGCAAAGAATGTGTTTTTCCAAATTTAGTTTTCGTGTAAAATTAAAAGTAAATAATTTTTTTAATGATTCGTATTTTTCTACCAATATTTAATCCAAAATAAATAGATTTAGTGACTTTTCAGATAAAAAAATGCAAAACAAAAAATATTTAAAAAATGACAAATGCTGTCAAAATCTGACAAAAACTTATAATACACATAACTTAATGTAGAATCCAAAAAATATACAAATGTAAATGTAATGTAAAATTATTTAAAAAATGAGAAATGCTGTCAAAATCTGATAAAAACTTAGTATAATATACATAAAATAATTTAATGTAAATACATATACAGGGTGTTCCATTTAAAAATCAAAAGTAGGGGGTCGTTTCCGGTTAAACCGAAAGTGAAAACTAAATTATCTTAGGTGATATAATTCAAAATATGGTCCTATAAACACCCTGCTAATTTCATTATTTTATCTCTAGGAACAAAAAAGTTATAGGGCCGAGCCACCTTTGAAAAACACCCGGTATAAGTTATATAGATAAACTCCGCGCAATACCTATCTGAATTGATGCTCATATGTTTCCTATGGAAGGATGCGATCTTGTGTTTCAAAATCATAGTCAATCAAACAGTTATTTATAATACAAGGGCAAAAAGTTAAGTTTTTCGATTGAGTAGGTTTTTAGAAGCCGAGGGCCGGCCGATGGGGCCGGCCCGAGGGTAATAAACCTACGAAATCGAAATTTAACTTTTGCCCGTGTATTATACAATATTAGATTGTTACTAATTATAATTATTAAAATATACTTAATTTTAAATTGCAAAAGGCATTTTTTTTACTGTCTTATTACTTATCTAGTTATCCATGACAAATTGCTATCCAATCAAATCGCTAAAAAAACAATTGAGTCGTTTCTTTTGAGTGCGGTTTCATTTTCAAATTAAAAATGCTATAGCTTGGTGATTAATTTCTGTTAAAGTGTGTTTATTATGAAAATAGTAATACTTCTGAACCGTTCTATGAATATTATATTGATTTTACAATTGAAATTTTGTGTTTTTAATTTATTTTAGTGGATGAATACAGATTAATCAGTTAACATATATTTTGAGGTTATGTTATAGAAGAAATTTTTATTTTGTATGAAATGATTATAATAAATGTATCTGATCAAAAAGAACAGTTAATTCAAGACCAAAAGTGACCTAAAGGTCATATTTCTTTATAAATATTACAGTAAAGGTAAATCATCTTCTTTTAAAAAGCTTAAAAATAACAAGTTTTAGTTAGCGGGCGAAAAAAACTTTTTGGCCCTAGGACCACAAACTTCAACTTTTCGCCCGTAAAACATGAACAAAAAGTGTCGCTTTTAAAATCAATCGAATAAAAACATTATTTTGACATTGAAAAAAATCGAAATATTTTTTTTTTTAATGCAAGAAGAAAAAACAAAAGATCTAAAAACAGTAAATTAAAGAATCAATCTACAAATGTTTTGTTAAAATGAAGCAATAAAAGTGCTCAATAAAAGTTTCATAGTAAACGATGTAGTCGAATATTTTTTGGCAAGTTAAAATAGTTCTGGTTCATAATATTATTCAAAACGTGTAAGTTCACTTGTATCGGAAATAAGTGGGACACTTAAAGTTGTTTTTAATTGGATAATTAAAACTTGTCAATTTTGTTGTTTATGACATTTGGTGTGTTTTACTGCATCATTCTGTTGCGACTGGTGCCACTGGTTTGAACAGAATCATCGTTTTACTGCTGACATTTGACCATTCTCGCCATTCCGACCAAACGGTCGGGAGAGGTCCGAATGAAGAGAATGACAGGTGTCAAATGTCAAACATTAAAAAAAATCTAACGGTTTTCATGTGTATTCTGTATTATAATTAAAAATATTGAGGAACTTGCTGATATTAGGTATGGAAAGGACAGACAACTTTATTGGTTTAACAAAGAAAGTAAGTACATATGTACATATGTACTGCATTCCTGACATATATTTTCAGCATAGATAATATTTTCAAAAATTAGCCAAAATATTAGATTATTAAAACAAATATCGTTTTTCTTCTTCTTCTTCTTCTTCTTCTTGGCCTTATTTTGAAAATTGACATAATCGATTTTTGTGCTTAGTTTAATTCTGTTCAAACTTTTCCTACTGCAGAATGATGCAGTAAAACGTAATAATTGTATATTATTTATTTTAGTAAATAAAATTGTCTTGCTTGTCACATTATTTTAATCTTCATTATAAAAACCTAATTTACATAATCGGCTTACAGATTTCTTTTTACATCCCACTTTTTTCGATATAAATGTATCACCAGCTTCGGTTAAATTTTATTTTAATAGCATACTATGGATAAAAAAAAAATTATTATAATTTTATTTTAAACAAACTTTCACTTTTTAAAAAGATTATCTTATAATTATTTGTAAGAAGTAAAATAAAAGTCAGTTATAGCCAAATGTCAAAAATTATTAAAAGCAGAATGGGTAATAAAATTACCACCAAAAGTCATTTTAAACCACAAATCACAGCTGCCTTGATGCAACTTTTTAACCAGTTTCTGCGCAGAGTTTATACCTATTTGAAATATTTTTATTGGTAAAGATGAAGATTTAGTTTATGTCTTTTAAGCCACATTCGATATAACCATTGAAAATATATCATCTCCACGCATGGTATCATAAATATATCATGCCAATTTATTGGCTGGTTTGGCTATTGCCTTGAAATTATTAATAAAAACGTTCAAATTTAACATGTTAATTTGGAAAAAATATTTTAAAACTTTTTTATCAAACAAATAAAATATATAAAAAAAATTATTTTACATATCGGAATGGTAAGCGTGGTAAGTGAAACATTTAAGTAAAAAATGTAAAGAGCTTTAAAGCTGTTTATTCGAGATTCTATTTAGGGCCAATGAGTTAAAACTTGAAATAAAATAAGCTAAAAAATTAAATTTTACCAAAACAATGTTAAATTAGAAGCTTTTATTAGTTGAAGCTAAACCATCATATATTTTGAAATTCATACATTTTATAAAACATATTTTAATAGGGGATATATCATTAATCATAATAATTATGATTATTATTAACCGATTGAAAAGTCTCCAGGTTAAAATAATTATACTGGGAATAAATTGCAGTTTTCAGACATATTTCTGGAACACAAGAAAAAACAATTTTAAGATTACACAAGGGAACAAAGAATATACAGGGTGTATTTGAAATAGGGTCGGAAATTTTAACAGGTGATTCTACATGATAAAATTTGACAAAAAGTTCCTATAAACATATGTCTAAAAATGCGTCATAAGGGAGCTACGCCCCTTTGAAATTGGCTAAAAAAATCGTTTTTTATTTAATAACTCAGGAACCCTTTGAGATATATTAACGAGGTTTTGCACGTGAATTAATCCTAATAAGGCCCATCTTTGTATGTCACTGTCACGTACTTATTTAAACCAGGGGTGTGCGAAACGGGGGGGGCCTTATCAGTTTTTTGTCCCAAACTTTTATCTGTGTAACTTTTTTGCAATTTTATTTTTAAAATATGATTCCTCAGGTCAAAATACATAAAAAAGGTACTCTTGTTGTAATACTGTAGGATTAACCGTTTTCGAGAAAAGTTAATTTGAAGGTGAAATTTCACTGTTCGAGGACGAAAAATTAAATACTAAAATGTCGAAAACCAAAATTTTAATGATGCAATGTTATTCTACATCAAAAGCTAAGAAAAAAAGTTTCCATACATATAGGTCGAAAAAACGCTTTTAAAGCTACCATAGCCCTTTAAAAATGGTGCATATTTAGGAGACCATAGCTCCATTAGGATTCATTTTTGGAAGTACCTGTATATGAGGTTTTTTTCTTAGTTTTTAACGTACATTCGCCCTGCATCATTAAAATTTTGGTTTTCAACATTTTAGTATTTAATTTTTCGTCCTCGAACCGTGGAATTTCACCTTCAAATGAATTTTTCTCGAAAACGATTAATCCTACAGTATTACAACAAGAGTACCTTTTTTATGTATTTTGACCTGGGGAATCATATTTCGAAAATAAAATTGCAAAAAAGTTACACAGAAAAAAGTTTGGGACAAAAAACTGATAAGCCCCCCCCCCCGTTTCGCACACCCCTGGTTTAAATAAGTACGTGAAAATTACATACAAAGATGGGCCTTATTAGGATTAATTCACGTGCAAAACCTCGTTAATATATCTCAAAGGGTTCCTGAGTTATTAAATAAAAACCGATTTTTTTAGCCACTTTCAAAGGGGCGTAGCTCCCTTATGACGCATTTTTAGACATATGTTTATAGGAACTTTTTGTCATTTTTTATGATGTAAAACCATCTGTTAAAATTTCCGACCCTATTTCAAATACACCGTGTATAGGTATATATTTTTGATTGGTACCGTTTCAACTGTTTTATGGGAAAATTTGGAGTGTTGATTCCAACAATATCTTCGTTTAGTCTGTATCAGTTTCGCTTTGGAAGTACGACATACTTATACACACTAGATCTATCTCTTAGATGGCAGTAAAATATGTAAGAAGCTTGTCATTTCAATCGATGCGCAATTTATTCGCATTCGTTTCCCGTTGTTCTGTCCATGTTAACTTAAGACCTAGATCTAGTGTCTCTACGGGTTGTAAATTCTACAACTTAAATAAATGGTTGGTTTGGATTTAGTTTAAACTTATAAAATAACAAAAAAAAATTGATTATACATTTCATGTTGATATCTTTGTTAATAACGCCACAATTTGACTGATTTGTCTACCGTGGGACACCGTGTATAAGCTTTAATTTATACTGCAAAAAATCTGTTAAGATAAAAGTGATGCCATATTGAAATCAGCACCGCAAATATTCCCAAAAATATCTAAACCTAGATGTGTTCCCCTGTGTTATAAATAAGATGTACATTTTAAATGAAGGTCGCACAATATCTGGACATGGAGAGTATCTTATTCCAAATTGGTCTGGCAAACGTCAAAGAGAGAGAGAAACAACGCACTCGTTAGTTGCACGTACTCTATCTGTTTATCTGGAAACACAAAAAGAAAGTAGATATGTCTAAACAACCCAGTTATGATTTTGTCCACATTTATGTAAAAGGTATATAAGAAAATAATAGAATGAGTATGGGTCATGAACAAATTGGGCATAGACCTAGATTAAATAATAGATCAGTCAAATCATACTTAGAACACTATAGTTATACTTTTATATGTTAAAATTATAAAATTAAAAGTATTGAAATACATATTTTAAACTTGAGTTAACCGGCTTTTTTAAAACACTAAATATTCATAAATTTAGAGGAAGTTAAATTAATTAATAGAAACCTGATAACAAAGCCCAGCTACGATCGAAATTGGAGTTAGTCTAAAGTTTATGCAAAAAATCAGTCGTGTTAATCCCACGTTGCAAAAAACTTTTGGGCAAAATTTTAAGTCTTTATGTCAAAGCGTTCTTGAAATATCGTAGTGTGAAGTTGTTTTGCAAAAGACCTGCATCATTAATAGTTGTATAGTCAGATTCACATTGTATACTATTATTTCTATTATATTCTAAAACATATGATACAATGCTGCAAATAATACTCAAATTAATAATTTTTTTCCGAGTTTACTTAATTCAAGAATAATCTAAATCCACTTGTAGGTTTCGAAATATCTGGATATGAAATTTCATTTCATTTTTAGCGCCACTTCAACTGCTCACAGATTAAGCTCAAGTTTATTATTTGCCTCCCTGTAAGAATATCACAAAACGCGTTCAAATTAAACCTTACACAAATGTAGAAACATTAGGCGTATAAATTTAGCAGATTTGACTGAACTACTTGTACAATAAGAACCAAATATTAAACAATCATCGACCAATACTCAATCTCTGATCTAATTACGTTTTGTCATATTCTCTCGCTTATGGGTCTTCTAACCACCATGCATAACCTTCGGCAAGATACACGATAGAGAAGTGTATCGTGCGGCATCCAAACGTGTGTGTCGCCGGCTCGTATCATTTCTGGAACATCTCAAGCAGACATCGCACATTAGTATACGTGCTCGAAGTATATGATTTGGAGTATACAAGCTACGTTTTGAAACAGGGAATAACGTTCCAGAGTTTGTTGTACAGAGGACGTTGCACCAGCAAAGAGCAGTTTTTTTACATGTAAAACATACATACATACATGTGATATAATACATACATAATAAGTGATTCTAGATTAAAAAATATAGAAAAAAGTTCCTATACAGGTTGGTCCAGAAATGAGCCCTAAGGGAGCTACAGCCCTCCTAAGAGTACATCTAAAAGGTAGTTTTTATTTAATATCTCTCACTGTGAACTACTGTAATGAACTTTTGCACATGCCTTAACACTGATAAAGGCAATCATTTTATGTAATTTTTATTTGGTAATTTTAACCAGGGGCATGCAAAATTGGGCGGCAACGTCACTTTTTTGCCCCAAACTTTTTTATCTGTAGATTTGTAGATTTTTTTAAATTTTATCAATAAAATGTAAATTTTTAGTTAATAATACATAACAAAGGTACTCTTTATGTATATGGCCCGGAATTGATGGGAGCGATGACGTCACGTTTTAGAAATTTTAGGGTTCCGGCCGACGGACACAGGTATTTTGTTTTTTTTTTGGTTTTTTGCATAATTAATATTCATGCAAAAATGCAAAAAAGACCCGGAAACGCCGGGAGCTATGACATCACATTTTAGGGTTCCGTCAAAAATCAAAAATATACATTTATTTAAGCAAATATAAAAGAAACGAAAAAATATAAAACGATTTTTTATTCAATTTTTCTCATAAAAAAGTTAATTATCAAAATTTGTTCCATATGTTCCGGAGTTAAAGATCGTCGATTTTCACTAGAAATCCATTTATAGTTTGAAAACGATCTTTCGACATCTACGCTAAAAATGTTTTTCTTATCAGGGATTCGGATGGCAATGTGCACATTTTTAAATTGCCCATCTATACATTGTTCCATGAAAACTCTAAAATTTGGATTTTCCAGCTGAGTCCTCGAATGTTGCAGCTTATCATAAACTTTGTCAAAATTAAAGTTTTCTTGGGAATCTTCACTCATTTTAAAATCTTGACCAGTTTCACAGGAATGTAATTTAGAGTGAACATGCCTCATAAAGTTACTCTTTTTGAGGCAGGATAAAGATATATTTTACTTTGTACAATATAGTACCATCCCATCAAATAAGATTTCAGGGTGATCTTCTATCCAACATTGAACAGTTAAATATGTTGGTTTTACACTTTCCATATTTACTAGAACTTTCTTCTTTAAAAATCACTTTATAAATGAGCAAATTTTGAAATTGGGTCAATTTAAAACTCTTTTAGGTAAAAAACCAACAAAAGCAGGTAATTGTATTCCATTAAGCCTGTATTACCGCTAGTTAGATAATTATAAACAATCCAAAAAAAATAAAATTAGGTTTTTTTTTAATCCGCAACTTTTTACCTGTGTCTGACCGCCGGAACCCTAAAATTTCTAAAACTTGACGTCATAGCTCCCATCAATTCCGGGCCTTGTTTATGTAACACTGCAGGGCCAACCGTTTCCGAGAAAATTTCAATTAACAAAAAACTGCACCAATCAAAATTTCAATATTTCGGGGTAACTCTACATTAAAAACTGTGAAAAAAGCATTAAAAATGGGAATTAAAATATCGACCAATAAAAATTTTAATATTTCAGGGTGATTCTACATTAAAAACTGTGCAAAAAAAGCTCGTATACAGGTAGGTTCGAAAATCAGTTTTAAGAATACTACGGCCTCTTAAAGAATAACACTTTTTAAGGGACCATAGTTAGTTCCCTTTTTCATAGTTTTTAATGAAGAATCACCCTGAAAATATTTATTGGTAAATATTTTAGTTCTTATTTTTGATGCTCAGAATGTAAAATTTCCTCTTTTTTTCTCGAAAACGGTTGGCCCTACGGTGTCACATAAAGAGTACCTTTTAAATGTATTTTTAATTAAAGAATCACATTTTATTAATAAGATATCAAAAAATCTACAGGTAAAAAGTTTGGGGCAAAAAAGTGACATAGCCCTCCCATTTTGCACTTCCCTGGTTAAAATTACGAAATAGAAATTAAATAAAATGATAGCCTTTATCAATATTAAGGCATGTGCAAGATGTCGTTACTGTGGTTCATGGGGTTTTAGAGATTAAATAAAAACTACTTTTTAGACATACCCCTAGGAGGGTTGTAACTCCCTTAGGGATCACTTTCAGACCAATATTTATAGGAACTTTTTTCATATTTTTTAATGTAGAATCACCCCTCAAACTTAAATTTGAATAACCGTGTATATACATAATAATATTACATTATAACAGATGCCGGAGATATTGTCAAAAAAAAGTACCGCGGACATTTTTGCCCGTCCTAGAATTTACTGCGCTAGCATTAACCGCGCGCGAGATTTGTTCGTCTTCTTCTACTAGGTCTATAGACTTGTGAATGGCAGAATGACTTGACAGACTTTCATCCGTCGATTCCGTTGCTAGCGGTAGCAATACTTTATTTTTCTTGTTTGCAGCCAAGTAGAATGTGGGGCTTTGTCCCCATTAAAAAAAAACAAACCAGTCATAAAATCAACGATTAAAAAGTAAGCTATACAGGGTGATTCAAAAATAAGGTACAAAATTTTAAGGGATGATTCTAGATCCAAAAATATGAAAATAGTTCTCATAAAGGTTGGACCAACCTTAGGCTGCAGCCTAAGGGTGCATCTGAAAGTAGTTTTTATTTAATATCTCTGGAACCCCATAAACTATTAACGATTTTTTGCACATGCCTTAATATCGAGAAAGGCTTTTATGTTATTTTTATTTGGCAATTTTAGCTAGGAACATGCAAAATGGGGGGACAATGTCATTTTGTTGTCCCAAACTTTTTCATCTGTAGATTTTTTGCCATTTTATCAATAAAATATGATTCTTTAATTAAAAATAAATAAAAATTATACTCTTTATGTAACACAACACCGTAGGGCCAATCGTTTTCGAGAAAATTGCAATTAAAGAAGCAATTTCACGTTCTGAGGAACTAAAAAATGCACTAATAAAACTTAATATTGCAGAGCGATTCTACACCAAAAATGAAAATGTCAAAAAATCTACAGATACAAAAGTTTGGGTCAAAAAAGTTACATGGTCCCCCCATTTTGCACGTCCCTGGTTAACATTAACAAATAAGAATAACATAAAATTATAGCATTTATTAATTTCAGATGTACCCTTAGGAGGGTCGTATCTCCCTTAGGGCTCATTTACGGGCCAACCTTTATAGGAACTTTAATATTTTTGGACCTAAAATCACCATGTCATGGTTACGGCCCGTAACAATGGAAATACCCTGAGCCAACATTTAGTTTTATTTAAATATTGCTGTTTACAATAATTTTGAGATTATGTTATTTTAAAAATGTCGGATTAAACTTTAAATAATTATTTCAGTCCCTTAAAATTGTGTACCTTATTTCTGAATCATCCTGTATAATAAGATAACATAACCTTACTTTTTAACCGTTGTTTTTTTTGCTGGTTTGGACTTTTTTTTATTGAAGGACTCCGTCCCCATTTTACTTGATTACAAAAAAGAAAAATACACTTAACGAAAAATACACTTTTAACGAAAAATATACTTTAAAAAATAAGGAGTATATCGGTCTGACCAATGGGATGCGTTGTATTCACAAGTCTAGTAGAAAAAAATCTTGCTAGAGCCAAATATATTCCTCGCAAAATTAATACCGCGCAAAAAAACTGCGTTAAATAAATAAAATATAAATATTTTGTAATAAATTAAATCAAACCAAATCGAATCGAAATAAAAAACAAAACATGTTATGGGTAATAGTAACTTACTACTTACTCTTAGTAAGCAAAAGGGAAAATTTTGTAATAGTTTCTTTTTTTTTGAGAAAATTAGGCATTTTTTTAACCGCAAAATGTCCATAGCAATTTCATTTAAATTAAATTAATAATAGAAATTTTTGGAAAAATACCGGAGCTTTTCCACTTACGCCACTGTAAATTACTTTAAATCATTAATATTTTGTGATCTGGTGTTATTAAGATTTTTTTTAGTATATTATGTTTCATTTGATATATCCTCCGTCAAAACGCGTGCATACGAATTTTAGTTTTTTAAAGAAAATCAGGCGTCTATAATAAGCGGAAGTAGTTATTTTCTCATAAAAAAATAATTATTTTATCCAATACATACATATAATGAGACAAATAGATAAACTCAATAATAACCCCCGCGTGGCTTTTACTTTATTAAGTGGATAATTATTTATTTTACCCATTCAACTGTTACTTGTCAAATTATTTTCTTGTAAATGTCATCAAATTTTTTAATAAAAATATGAATTTCTAAGCTATTTATTGGATAAAACCTTGTATGGCACTCATGGGTAAACCGATATTGCCCTCTCGAAAATTAACCTGCTTGGCTGACGCCTCGCAGGTTAATTTTCTCAATTTCTTACTTTACCCACTAGGGAGCGTTGAAGTATTACGTAACGCAAAATTTGGCCGTTTTTAAGTGTTACGTAACATTTTTACTGACACCCACCCCCATCTGTAACGCGGCGTAACGTTTTCGATCTGCATGCCAAATTTCAAGCCTCTAGCTCAAAGCTTTCTTAAATTATCGTGGATACAGACAGACAGACGTAATTTTTTTGTTTGCTTATTTTATTGTTCTTGATGTTTTACTATCATTAATGCATTATGCCAAATACTAGATAAGGTACCATTTTACTTATTTTTATTCAACATTTACTGTCCTATAAAATACTTTAGTCAACCTTCATTGATTCCTTGCCAACTGCTGGATAAAGGCTCAAATAGTTTTCGCCAAGCCTGGGAGGGTTTATATAATGCAACCGATTTTAGTTTCATACTAGCTTTTATTTTTAAGAATTGCCCCCTACTGAAAATGACGGGTTTGTGCACCATTTATACCCGCCCAGAACCTTCATTTTCAACAGGGCCGCTTTAAATACTTGTATTAAAAAAAAAAAAACAGGATTATAATATTAAATTATTCTTAATTTCTTTACATTGGCTAAACATATCTTAATAATGGTTAGTTATGTGCGCTTACACATGCACACAAAAAAAAGGTCTTGTCCACCAGACATGACCAGGGACGATCCGAGGCTTTTGTCGTCGGGGGCTGTGAAGGTAAAATTTTCCGACTGAAAAAAATTTCGACGACTAAAAAAAAAGCTCCTCGAAAAAATTTTGATGACTAAAAAAAAGGTCATCGCCCAAAAATTTGCCGACTGGTCCCTAAGATTTTGCCGATTTTTTATATATGTTTTTGGGGTCGCAGAATCCGAATCCGCGGTTGGTTTGACTCGGTCAGATCGCATTTCTTTCCTAACCAATATATATAAAATGTATCAACTTTCATTATTTTTTTGGAGTTATTAACAAAATGCGATCAAACCGATTCAAACCCCGGAACGTATAGAAATGTTTGTCTTGTCTGGTGGACAAGAACTTTTTTTTCTTCGTGTTCCTGTAACGTAAAAGTAACATCAAAAGAGGATTAAATGAACTTTATCCAGATCAAAAAGTACAGTACTTAGTTCCATCTAGGAGAAAGTTTGGGTACTTAAAACCCTTGACCACAAATGCTAATAAACGGATCATTGTTATTTTAATAAAATAATAAATCAGGATTATTTTAAAATTTTATGTAAAATTGAACACTCTGAGGTATAAACTACATTTTGTAAAGGTATAAATAATAAATAAATAAAAACTAAATAATAAATAAATTCTAAAGGAAATTATTTATAATTACTATTTACATTATGAAATAGTATTTAAAGTTGAAATTTTATGAACTAGCATCTCGCTGGAATGTTTGGAATGCAAGGTCGCCTATAGAATACACACAAAATTTTACCTCTTCTCTTCCCCGCGCCTCACATTCCAGGTGCTAGTTAGTAGTAACCTAATATACACAAAATATAAATATTGTTTTATAATTTAGTATTTAAATTAAAATTGCCTGTAAAAATGATATCAAATAAGCCATATTTCAAAAACAAAAGCTAATAGCAGACTTTTTGGGTGTATACACGGTGTATTTGAAATAGGGTCCGAAATTTTAAGGGGTGATTCTACGTCAGGAAATATAACAAAAAGTCCTATAAACATATGTCTAAAAATGCGTCGTAAGGGAGCTACGCCCATTTGAAAGTGGATAAAAAAATCAGTTTTTATTTAATAACTTAGGAACCCTTTGAGATATAGCAACGAGGTTTTGCACGTGAACTAATCTTTGTATGTTATTTTCATGTACTTATTTTAACCAGGGGCGTGCGAAACGGAGGGGCATTATCAGTTTTTTGTCACAATCTTTTTTCTGTGTAACTTTTTTGTAATTTTATTTTTGGTATTTGATTCCTCAGGTCAAAATACATAACAAAGGTACTCTTGTTGTATTTAACACTGTAGGACTAACCGTCTTCGAGAAAATTTAATTTGAAGGTGAAAAATTCATTGAAGGTGAAATTTTACGATACGAAGACGAAAAATTAAATACTAAAATGTTGAAAACCGAAATTACCATGATGCAGGGTAAATGTACATCAAAAACTAAGAAAAAAAACTTCATATATAGGTACTACAAAAAATCAATCCTAAGGGAAATATGGTCTCGTAAAAATGCACCATTTTTAAAGGGCCATAGTAGCTTTAAAAGCGATTTTTCGACATACATGTATAGAAACTTTTTTTTTCTTAGTTTTCAATATAGAATAACCTTGCATCATTAAAATTTTGGTTTTCAACTTTTTAGTATTTAATTTTTCGTCCACGAACCGTGAAATTTCACCTTCAAATTATTTTTTTTGAAAACGGTTAGTCCTACAGTGTTACAACAAGAGTACCTTTTTTATGTATTTTGACATAAGGAATCATATATCAAAAATAAAGGTGAATGTACATCAAAACCTCATATAAAGGTACTTCCAAAAATCAAGGGAGCTATGGGGTCCTAAAAATGCATTATTTGGGCCGTAGTAGCTTTAAAAGCGATTTTACGACCTGCATGTATAGAAACTTTTTGACTTAGTTTTTGATATAGAATAACCCTGCATCATTGAAATTTTGGTTTTAAACATATTAGTACTTAACTTTTCGACTTCGGCCCGTGAAATTTCACCTAATGAATTTTTCTCGAAAACGGTTAATCCTAATCCTTTTTTTATGTATTTTGACCTGAGGAATCGTATTCCAAAAATAAAATTACAAAAAAGTTACACAGAAAAAAGTTTGGGACAAAAAACTGATGAGGCCCCCCGTTTCGCACGCCCCTGGTTAACATAAGTAAATAAGTACATGAAAATAACATACGAGGATGGGCCTTATTAAGGTTATTTCACGTGCAAAACCTCGTTGATATATCTTAAAGGGTTCCTGAGTTATTAAATAAAAACCGATTTTTTAGCTACTTTCAAATGGGCGTTGCTTTATTACGACTCCCTTTTTAGACATAAGTTTATATGAACTTTTTTTCATGTTTTCAGATGTAGAATCACCCCTTAAAATTTCGGACCCTATTTCAAATACACTTGACTGGCATACATTTTATTTCGATAGTTATAAAAATAAAGGCAAAAACGGTTGATCTGTGTTAGCTAGGTTACCCGGTATATAATTTCCACGGCAAATCATTTTGCAACAAAAAAAAAAACGAAAAAACTGCCCTCTTGCCTTGCAACCTCTGTAGTTTTTCCGAAACGTTACGCGCGCTCAAACAACAAAGGGGTATGATACTCCAGGACTTGGAGTCCAGGTCTCTTCCTGAATGGGCGTCCAAAACTTGAGGAACTAAACCCTAATATAAACTAAAAAGAAATAAAAAATAATATTATACTCACTGTCTATCCGCGGTACCGGCTCTGGCGGGGCCCGCTCCTCTGTGCCCGGAGCTGGAGGTTCGTACTCCATGGGTACATCTTCTATAGGTTCTTCAAAAAATTCAGGTTCTGGCTCTGGTGGAGGAGGAATTTGAACTGGCTGAGGAGGAATTTGAGTTGGTATTTGAGGAGGTGGTTGTATTGGTGTCGATGGCTGAAAGTTTTTTAATAATTAAATCTTTGCTAATTATTTGGTAAAAACGAGGGTAAAAAAAATTAATTTTTACTTTCGAGCGAACTCGGAGAGAAGAAAGTGCTGTAACAGCAAAAAAACTTTTTCATATGTTGATGTATATATCCGTTTTAAAGTTTATACATTCCAAAAAAACGACTTTTACCTACGACCTAGGTAGTAGTTAGTTAAATCGTAGGAAAAATAGTATACGCACCTCGACGCAAACCATTTCAGTGCACATCGAGTGTTTTCTTTACTCGGCTGCGCCTCTAAAAACTAGGTTCGCGTACTCGGTGAGTAATATTCCATGTCCGTCGGTCCGTCCGTTTAAAAAATCAAACTCAAACTTTAAACCGAGGTTTTTAGCGGATTGCTCAGGTTGGGTTTTCTTATTTATTCTCTACTTAGAGGCTGTTTAACAATAACGTCACCTATTTTTGACCCCCCCTCTCCCCTTCATCATCTTTCATCACTTTTTCCTAGACCCCCCTATAAAATAGAAAAAAATTACCTTTTGGCAGACCCCCCCACTGTGTTTATTTCTTTTCGAATATTTTCACTTTTAAATGTTTAAAAACAAGTAAATAAATAAATAAATATGCTTTGGGCTAGAGCCTTTAAATTTGAAACACAGCTTTGACTTGTGGAGTTCTCGTTCCCTATTGTTTTTGGTCAAAATCGGGATAAGGTAATGGGTAAAAAACTGTATTTGAACAAGACATCAAAGTCCAAATGGTACGTTCTATTGAAAAAGTGTACTGAGAGAATTTAAAAATTAATATTAATATATTGCATCCATCAGTTATAAATTCTCTATCAAAATAGACCAAAAGGACCTGAATCGGTCTAGAAGTTCAAAAGTTACCATTAAAAAATATTTAAAAGTGAAGAAAAAATGCGTATTTTTTTTTTTTGTTTGAAGAGACTCCTGCTTTTTGTAAAGATTATTAAAAATAAATGCATACTACCAGTTTTGTAGAGAATTTTATTCTCTTTAATTTTTTTATAACCATTTTTACAAAAAACAAAAAATATAAGCCTTGAAAATCCTGAAAACCAACTTTATTATTATTATTATTATTATTATAGTTGGCAATAGTGAGCGTTTGTAAAAACGATGAGACTATTGCTTTGAGTTCGCAGATAGTTTGCACGGTTCTATCACAGTATACATTTTAAAATTATCACAGGTAATATCACATAAAAAAAAATAAATAAATAAGTAAATCACAAGGTGTAATGGACAAAGGTACTGTTCCATGAGTCTATTTCTCGATCCAGTCTGTTTTTGAACTGGTTCACTGAAGTTGCATTCGCAGTGATATGTATGTAGTGATACCCACCGAAGGAGTAAAGCATAAATGCTATTATTTTGATAAATATTAATCTGAAAAAAGCATGATTAAAATCTATTTTGTAGAGATTTTAATTTGTCTTTTATTTGTTATATATCTTTTTTTAACAAAAATTTAACGATAAGCTATGAAATCTAAAAAAACTGTTTTTGTGAACACCCCCCCTCAAAATGGGAGGGGGGGTTCTTATCGAGTTCGAGGGGGGAAACTTAGGGGTTTATTAGGCACATTATAAAAAACAATTTTGTAAGAAAAAAAATCCTGTTTGAATTTTTTCCACCAGGCATATTTTATAAAATAAAAAACGATTAGTCCGGTAGATTTTTTTTATTTACATATAAATATTCCATAGCATGATCTTAATAAATGTATGAAAAAAAAATAGGGTTGCAAGATAACAAAACTAAATCCACCCACGAAAATGATTGTTTTTATTTTTTTTTTAAGTTTAACCCCCATAACTTTTATTTTTTTAGGGGGATTACTTTCAAAATTGGTAGAATTGATCCATCTTAGTGACTTCATCCAATTATCACCGGACGCAACAAAATGGCTGGAAAATCTCGATTTGGATCTGTGATATAATTATTTCTTTTTTTATGCAATTTTGTTACTGTCCCGTATACTTATATGTTCATAGTTATTGAATTTTTTTTATTATTTTTGTAATCTGTGTACTTTGCCATACACTAAATAAATCCCTATAATAAAAGTAATTTTTCGTGAAAAAGTTACTTAATCGGAATTTTCTTTCAGCTTTTTTCGATTTTTTTAAAACTTTAACCCCCCTTACCTTTTTGTTTTTGGGGGGATTACTTTCAAAATTAGTAGAATTAATCCTTATAACAAAAGTAATTTTTCCTGAAAAAGTAACGTTAATTGGAAATTTCTTTCAGCTTTTTTCGATTTTTTTTAAAAGTTTAAACCCCATAACTTTTTTGTTTTTAGTGGGATTACTTTCAAAAACAATAGGGATCTTTCACTCATAGAATTTGATTTTTCCTGAAAATCAGATTATTCGTTCTTGAGTTATCGTGTCTACAAAAATCGTGATATCGGACAGCGGGCAACACTGTTTAAAAAATAAATAAATCTCTTAATGAAATTTTAACTTGTTCAATGTGGTTATTATTTGAAATCATTCATTTCTGCCAAAAATTAATTTTTTAAATTATTACGAAATCAAAAAGCATTTAGATGGAACTCCAGAATTAATTACTGGAAATGAAAACAAGCCGTGAAGATATGTAATGCTACACATTCCATTATATATTATACACAGTAAATGGTATATTGCATTTTCCCAAATACATACTTTTTTTTTTCAAAAAAATAAATAAAAAAACTTAAAAACATTTTTGTTACTTTTTTAAAAATTAAAAAAATATTTTTTTTATTTTATTGGTGGGGGTTACTTTCAAAAACAATAAGAATCTTCCTTTCAAGTCGATCGGATTATTCGTTCCTTAGTTATCGTCCTAACAGAAATCGGACAGACGGACGAAAATTTGAAAAAAAAAGTTGCTTATTTTTTCATGAAACAAATTTATATCCAAGAATTTTTTGTCTAGGACGATTTTTGAAATTTTTTGTAATTCGAAACTACTGTATTATATTATTCTAGCGCAGGCGCTGTAGCTTACATGCCGCCTGCCGCCTTGAATGTTCCCTAAAGGCTGATTTGTTTCTTGAAAAATTGTTTTTATGCCAGGGCCCACATTTGCTTTAAGTGGAACTTTAGGTGAACACAGGATTTTTTTCTATGCAAAGTTTTTTACTAAGTGCATAATGTAGAATGAAATAATTGGATACCGCTTATCAAAAAGGAACCCAGCAAAATTTTTAACGCAATTTTTTTAGGCATGGGAATAGGTTGTACAAAGCCTAAAGAACCTATTCCCATGCCTAACAAAATTTTGTTAAAAATGTCGCTTAGTCCCTTTTAGATAACTGGTATCCAATTGTAAAACTAAAATCTTGTGAAAATCAGAACTTTACTGTTTGCAAGCTTAATCTAGGACATATTTTTTACTGTTGCCATACCACAGGTGCTTTTTCTATTGCAGCAACTGCCATAGTGTGGCTGGCACAAAAAGCCACATTTCCCTATGCCAACAAGTATGTGCAACCAAGTGCTTCTGAAGCACTTGGGTGCAGGCCACTTTAAGGCACCTCTTATTTTTCTGATTACTGCATAGGCTACTACTAAGGCGCGTCTACAATGCGTATTTGATTGGCCAAAGGGTGTCTAAAATGTAACCTATTTTTTTGTCATTCCATTTGGAAAGATGTAATTTCCTTAAAAAATCCAATTTTTACATCCCCCATAAGAAAAAGAAACTATGCTCTGGGATATGTCCGTTTTTAAATTTTATTGAAGGCGGAAAATTATTTTTGGCGTAAGGCGCAAGAAGCGTGAAATTTACGCTGTACAAATCCGGCTCTGCTGGCACATGTTACACCCAAATATAGAAATTTATATGCTTTTACATAAAGGCCATTTTAGTGTAAAAGAAAACGACTGTATTAATAATTATACCAACATTTTGGAATCGAAATTACCTTATAGTAAAAATAGGGTCTATCTAAGCCCAAGGTGGTTGTTCTGAGCCTAATATGCCATAACTTCCCACGTACGTGTTTCGTGCAAAAACTGTACTTACCATACATCCTCCGTTTAATGCTAACTGCTTTTGTTGAAATGTGGTCATCATTTTGAAGAAGTTTTTTATAAAACTTTGAAGGAATATTCACGAAACACCTTTCACAAGCACAAAAACAATCAATAAATACCAAGATGGCTGCGTAAGTTTTCGTAGAAGTGGATCGATAATTTAGCAATCTACTTTTTTCTGGCTCCATCTAGGTACATCGTATTGCACCAAATAGTTTGAGTTATTCAATTTAAAAATGGTCCAAATATTGTTAAAATAGTTAAAGAATTGTATATATTAATTAATATAATATTAAGTTGTTGTTATTAACTTTGCTACTTGTTATGTTTTGGAATAAATTAAATATTTTTTTTATTTTGCGGCATCTAGCCTTAAATAGTCAAACTATAATTGCGAGACTTTTGTGACTTGACATCTAGTGGTGAATCTTTAAACAAATATAGTCATGTCAGTGTTCCCAACTGCAGGGAAATTTCCCGTAAAACGGTATTTTTTTTGCCAAAAGGGAAAAAGGGAAGAAAAATGAAAAAACTGATAATTACGGGAATTTTTGTTAAAAATTTGAATACTATTTTAAAAATCCCGTGAATTTGGCTGGTAACTAGAAAGCGTTTCTAAAATTTATGCATACCTATTAGTATGCAACACTGATTACAATAGTGTTTTAAATTTTACCGCATGGTAGGGTTTTTGCAAGGAGGATGAAGGAGCCACTGTCATGTGACCCTCGACGGCACCACTTCTCCTTCTCTCATGCTAGAATTTTTAAAAGTGAGTTTAAAATGGCAGTTTTTAGTGTTTATAATGTATTTAAACGTTTTTTTTTTTTTTTTCATTTAAATATATGTTAAAAAAGGGCATCCTGTGCCATACGTGGGTACAGAACTTATCAATTAAAAAGAAATAAGGAAAACGTAGATATTACGTTTCATAGGTAAGTAATCAACAAGACATGATCGTATACGTATACAAATGGCATCTCCATCTTCCTCCATGGGTTTTTTTCTAGATTTAAGCGCCAGATTTTTAAACCTGAGAATTAGGGGAAATACAGAGACAGTCATCTACTTATTTTTGATCTGCGTTTCAAAGGTAACATCAAACAATTTTTGCGTGGTAAAAGTGGTTCTTTGGAGGTAGTAAAATGGGAGATTCAGACAGTAGCAGTAGTGAAGTCACTTCTGCTAAGTCCAAAAAGAGAAAGCACAACATAAAAGTGTTTAAAAATAGTTGGTTAAATGAACCAGCATTTAAAGGGTGGCTACAAAAAACGGACGACCCTTTAAAAGCCAGGTAAGTAGTATTTACTGTAGGCCTTCATACATACATACATACATACATATTTACAGTAACTGTAGGCCTACGAAAAATAAATTAGTTTAGTTTTTTTATGACAGCTAGATATATCAAAAAGTACTTAAGTTTCGAAAAATATACCTTCTTGTAGAAAAAAACAGCCGTTAATTTGGATTTTTATTAGAAGAAAACAATACAACTTTTTAAACGTTAATAATAACGGAATAATCGAAAAAAAATACGATTTTTGTAGACACTCAAGAACGAATAATCCGATCGACTTGAAATTCTTAGAAAAAATTAAGTTTTCTGAGGGGAACTTTTTTTTTCAAGTATTTGGGACAATGCAGTTATTGCGAATGGAATGCATTGCGTAGCATTACATATTTTCACGGTTTTTTTTATTGTTTTAGATGTACTGCTTGCAATAAACTAATAAGCTGCGGAAAAAGCGAACTGGAAAAGCATGCAATTGGAAATAAGCACAAAATTAATATCAAAAATATTAAAAGCATACCATCTGTAAGCAATTTTCTAGAAGATAGAGTAGAACTGGATTTTCAAAATAAAAAAAACGCTGCAGAAATTAAATTAGCAGTATTTTTCGCAGAACATAACGTAGCTTTGTCTGTATCAGATCACCTTATAGACCTACTAAAGGAAATTATAACAGATTCGAAAATAGTTTCTGAAATGTCTTTAAAACGGACAAAATGTACAGAAATTTTAAGAAATATTGTATCTCCAATTGAGGTCGATGAAGTGGTAGATGTTGTCCAAAAAAATCCATTTTCAATATTAGTTGATGAATCGACCGATATATCTGATGACCAGTCAATGTGCATTTTATTAAAATATATTGACCCCAATATTGGTATCCAAACGAGATTATTAGAGCTATTGAAAATGGATTCAAAAGATGGCACAGCTAAAAATATTTACAAGCAATTCAAAGAATGTATCAATAAATATAATATTCCATTACAAAATATAACTGGACTAGCCTGTGATGGATGCAACGTAATGACAGGATCTGAAAACAGTTTTTTTACGCACATTAGAGAGGATGTCCCACACATAGTACTAATGAAATGTATATGCCACTCGGCAGCGCTTGTAGCCAGTAAAGCATGTGAGAGTTTGCCTCGTTCTGCTGAAAATTTAATCCGAGCAATATATTCATATACTTCAGGTATTAAGCTTTAATAAATAGTTTGGGAAGTGAATTGGTTTAAATATTCAGAGGGTCACTTACACCAACTCTTAAACTGAGATTATCTCAACTAAACTGAGTTTAAGTTAAAAATGCTGCGTTCTGAGTGGACGACTGTAAATTTAATCTAAGTTTAAAGTTAAACCACTGTTGGTGCAAGTGGCCCTTAATAGGTCCAACAAATTTATCTTTTACTTGAGAAAATACCTTTCTGGATAAGCACCTATAGTCGAGCGCACCTATAGTTTAAAACTACTTTATGTTATAGGAAGTTCAAAAAGGCAGGCTACGCTGGTGGAAATGCAAGAATATTTTGAATTAGACAAACATAAAATACTTAAATTATCAACAACAAGGTGGCTTTCCATGCACCAGTGTGTATGCAGATTGGTGGAGAATTGGGATGTTTTGATACAATATTTTAGGTTAATATAAAATTAGAAATTATTAAATTTAGGTTAATTTAAAATTAACTTTTTGCAGGTTGGCTGTTTATGAAGATAAACAAAAGACACCAGAAAATATTCTTGAACTTTTAGAGAGTCCCTTTATTAAAACTACATTTTTATTTTTGAAATATGCTCTACATATTTTTAATAAATTTAATGCCTTGTTCCAAAGCAATGAAGTGCTTATTCATAAAATACACGAAAAATCTTTAAATTTATTAAAACTTATCGGTAATAACTTTTTAAAAAAAGAATGTATAGATGATATCTCAAAGATAAACGTACGTCATCCAGAGAATTTATTAAATCTGAATAAAATATATATTGGTGTAGAGGCAGAAGAGTTTTTAAATAAATCATCCATGTCAACAAATAATAAAGAAGACTTTAGAAAAAACTGCATGTCTTTTTATATGACTGCTTGCGAAGAGATACAGAGTCGTCTCTTCGCCAACAAATATTTAAAGCATATGTCCTTCCTAGACCCTTCAATTGCTCTGACAATAAAAGGTCGGCAAGAAATTCCAGAGCTATCTAAAATTTTTCTAGAATTCAAACATTTAGATTTAAATTTAAACAATCTGGATATAGAATGGAGAAGTCTTCCATTTTCGTTCTCGGAAGATGAAAGAAAAACTTTAAGTGAAATGAAATTAGATAAAATGTGGCTTTATATAAAAAATTTAAAAAATGAATCCGGTGAATACGAATTTCCTAATTTGAGTAAGCTTGCTCTGGCATGCATAATTTTACCCCATTCCAATGCGGAGGCTGAGCGGATTTTTTCGATAGTGACTGATGTTAAATCTAAAAAAAGAAACCGTTTCGCACAGTATTCTTTAAACGCAATTTGCACAATAAGGAGTGCATTGTATTCTAAAAAAATATCGTGCATAAATTACGGAATAACTGAAAAACATTTAAAAATGTATAAATCTAAAAATATTTATAGTTTTAAATAAAGTTTATCTACATTTACTGCAGTGAGACTACATGTAAGACTATTTTATTAAAATAACTTTTTTTTGACTGACATATTGCTTTCCTTATTTATGTTTGTAATATAATAATTTTAATATTTTTTTGTTTTATTTAAAATATTAACCCAAATCTCGAAAACGGGGAAAACGCAGGGAATTTCAGTCATCAAAAACGGGAAAAACGGTAATTTTCATTAAAATTGGAGGGGAAAAAGGTTGGGAACACTGAGTCATGTCAAAATTGACACTTGTTAGTGAGGTTAAGAAAATTATTTTTAATTTATAAATCAATAAATAATATGGATATAACACTGCTTGTGGCATTAGCAGCCTTTATTTTAATTATTATAATTGGTATAGCCCTGTTTTTAAAATCGGGTGGACAATCTAAAGGTTCGTTGATGTTGGCATATGGTTAGCAAAATATTTTTTAAACAATTTTTTAGAGGAAGAAAATAGACCTAGAGGAGTACCAGGTAGGGTAAGAGATGGAGCACCTAGAAGGGCACAAATGGCGAGAAACAGGGGAGTTAGACTCAGAAACGGTAAGTTAAAATTTACATGAAATTGTTCCACAGTAAACTTGTTAATATGATCCAAAATCATTTCAATTTATTACACAAGGTTACTTGATGTATGAGCTTTTACAGGCGGTAAGTGAGGTAATTTATGGCTTCTTAGTGAGATACGAAACTACCCTGCCCCTGTACTATAAACAACTTGTACATCAGACCACCATATATTGATTGATTAACCTTGGTTAAGATCCATATTGTTTTTAAATTTTAATGGGTGAAAATATGGAATAGATAATTTTTATTTATTTTTAACCTTTAGCTGCTCAACAAATTGCTGAAGAATCAGAAGAAGAGGATGGAACTATAAAGGAAGATATTGAAATAGATGGAAAAGTGGGTGCCAAAAAACGTGCAAAACTGGAAGCAAAAGCTGAAAAAAAAGCTGCACGAGAAGCAGAAGAGCACATCCGAGCAGATAAGAAAAAGAAAGCTGAACAAGCAGAAGAGGAAAGAAGGAAACAGGAAGAAAAAGATAAAGCAGAAGAAAAAAGAATAGAAGAGGAGGAAAGAAAAGCAAGAGAAGAAAAAGAAAAACGGGAATATGAAGAATATCTTAAAATGAAAGAAGCATTTTCAGTTGAAGAAGAAGGATATGAAGATGGTGAAGAAGTGAATGAACAAAATTTACTTCAAGAGTTTGTCAACTATATAAAAAATAATAAAGTTGTAGTCATTGAAGACTTGGCTGCCCAGTTCAAACTTAAAACACAAAATGCTATTGACAGAATAAAAGACCTTCAAAAAGATGATATTTTAACTGGAGTCATTGATGATCGTGGTAAGTTTATTTATGTTTCAGAACAAGAAATGGAGGCAGTAGCCAAATTTATAAAACAAAGAGGGAGGGTTTCTATTGCAGAATTAGCTGAAAATAGTAATAAACTGATCAATTTAACACCAGTAGCTGCAAGTAATTAGGCTAATGAAAGTTTTATAATGTAAATAATGTTTAAAATATTTATATATATGTTGTTTTATTTTTAATTAAATTTAAAAAAAATTATATTAATTTAATTATAAACTCAGTCTATCATACCATGATAACAATTATTGTATTAAAAAAGTTTTATAGCCCATTCGGTGACCAATAAACTTTATTATTATTATAAATTTTATAAATGCGTACAATTGGCGCCCAACGTGGTGCTATTAAATAATAGTGTCATGATTTTTTTTAAATCTATCCCTACAGGGGGATGAAGTATTTACTTATTTATTATTCACTGGTGATATCTGAATCATTCATTTTTTCCATACATTTAGGGCAATTGCAAGAAAATTTTCCGTTAACTGTTGCCTAGAATGAAGATTCCAGCCCACCCATCTAAATAACTAATAAAAATGTCTCTACCTACTTCAATATATTTTTAAAAATGCAATCAAAGATAGTCTAATTAAAATAGATAAGTGCTTTGTTACCCACCTGGGGTGTAGGGCTTACAACTGAGGTCCTATTAATATTTATTTATTTATTTATTTCCATTTGACCTACAAGGTATCGGAATTTGTCACATATAAATATAAAAAATAAATTAATTAATTTGTAAAACAAGTATGTATACAAAATGTACAAAAAAGTATATAGAAAAAAACATAGATTAAATAATAATAATAAATAATTTACAATATCACAGTATTTAAAAATTCTTGAACTGAATAAAATGCATCATTTTTAAGTAGTGATTTGACTTGCCACTTAAATCGTTGGAAGCTATTTATGCTTTTTAATCTATTCGGAAGATGGTTATATAGTCCGATACCTAATCCCTGCGGACCTTTACTAGCTTGAACCAGTCTTTTTTTTTGTAAATAGAGGTTTTTTGAATTTCTTGTTTCATATTTATTTATGTCTTCACAAGTGTCGAAGTTACTAATATTTTTTCTAACATACACAAGCAGACTATATATACATACAAACATGCAACCATTAGTATGCCATAATCTTTAAAAAGTTGTTTGCATGATTGTCTTAGAGGCAGTATAAACATAGTTCTGATTATTCTTTTTTGGAGAGTAAAGACCTTTTTCATTTCAGAGCTATTTCCCCAACAAATAATGGCATAGTTAAGGATAGAATTAACACAACCATAGTAAAAAGTAAGCAAGGTTTTGGAGTTTACATATTTGCTCCGTTGAAAATAGCAAAATTTTTACTTGCCAATTTTTTGACAATATTTTCAACATGAGGGTACCAAGTTAGATGTTTGTCTAAAGTAACTCCTAAAAAATTAATACTTTGGCTTTGTTGTAATCTGTCATTTGGTTAATGGTAGTTTGATTTTAGACTTAATTGTTTTATATCTGTCATTTACAGTGGAGTTTGTGTCATCTGCCCGTCTGTTACAAAAATATTATAAAAGTATGTATGTTGGTTGAATGAAAGGTTAATAAAAAATTTAATTTATATTTAAGTATAAAGGACCCCGCACCAAATACCTAGGAAATTTGTTGTCAACAGAATCTTTTCAAAATCTAGGAACATAATCTTTAGGTCATTCTGAATAAAAGTTGTCATGTACATAAAATCGCTAAGTGCCTTTATTTAAAAAATACAGCAGGTGGTAGCTGTAGTGATTTGATTTGATTTGAATCGAAATTTTAAAATCGCGATTTTACGTATTTTTTACCATAATGAACGTATGTATTGGTTTATATGAAGTAGATATATATGTAAAATGCTGTTTACATATGTATACTTATGTATTAATTCTTATGTATACCTAATTACACCGGCACTTAGTACTACTAAGAGTGTCTTGAAATCTTTGCCAAATAAGTCAAAATCTTTGACCACGTTTTTTCATCTTTATCGACGTTTTAAACCGTCCTGAGCCGAAACCAGTAAAAAAAAAATAATTTCGTCCGTCTGTCTGTCTCTGTGTCTGTCTGTAAACTCGATAACTCCATTTCTAAAAAAGATATGGACAAGTGGTTTTTTGCATATCGTTTCTTATCGAATTTCGAAGATCTGATTAGATTTTGGGGGTAAACAATTGGGGGTAAAGGGGTAAGAATGGGGTAAAACTCCTATTTTTAGTGTTTTTTGGTTATAATTAAGTTAATTATTATGGTATGTTATTAATTAAGCACTTACATAAAAGATATTTTAAAACTGCTCAAAAAATGTTATAAACAATTTTTTCCTAAAACACATTGTTTTCGAGATATTGGCGTTCAAACCAGTAAAATAACCAAAAAAACGCTAAAAATAGGAGTTTTAAAGATTTTGACTTATTTGTCGAAGATTTCAAGACACTCTTAGTAGTACTAAGTGCCGGTGTAATTACGTATACATAAGAATCAATACATAAGTATACATAGGTACATAGCATTTTACATATATATCTACTTCATATAAACCAATACATAAGTTCATTTCAGTAAAAAAATACGTAAAATCGCGATTTTAAAATTTCGATTTTCGTTTGTATTTTAGCTACCACCTGCTGTATTTTTTAAATAAAGGCACTTAGTGATTTTATGTACATGACAACTTTTATTCAGAATGACCTAAAGATTCTATTCCTGGATTTTGGAAAAATTCTGTCGACAACAAATTTCCTACGTATTTGGTGCGGGTTCCTTTATTTTATCATTTTATGATAATAATTATCATAAAATACAATTATTTTATTAAATAAGTTTTATTCATAAATTTGGCGCCTAACGTGGGGCTAATAATATAATGATAATATAATAATAATATTCATATATTTTTTTAATAAGTTCAGGGGGATTAAATAATAAATTATTCACTCATTTCTTCTTCACTGGTGACATCTGGATCATTAATTTGTTCCATACATTTAGGGCAATTGCAAGAAAACAAATAATTTTCCATTAACTGTTTTCGCCTAGAATGTCTAGATGATTCCAGCGCACACTCATCTAAATAGCTAATAAAAATTTCTTCTCCTTCTTTAATATCTTTAATAGCAATCAATGATAATCTATGATTGTTGTGATCAAAAGTAGGCTCTGCATTTGGAACACAGCTATGATTTGCAGCACTTTGTAGAGTGTATAGCGCTACCCCTTCATTGTTTAAAAAGTTTCCAGACTGCTTCTCCATGTCTTCATACAATTTGTCAATAAATTTATCTACAACTTCACGTTCATCATCTGTGATTGGTAAATCATTCACTTTATGGACCCATTGACTCACAGCACTGGTTCCAACACCCTGCCCATTTGTTCCTATCAAAGCCAATAACCCTTGAAATCCTTCAGGAGTTAAAAATTGCTCAATGTTTTCATGATTCGGTATTGCAGCAATGAAGAGGTTGTGTAATAACGAAATCTGATCAGAAAACTTTTCACCAAGGAGTTTGTGAGCTAACTCAGCATCCTCGTTTTTAGTTCTATGACAGAATTGTAAAGTTTGGTGAATTGCAGCATCTATATTTGGGGACTGTTTAATTCTTGCTAATAAACGAAGTATTAGAATGATTGAGTTTGTCTCTGGAGGGAAATGAATATTCCTGGAATAAAAAAAATAGTGCTGCTAACAAAAAAAAAAATTCTCCAAGGACACCAGATTAGCTCACTTGTTATCTTGGGAAGTGAACTAGACTTAACTGATCTAGTGACCTTAGATTTGAAATATCGTCAATAATTTTAAGGGAATATGGAAAAAAGTTTCCATAAACATACATATGTCTAAAAATGTGTTGCAAGGAAGCTACACCCCTTTGAAGGGAAATAAAAAATTCGGTTTTTATTTAATAACTCAGGAACCCTTTGAGCTTGTAACAGGACGCTAACGACGGCGCCTCCATCGAAATATTCAAATTTACCGCGGTTAAAAATACGTTAACATACGCAGGAAACATGTAATTAGTTTGTGGGTAATATATATGGGTATATTGTTTATACACCCTTTTAAGATAAGCTTGCAAAATTTTATTAATTTTTGACAAAAAGTAAAGAAATTAAAGCAGGTTTTATCTCAACACTAAAAATGCAATTTTTTCTCAAAAAAAAAATATATATCTCAAAAACTATAAGCAATAATACATAATATGATATTAAAATAAAGGTATTTTTATGAAAAGTAAGATGACATAATAAAAAATGTACCATTCCATTAAAAAAAAATTAAGTCAGATGTTACCCACCCTAGGAGGAGCCTCCTGTATATTTCAAAATATTTTTAGAATGTACCTTTTTTAAAACCATACAACTTTTCCCTTTAAAGTTTTTCTCTAAAGTGGATACTTTACTATATATCGACCGAGTCAGCTTCATTGAGACACCCTGTATATATACAGTGCGGTCCAAAAGTCACCCCCCCCCCTCTTAACTTTTGAACGAGTTAAGATATCGATTTCAAATTTAGAACTCTTAAATAAGACAACTTAAACTATCTTTGATACTTTTATCTCTTAAAATGTGAGCTGGGGGGCATGGGGGGAAATTTTTTTAAATGGAAAGGGGGGTCGTGTGATACATCATTTTAAAGCTTTTAAAGTTCTCTATATAACCATACATTTTTAAAAATTTTAAACATGTTTTTTAAGGTTTTGATTTTTCAGTTTTTTGTGCTAAAAAAAATAAATTTTTAAGTTTTTTTTTTGTTAATTTTTATTTATGTCAACTAAAATTAGTTAAAAAGTATAATTTACTTTATTTCATTATGAAATTAGGCATTTTTAAAAAATTGTTTGGATTTTTTAGAGAAATTTTGACAACCTTATTTTAAACCCAAAAAAAAATGTTTAAAAAAAATAAAAAATATACAGTTAAATGGAGAATTTTATAAGCTTTAAAATGATGTATCACACGACCCACCTTTCCATTTAAAAAAATGTCGCCCCATGCCCCCCTGCCCACATTTTAAGAGCTAAAAGTATCAAATATATGCTTAAAGATAGTTTAAGTTGTCTTATTTAAAAGTTCTAAATTTGAAGTTGATATCTAAACTCGTTCAAAAGTTAAGAGGGGGGGGGTGACTTTTGGACCGCTCTGTATATATATAAAGTCTTTGAAACTCAAAGACTCAACCAAGAGGAACTAAGAGATCTCCCCTGGGCCAATATCCTGACCTTTATTGAAAGGACGGGCAGGTTCAAGGAGGACTCAAATTAGTAAATGGCTGGAATTGCCTGGGGTGACAAAAAGGGCCAGAAATGGCCTAGTTGTCCGGCTTTGGCCAACCCAAAAAATTTACTACTACTACTACTAATAGGAAAAATATGTATAGAAACTTTTTTTCATATTTTCTGATAAAGAATCACCCCTTAAAATGATTGACGCTACATCAAATACACTGTGTACAGTGTGGTCCAAAATTTGCCCTCCCCTTTTAACTTTTGAATAAGTTGAGATATCGGCTTCAAAATTGGATGGAATGGGTATGTAAGGCAACTTGAAAAGCCATTTTGTATTTAGTTTATATTTGTATATTTTAAAAGGTGGGTAGGGTGGCACAAAGGGATTTTTTTAAATGGATTTTTTTTACACTTCTCAATGTTATTGATTTTTTTTTTTTTTAATAATATGGGCTGTTCAACAATTATGTTACTGAATTATTGATATTTTTAGGATGAATATTAAAATGTGGTTAAAATCTACCAACTTTACTTACTTCCAAGCCTCAATTAATTTTTCTATTGGATGTGCATTATGTCGAAACTTTGTTTGAATGCAAAGTGTCCTATGATACTGATCATAAGCTAGTTTTAGGCACTCTTCAGAACAATAAATTTCACCACAAGAATTGCATGAAACAATTTTTGATTCATCTGTTGTGCAACATTCTGGAAAGTATGGCAACCCTAAGGAACCATTTCCTGTTAAACGTCTAGCATTATCCTGGGCATTTTCCAAAGGTTTTAGACAGTGGTCACATGCTTCGTAATCATAAAATGCGTTCCAAGGAAACTGACATGAAACTAGAGGGTCTTCTTCAAATATTACAGAGTCTTTTGGAATGTTTTGTATCGCAAATAGGCCTTTACCCTATAAAATTTTATTTATAATAACTTTATTTATGAGTAATCATATCAAATACCTTTGATTCATCAGCAAATCTAACTTCCACATTCATTTTATATGCGTTTGGTTTATTTCTCGATTCTTTCACACATGGAAAATCAAAAGAGGTTAAATTAAAATTAGTTAAAAAGTGCCATGAGAAGTAGTTCAAAAATACCATGGTCAGTAGTTTAAAAGTACTACATATTTTTTAAGGTATATTTTCTTTCTTTCGTGTTCTGTATAGCAAAAATTGCACAATTTTAAAGAAATAATGAAACGTTTATTCGTTACTGTAGGTACTACAAAGTTTAATGAACTCATTGACATTATTTTAAGCACAGAAATAATTGACCAGTTGATAGAATTAAAGATTGAAAAATGTGTGCTCCAAGTTGGTCAAGATTACAAAATAAACGATTTAAAACAAAAAATTAAATATAATAACGTAGACTTTAACAATTCAAATGATGTAACATTAAAAAACCATAAAAACCAAGAAATTAATATATGTTTCGAGACTTATATCGAAGATTTTCACAAACAAATTGAAAAAAGTGATCTCATCATTAGTCACGCAGGAGCTGGAACTTGTTTGGATGTATTACACCACAATAAAATGTTGGTGGTGGTTGTAAATGAAAATCTGATGGACAATCATCAAACTGAGCTTGCAGAACAATTGCAAATGGAAGAGTATGCTTATTTTTGTGTCTGCAAGGATTTAAGACAAACATTAAGTAATTTGGGGCCAAGGAAGAAATATCCAATTGCTGATAAACAGCTATTTAGTAAATATTTAGATAAATCTATGGGATTTGTTTAAATAATTTATTAATATTATATTAGGGAGCGTTCAAGTATTACGTAACGCAAAATTTGGCCATTTTTGACCCCCCCCCATGTAACGCGGCGTAACATTTTGGAGACCCCCCACACCCCCCCCTATTTGTTACGTAACATTTTACAAAAAGGTAAAATAAATGAAAGGAAAATTTGCTTTATGGTTTAAACCGGTTTTTAACTGGTTATTGCTTCCGTGTTTTAACCCAAAACCAGTCTGATGTAATTTCCGAAACCAGTTAACCGAAAACCAGTTATTGGCTATGGTTTTCCATCTCTAATTGTTTTTGTTTAGAGGATTTAGTTAACTGTTAACCACGCAGTGTGCAATAAAATTTGCAAGGAATCCGTCTCTTTAAGCCTACATCATTGTTAAAAACGTGATCCACTAAACATTTATTAAGTTTATAATTTTTTAAGTGTTATGTAACATTTTTACTGACACCCACCCCCCCTTTATAACGCGGCGTAACGTTTTCGAGACTCCCCCCTCTCTAGCGCGTTACGTAATACTTGAACGCTCCCTTATGATAGATTTAGAACATATTAAATATGAGAAAATCTTTCCGTTTCAGGTGGGATTGTTTTAGGTAAAAATCATGTTGGGGTATTTTTTTTATTTTTTGTTTTTTTTTTTAAATTTGGTTCTTTTAAAAAAAAAAATTCTTTTTAATTTTTTTGATATGGGAAAGTTCAAGTATTATGTAACGCAAATTTTGATCATTTTGGACCCCCCCCCCTGTAACGCTATTTTCCTATACCATTAACATGAGTGTAACACTCCAAAATGACCCCCCCCAGAAGCGTGTTACATAATACTAGAATGTTCCCTATTAACTTTATTAAACTCATAGAAAAAATATTTTATGATTACACCACTTGGTTGTTAAGAGAATGGAAAGATTGCAAGTAACAAGTCTTGTCTTATTTATTATTTCACTAAATGAAACAAAAACTATATTAAAAAAAATTTATTGAATAAATTTTTAAAAAATGTACAGCACAAGAATTTTATTATACACTTTGTATTGTTTTGTAACAAAATCAACAAACTAATAAACTGGAAATCCAATTTATTACTAAATAAATCCCTACAAACATGGTGCTGGGCCTGCCCTTTCCTGGCCAGTAACAGGCCAGTAATAAGCCATTACATCCCCAGCACCCCGTTTGTAGGGATATTTTTTATATAAATATGAATTTACATAAGAATTCACAGAAATATATGAATATAAGCTATGAATTTCTTCAGAAATTCATAGGAAATCAAACCACACTTTTTGTTTTTTGACATACCCCTCTCGTAAAACATATTTATTAAAAGTGACTTTGATGTTTTACTTTTTTATTTATGATATTAATGATTAGTAATGAAGTATAAATTTGTTTTTATCAAAGAGTAAAAAAAAGTAAAAGAGAAAAAGATTAACCAGCTTACAAAAAAAATATCATCATGCCAAAGATCTGTAAAATTAAATGAGTTGCCCATAGTTTAGTCTCTTTTTCCTATTTTTACTCTTTGTGCCTACTGAGGTGTCTATGGGGTAAGCCCATTGGGCTCCTATACAATACCTAAGTGCTGTATATTATTAGTACAGAGGTAACTGTTATGTAAGTTGTAAGAATGACATTTTAACCCAATGTTAAGATAGTAGGACACAATTTGTTGTTGTAACTGGAAATGATTTTTTTTTATTGAAAATATATTTTTTGATGTAAAAAAAATTACACTAATTTTTTGGCTTCAAAGAAACTCTTCAAATGCTTCATTTGCCAGGCACCCATAATCAGAAGAACTGCAGTTTGTGTAACAGACCACCACAACACTCTAGAGTTGGTACTTTCACTGGTTTGACGGAAACGTTCTTCACGATACTGAAAATAAAAACAAGCCATGAAGATATGTAATGCTATGCATTCCACTATATACTATAAAAAAAATACCATTTTTCTTACCATCCTTTTTAAAGATCTTTTTTTGAAAAACGAAAAATAAAAAAAATCAAAAAAAAATGTAAAAATTTTTCAAAATCAATTTTTTTTTAATTTTCTTTTTGCGTAAAACGAAAAATTTAAAAAAAAATCACAAAAAACTAAAATTCATTTTCAATAAAAAAAATAAATAGATTTTTTTAAGATCTTGTTATGAAAAACAAAAAAAAAAATAAAAAAAAAAATCAAGAAAAATTAATTTTTTTTTTCATTTTCTTTTTGCCCTTATTGCCCTTTGATGTAGATTAAAAAATAAAAAAATAAATTGGTGAAAAATAAACCACTTTTCTGAAAAAAAAAAAAAAATGGTGTGTTAAGTGGTTAATAGTTACCATCAGGAATTTAACAAAAAATGAAATAAATCCAGGAAAATCTATAGATTTTTATTATAAGTTTGGCCCATATTGAATTTAAAAATGGCTTTTGATTAACCAACAATTAATCTTTTTTATTTTCTCCATCAGGCATAATGCTTGAGGCATTTTATAGAGGATGCACATTTTTTCAGTCAGTTTTTTTGTCACCCTTTTTGTTTCTAGTACTCTTTACAATTTACTTACTCTTTGATAATTCTGTTCCTTAGTAATTTGTTCCACTTGATCCAAAAGCTGTCTGATCCTCAGCTGCAAGTCAGATAATTTCTCTTTCTGGGCAACTTCTCCATAGTTAATAGCATGTTCACCAACTTGTATGTCCAAGTGCACTCTCAGCTGGGATCCACTGAACCATGCAGTGCTGTTGGAGTACATACAAATAACATGTTCACCAGGTGTGTGGGAGGTAAAGGATATCTTTCCTTCAAAGCTATACACTCTGGAAAGAAGTGTTTTGTCATCTGGATCTCTAACTTCCACATGCATGCCAATTCCAGGGGAAGAGGGCATAAAACCACCACTTCTTGCATCATACAGTTCAACTTTGTAATTTACTGTAAAAGAATAATTAATTTGGTTACACTATCCTAATTTTAAACAAAAGATGATACTTTTAAACCCAGAATCCTGTTTATGTTCTATGGTTAGTTTGCAAATTTACAAATCTGTGGGTTAGTTTTAAATGCAACTATTAAGGATTTTTTTTAAGATTATTATATATTCTGTCTTCCTTCTATACGTTCTACATATTTAAATTTATTTATAAAGCAAAAACAAGTAGATATTTGAGAAAGTTCTTACCAATGACATTTGTTTCATCTGGAATTTCTTCTATGAAACATTTTCTTTCAGTTTCAGCTATGTGAAAATATAAGGCATTTGATAAGTCCAACACCACAAATATCACAAATATAAATAAACTTTTCGCTAACATTTTCCAAAGTTAAAAAAATACACGTCACCGAATTTAACCCACGTTTGTTGACAGCAAATGTCAATTCCAGACTCAGAAATTTGAATGATTCGCCATCTAGCGTATTTTCAATAAAGTTCATCTCAAGCAGACCATATAAAGTTTGGTCATAAAATCCATAAAACGTGGTTATTATTTAATTGGTTCGCTGGAGTAGTTCAAATGTACAACAAAGCATCTGACTTGCGCACTTTGAGACATTTTACCGATTTTGTGTTGTGTAAAAAGAAAAAAAGTTTTTGGGCGTATGTGTAGTTTTCGAAGTTTTTAAATTAATAAATTCTGATGAAGGAAGCATCGCCCCCCGTTTCAGCGATGGCCACTCCAACTAACGGGAGTGGCAATCTAGTGGATGAATTCGAAGAAGCGTTTCAGGTAAGGGTCTTTGCAAAACATTACCTACATTAGGTAAAAATAGCTTAAAGCTATAACTTTTATAGTTAACAGAGATTGTATTCAAAAAGCTCATGAGTGCAGGCCAAGATCCTCTTGGCAAATGCTGCAAATTACTGCCAAAGAATATTCCTTTTTACTTACAGCCCCAATTTAAGGAATCAATGAAGCATGGTTGCCAGATTTCCGGGACACCATGTTTCAATAGGTTTGTTTTGGATATCGAGAATCTCAGTTTGGATTCCAAACTTCAGAACAAGTGCAGTTGTGACTGAACTTTGTAGTAAATAGATATCGACACTCCCAAGCAACAAGGATGTAACTCAAGTTAGACCCATTTTGAGTTATACTCATAGGTAAACGCCTTGAAAAAAGACACACATGGTGGTACTACTCAGGTTTCTCCACAGTCCACTTTAAGCAAAAGTTTACTTAAAATCACTAAAGTAAGAAATTCTAAACTTGAATATAATCAGAAACAAACAGTAAATAAACAATAAATACTTAAACAGTTAAATAGAGAATTTTATAAGCTTTCAAATGATGTATCACATGACTTCCTTTTCCACTTCAATCATTTACCCACCCTTAAATAACAAAAAAAAATATTTTAGAAATTTAGCTGTCGTGAAAAATGACAATATATGAGTTACGGCTTTGTTGCTTGGGGGTATCGATATGGTCATTTGGTTACCCTAAAAATAAAGAAAATGTCTGTCTCAAATGATCGAGAGGACTTTTGTTTTTCCATTTTGAAAATTTTCAAAATTTCGGAAAGCCTTGTATTTGTGCAAAAAAATTTTTTTGCGTATTTTTGCGTTTTATGCCGTTTTATGTAGATATAAATCAATTTCGTGCAAAAAAAAATTGTCAGTCAATCGGTCTGTCCGGGAAATTTGGTGTGCACGATAACTTAAGAACGCTTTAAGCTAGAGACTTGAAATTTGGCATACAGGTATGTTACCAAAAGTTCTCGCTCGGAATTGTTTTTGGTGAACAAAAATTTGAAAATTGCTATATAGGGGTTTAGGCTGAACTTGATTCTGATAATAAAAATTTTCTAACTCCACCCCCGCGGGGGTGAGGGGGTAAATATTTTGGTAC
>OY294048.1:32791771-32844778 GCA_958510825.1 Brachypterus glaber
GTTCTGATTATCTTGTTATTTCTTCGCCAATATTGCAACAAAAAAATTCCGCCCTTGTGCGATTTACCGGAGAAAAGTAGTAATGGCATGTTGTTATGTTTGTTATTTCCTATTACATACCGTACAAAATTTGAGCAAAATCGTTAAGCTATTTTCGAGAAAATCAAATTTTTCGATTTTTGTTCATCAGTGAACTACCCCTATTTGGGGGAGGAGAGAAAAATTAGAAAACCCCCCCAGGCAATTCCCTAAAACCTTAAGTTTAAAGTTTGGTTTTGATCTGTTAAACGGTAAGGTCTAGAGTCCTCTGGACGAACGGACATCAAAATGTGTAGACCTTTAAACGGATAAATACATGAAAATCTGAAAAACTTTTGTCACCATAACAATACTTCCTCCTCTCCGCGGTCGCTCGAAAGCAAGTGACAAATTTTGCTGGTATTATTATTAGCGATTTTTTTTTTCGACACGGCTTACTGCCCATGGCATGCCACCCTCTGATATTATATGCCTTGTTTTTAAATTGTATATTGTAGGTGGGCTTTTATATAAAATATTCCTATTAATTAAAATAAGGTATAGTTGTAAATTAGGAGTCTTACGATGGAAGTCCCGTTATTTAATAGCCATACTTTTATTTTTTCGATCTACCTAAAATAATAGTATATTGTTTTACTAAGAGGAAAAGTGAAGCTTTTTTTACTAGTCTGTAGAATTTACGGACGACGCGAAGCGGAGTCCGGAAACTACAGACGAGTAAAAAAAAGCACTTTTCCTCTGAGTGAAACATATTATTTTTTCTTCAAGTATCCTATATATATTTTTTAAATATTAATTTTTGAATTTAATTTATTCAGTAATAAAGTATGTTTTGTTTATTAAAATAGGCCAATAAAACCCTTTTGAAATGAACTTAAACCTTCCTTAGCTCATTTTAATTTTTTTTCGCAGGCTAAATCGTACACTTTTCGCGATTTCGATGGTAACTTGTCCAATGTAGCATTTGCAATTTCGGAGAGATTTGTAGGTGTATAAACCATATATTCTTCTTCAATCATTTTTAATCAATTTCACACAAGGTTTTTGCATAGAATCTCGAGTCAACCACCTGTTTACATAATAAACAAACAAGTTTAAAGTATGGCTGTCATCAAAGTCAAAGAGTGCTGCCGCCAGTGGTGGTTTTGCTAACTAACTTTTTTTTACGGCGTACAACAATGAACTCATTTTTTTACTGTAAAAAAATAGATCACTTCTAACTAGTGTGTTCAGTTATAAAATATGAACATTTTAGTACGCTTGAAGAAAAAAGATATTTTCGTAGAATATGTGTACTGCCCTTAATAGTCAACTAATTAATATTTGTATACTAACTCTCAGGGTTTTCTAGATGGTGGCAATATTTGATAAAAGAAAATGATCAAATAAAATCATTCAAATAAATGTGATATGTACAATCGCTTATAAATTGTACCAAAAAAAGTATGTAGTTAAAAAAAATTGTCAACTTGCTCAAATGTGCCTTTAATTAGATTTTTTTCTGTTTTTTTATTCAATAAATGTATTTGATATACTATTCTAAACTATTTGTATAGAAAATCTGTTGCAAATATATTATATTATTTGAAGCATTACTGTACCATAAGGCATACATAATTTAAAGACCTGCTATATATTCTTGATTGTATGAATGACCTGCTGTTGATTTTGTACTACACAGTGTGTTTTAAATCTTTTTGTGGGTGGTTGAAACTTTGGGATCGTAATTGAGGAAATTTTAAATTATTTTTTATTAATTTTTAGCAAAGAAAAACAAAAAATTTAAATAATTAGTGATTTTTTTTAGCCACCTTATTAGGCAGCATTGAGCACCAAAAATTTAATTTTTGCTTAATAAGAACATTAAAAGGTTTACTTTTTGTTTTTTTTGCTGATTTTAAATCTGTATTCAGAGTTATTAAATAACAAAATAGTGTTAGGGTGGCAAGGGAAATAGCACTAGTTTACAAATTTCAACTTTTGTTTTATGCACAACTTTATGTACATATTTTCTTACATAATTTTTTATGAGGAATCCAAATTCGTCCAGAAAAAAAATCGTTGGTTCAGTTTTCGAGATAATTACCCCATTACCCCACGTGATTTTTACCGATAACAATACTAGCCTAGAACTTTGGATAAGCATAATTAGCTTGCTAGGAACCTGTGGTCCAAATTTGAAGTCTTTAGCTAAGCGTTCTCGAGATATCATGGTCACAAATTTTCCGTATACACAGATTCACAGATCGATTTTTTTTTTACGTTAGTCATTTTTGGAAATAAAACGTCAGGAAACGTAAAAAAAGCAATACAAAATTTTCATTTTTTTCTAACGCAAGACTCCTCGGGAGAGTATAACGGGTAGTTCTACCCTCTTGAAGGGTGGAGATAGATTCGTTAAAATATTAAATTCATTTCTATGAGTCCCAAAATCCCTTATGTACGAATTTTTATCACAAAAAAATATATAAATAGGTGTGGTTCTACTCCCTTAAGGGGAGGAAGGCAGATTTTTTTAAATATCAAATTCGTTTTTAGCGAGATGAAAACCCCCAGGTACCAACTCTTAAAAATAATTACTTAAAAATATATAAAAATAGAATGGTTCTACCCCATTAAGGGGCGAGGATAGATTTTTTTAATATTAAATTCATTTTTACCGAGTCTGAAAACGTCCAAATATCAATTTTTGTAAATATTAAACGAAAATATATGATTTCTCTAACTTTTCCGTTATAAAATCTTTAGGGTCGATTATCTCGAAAACTGAACCTATCATTTTTTTCTTGACGGATTTGGATTCAGCATCAAAAAATATATAAGATAACATTAAAATAAAGTTGCGCATAAAACCCTTGTAAACTAGTGTCTTTTCAAAAAATCCTATTTTCATATTTTTATTATAATTAATAACTTACTAAAACCAAACGAAATAAAAAAATCCGAAAACAGATCTGTTTATTTTACGCGTAGGTACTATTAGAAACAAAAAATATACAGGGTGGTCCAAAGAGTTTTTTTTATTTGGTTGCGCCGCAGAAAATTTGGTAGGAGGGGTAGAAAAGCGGGGTCGGTCTTAAACAATAGTTTGGTTCAGGGAAATTTAGTCACCATGCAGCGCTACACGGTAGAGGAGCGCTCGTTTTGTTTGCGCGAATACTACTGCAACAAAAATTCCGCCACTATTTCGCGTCGTTGATTTTGACAGTATTTTTCAATTTGCACGATGTTTATCAATGTCCAAGCCTTCCATTGATTAAGCAATAGGTTCGTAAGTTTCGGGAAACTGGTTCAACGTTAAATAAACGCGTCCCCGACCGCGGCCGTCGAAGGTCAGCGAGAACCCATAAAAACATTGAGAGAGTTAGAGCGTCCGTGCGTCAACAACCAAATGTATCGACTCGAAAGCGCGCGTGCATGTGTAAATCTTTATGAAGGATGCGAGAACCGACGATCTCGTTACATTTAAAGCAGCTGCGCTCTTTCGAGTCGATACATTTGGTTGTTGTCGCACGGACGCTCTAACTCTCTCAATGATTTCATGGGTTCTCGCTGACTTTCGACGGCTAGAGACGCGTTTATTTAACGTAAAACTAGTTTCCTCAAACTTACGAACCCATTGCTTAATGAACATTGCTGAAAATCGTGCAAATTGAAAAATGCTGTCGAAATCAACGGCGCGAAATAGTGGCGGAATTGTTATTGCGATAACATCCGCCCACAAAATACGAGCGCTCCTCTACGGTGTAGCGCTGCATGGTGACTAAATTTCCCTGAACCAAACTATCATTTAAGACCGAACCCACCTTTATACCCCTCCTACCAAATTTTCTACAGCGCAACCAAATAAAAAACTCTTTGGACCATATACATTTTGGTTGTCCACCTAGCATATTTTTTTGTTTCTTATAGTCCTTTTTAAGCTGAAACCAGATATCGTCTTGTAAATTCCAAAATGTCGTATCTGAAAAATGAGAACTTGACATGTGCTAGAAATTATTTTTTTTTTATGAAATTACTAGGGTAATTTAATAATTTACTATATTAAATTATCCTTTTTTATATACAGAGTGTCTCAACGAAGTCGACTCGGTCGATATATAGTAAAGTATCCACTTTAGAGAAAAAAAATAAAGGGAAAAGTTGTATGGGTTTAAAAAAGGCACATTCTAAAAATATAATAATAATAATATTAAAAAAATTCTACATTTAATGAGTAAATAAAAAATATAGCATTCCATTTAAAAAAATTGTTTTTTTTTAATGGAATGCTATATTGTTAAATGTATAATTTTATTCTACATTTAATGAGCAAATAAAAAATATAGCATTCCATTAAAAAAAATGAATTTTTTATGTTTGAAAATCCAAAAATTTGAAAATTAATTTTGAACGCCCTGTATAAAACATTTTATTTTTTGTATATAAAGTAATTAGATACACCCTTTTAAAAAAAGCTTGCAAAATTTTATTAATTTTTGACAAAAAGTAGAGAAATTGAAGCAGGTTTTATCTCATCACTAAAAATGCATTTTTTTCTCAAAAATATATATATCTCAAGAACTATAAACAATAGACCCATATAACATTAAAATAAAGGATTTTTATGACAAGTAAGATGACATAATAAAAAATATACCACTCCATTAAAAAAATGTAAGTCAGATGTTACCCACCCTAGGAGGACCATATTGTATATTTCAAAATATTTTTAGAATGTGTATTTTTTAAACCCATACAACTTTTCCCGTTAAAGTTTTTCTCTAAAGTGGATACTTTACTATATATCGACCGAGGCGGCTTAAATGAGACACTCTGTATAATAAAGTTATAAATTATTACCTTCATAATTGTATAAAAAATTATATCTTATACCTGTTAAGTAGTCATTTTTCAGATAAGATGTTTCCGAATTTACAAGGCGGTATGTTTTTAGAATGTTATTTGATATTAACAAAAATATGAAAATTAGGTTTTTTGACAGCAATATTTTCTTTGCCACTCTAAGGCTGTTTGGTTTGGGATAGAATAGTTAGGAATACATATTTGAAATCCGCGAAAATCCTACAAAATAAAACATTTTATTGTCTTTTTGGGCGAAAATTGTTTTTTTTTTTTGAGCTTACTGCTCACTAGTAGGCTAAAAAATATCAACGATGGATTATTTTAATTTTTTGTTTTTCTTTATTAAAAATCGATAAGTATGTCAGATTTGATGGAGTATTTTTTTCCTCCTGACGAACCGCGCTGCATTTTATAATTCTTTCGCAAGCCATTGTTAAAAGTATTTTTTCACTACTAGCTTTAGAACATACCATTATTTATCATGATTTCAGACTGTGAAATCAATTTTCTTCACCTATAGCAATAATAATTATTTCTTTCCTAGTAGGAGTAAATTTTATAAACAATTGATTTCTGTCACTTTAGATGTTTCAGTTCTTTGTGCAATTTTTACTAATTAAACCCAAGAAACTAGCTTTGAATAACTTTTTATTTATTAAATATAATTAATTATAATTATTACCAATTAGCTAAATATTATGAAAAAAAATTAAAAAAAAACAAATTTTCAAAGTATTTATTTGAGCAGATGTCATTGATCAAGGCTACTTGATTTTTATGAAAATTTCATGAAATATCATTTCTGTTAATGATTTATTTTATTATTTGAATAAAAATAGTTAAATAGTGCTAGTAGTGAAAAAACTAATATATAAACTACGGTAGAGAAGACTATTATAGCCTCGCACTCTTAGATCCCACGCTGCTACGCAGCTCGGGTTTTAATTCGCTCGGCTATAAAAAATTTCTTCTCTACCTTGGTATATAATTACTATTATTGGATCCAGTAAGAAAATATTTTAATAATGTCTTTTGGTACTGAAATGCTTTGTTTTAATTCTCTCTATTTCATTAATATGTATAAATTTGCAGGATAATAATAAAAATTTATATAAAATGTAAGAAGTTTTATTATAAAATTTAGATATAAGACTTTGAGGGTTAGTATTTACAATAATTAATTTCTACTTATAACACATGCTTAATACACATAATAATACAAATATTATTTAAACATACTCGGTCTCACGGTCTAAATTTTACTAAAAACTTTCAGGAGGTGATTCTTTTTGTGTATATCTGCAAATGCTTCCTGTGATTATTATGGGCCTTCAAAGTCTTATGGACAAATTATTTACCTATAACCTGTACCTATACCTTATTATTACTTTAATCAGGCCTATTAACGTGCGTAAACAATATTGCTATTTTGGCAATATTGGCAAAAATTTCATGCGATTTAGGCCAGTATTGCCAATGACAATATGGGCCAAAATCGCATGCGATTTTTGCCGATATTGCCAAAATAGCAATATTGTTTGCGCACGAGAATATAGCTGAATATCCTCAATTAATTTTTGTTTAATTTTTTCTTTGAGAAATTAAATTCAAGCTAAAATGTATACCTACATTTAAATCGAAATATTTGGAAACAAATAGTTCTATGATAAATTATGCACAGTGGTCTGGAAACAATTTTTAGCTCAACTTTCATATAACCCAAGTGTTTTTTCATAATTTAATTATTTAGAGCTTTGGCATTTTTTTAAGACCAAATTTAAAAAAATCTATCAATGCGTTTTTGAGAAAAAACAATTTTCATTTTGACAAAAAAATATGAGATTTAAAAATTATATCAGATTTTACGTCAAAAAGTGAGAAACAAAAGTTTTTTAGAACCTTTGTGTTAAATGGCTTCTTAGGGGAGCTAGAGCACGTTTAAGGGGCATATTTAGAATATTATTTAGTTCATAACTCAGAAACCGTTAATTATTGACTTGAAATTTTTACTATAGTATGCAATCAATAAACATTATTATTTTATGACATAAAAAAATTAAATGTTTAACCAGGAGCGGACTTTTACAGAGAAATTAAGACCCATTACCTAGACCCCTGGTCATAGAGTTAAGTTTAATAAAACGTTAATTGTTTACATTTACATGTTTCATGAAATTCTAAATCTAAAAATGCATTTTTTTTGTAATTTTTCGTCGATTAACGGGTGTAACCACCGGTGGTGCACCCGTAAAAAAATGTATATTTTTCCGTTCGTCCGTACAGGTCTATCCTAATTAAGAAGGTCTTATCTGCGTTTTTTTATCGTTTTGAGAAAATTTATATTTTCTGTTTGAGAAAGGTGCATAGATACTAAAAATTATGTTAACTCAAACTTTGTAAAATCGCATTTTTTAGCAAAAAAATCAAACCAGCCGTCTCGAATTGGCGAGAATACTTTCTCATAAAAAAAAGTTATGTCCAATTTCTAATATTTGGGTGGGGGGCGGTTGAAAGGGAGAGGGGATGTTTTTATCTTTTAATAGTTATTTATGGTACTAGTGGGTAAAGTAAGAGGGCAATATCGGTTTACCCATGAGTGCCATACAAGGTTTTATCGAATAAATAGCTTAGGAATTCATATTTTTATTAAAAATTTTAATGACATTTACAAGAAAATAATTTGACAAGTGACAGTTGAGTGGGTAAAATAAATAATTATCCACTCAATAAAGTAAAAGCCACGCGGGGGTTATTATTGAGTTTATCTATTTAAAATAAAGCTGGGGGCATGGAAAAAATTATAATAACATATTGTCTCCAATTTTATTTTACCTTTTAGGTGGTTTTTAAATTTTTCTTCTATTTTAAATAATAATCACAATACCTTCTTCTATGAGAACGTAAAAATGAAAACCATAAAAAAATGATTAAAAAAATAAAAAATAATTGGTCGAATAGAACCCCCTTTCCAATAAAAAAAATTAACCTCCGACTCTCTATTGTGCCCCACAAGTATATCAAATATATACCAAAAAATTATTTGGGTTATGTTATTTACGTGTTACAAATTTTAAGTTGATATCTTAAGCCGTTCAAAAGTTAAATGGGCGGACTTTTGACACGCTGTATATTAATATATAGTTCTCCGCATGAAAGAAATTCTCCGACGTAGGAAATACTGAGCGTTTTTGCCTATTTGGATCCCCAGGCAACATTTGTTATTAATTACAAGTTGCTACAGTAAAAAATAACGTTGTTCTGTTATGTTTTACTGTAACAACTTGTAATTAATAACAAATGTTGTTCCAAATAGGCAAAAACGTTTAGTATCTACTACCGCAACGAATTCTCAATGTAAACAAATAAATGTATTAGATTTTATTTTTTTTTTATTGTTTTTGTACAATTTTTTTTATAAATATTTCTATTAGAAAAGATTTTAGGTATAACATGAAAAAAATAAAATAAAAAGTTAATATGCTGCTAGCTCGATTCGAACCCGGAACCATTTATAAGAGTAACGCCTTAGCCACTGCGCCACAATTATTGTGCATTTAAATATAGTTCTAAAGAAACTACATATCTAATTTATTTAATTTTATTTTTTTATTTTCAAAAAAATTACATTATTTTGAAAGTTATATTTTTATACTTCACTTTCATTTAAATTCTATATATATAATAATAATAATAATAATAATATATTTTATATATTATTACTAAAAATCTGACCGTTAATTAGGTTTTTTTTTATCTCTCAGTGGCGCCTTCACCATATCTTCAAAGATTTTCTTAATTTTTACCTTTATTTTAAAGAGAAAAAAATAGCTGGTCCAATACATACAGATAATAAGACAATTACCAGCTTTATTTTAAATAGATAAACTCAATAATAACCCCCGCGTGGCTTTTACTTTATTGAGTGGATAATTATTTATTTTACCCACTCAACTGTCACTTGTCAAATTATTTTATTGTAAATGTCATTAAAATTTTTAATAAAAATATGAATTCCTAAGCTATTTATTGGATAAAACCTTGTATGGCACTCATGGGTAAACCGATATTGCCCTTTCGAAAATTAACCTGCTTGGCTGACGCCTCGCAGGTTAATTTTCTCATGGGCAATATCTTACTTTACCCATTAGTACCATAAATAACTATTTTTATTACGAGTATATATAATAAGAACAAAACTTGATGTAAAGTTTTTATTTTAGTTTAGTTTATTAAACAAAAATTGAATTTAATTGTTTTTGACTTTTTGACCTAAACCTCAAACACTAGCCGTCAGATCAAGTTGGGTCAATGGAAGCTTTTAATCAGAAAGATGAAATCTACATCATACTAAAAATTTAGAATTTTTGACCGAAAGCCAGTTTCCATAAGAAACGTGCCTGTCTGTTTATTCATGTTTTATAGGTCCCACCAAGTATGTCAGGAGGGTCAGTAGTGCCAGGCATGATGTCACCCCAGCAGCAGGCAATGTTCATGCAGCAAGGAATAAGCGGCAGCAGACCTGGACCGTTCGGTCAGCAAGGAGCCGCTGGAGTACTGCAAGGTCCGTTGGCATACTTAGAGAAAACTACGAGTAATATAGGTAATTGTATGATTCTCTGGCTTCATTATATTGTATTGTCAAGGTGGCCACGGCGACCTGAAATTCTGGAATTTAGATTTTAAAACTGGCAAAATTTTCATATTTATTTAAATTAGTTTTTATACCGGGTGTCCCAACTCTATTTACCCAGCGATTTTCTCGTAAACTAAAAGAGATAATCAAGTTCTGAGAAAACCTTCTTAAATAAGACAAGTTAAACTATCTTTTAGCATATATTTGATACTTTCAGGTCAGTTTTTCAGTCAACTCAAAAAGTACTAAATCAGCAGAGTTTTTTATTTGAAACTCATGTCTTTTACTTCTTCTTCTACGCTCATGTCTTTTACTTCTTCTTCTACAGTTTCTTCATCCCGGGGCAACTATTTGTTGCCGAGGCTTAACGGTGATTTCGCAGAACTGCTGCTGGACGGAGTGACCCTATTCTTTCTTTTGCTCAAGTTTCTCAAACACAATTTATGTTATATGCACAGCATCAATCAAATTCATGTAGTACTTTTTAAGTTAACTGAAAAAATTACAATTTCCAGGAAAATCCTGATATTATCTCCTAAACCAGAAGTAAAAATGTAAAAAAATAAAAAAGAAAATATTCATTAATACTGCGACAATAAGAAAGACTTTAATAATTTGATAAACAGTTGCAGTGGCGTACCATGCAAATCCTAGAAGATGGGGTAAAAAACATAGTTGTACATTATTTGTTGCTGTTAATACGAAAAAAAATTAAACATTCTTAAAACAAACAAAAGTAGAGAATGTTTAAGCTTTAAAACTAAAAAAGAATTAGTCAAATCCATTAATTAGTTTTCGAAATATTTGAATTTAAAAAATGTCAATTTTTTAGGTGTCCGGAAATTAATGCGCGGCAGTGTATATTATATTTTTACATCACAATAAAATGTAAAAAATACTGTAAAATTTACAAAAATCGGAAGAATTTTGGGGTTGCATTTATTGGCCATCTTGAGTGTTAAGCCGTAGGAATCAGAATATAATAAATAATGAAATTCCTAAATTTATCGTAGCCAGTAGAATGTAGATTTAGCCAATAGAATGTAGATTTAGAACTTTAGAAGTGATTGTTTTAATAATTATGATTAATTAATATAAATACACGGTGATCCTGAATCCTGAAAGTTTCAAAGAATGGTCTGCTTTGACCATTCTGTGGTTGTTTGCAAAGAAAGTAACGCTAGAATGACTTGACCTAACGTTAGATGAATGTGGTTTTAATGTTAGATGCCTAATGTTAGAATAAAGTTTATCTAACGTTAGGAGTTTTAAAAAATGTTAGATAAACGTTATTCTAACGTTAGAAACCGGGACATTTATACACTAAAAACGCGTTAGAAAAAATGTTTATCTAACATTAAATTTCTATTATGGCAGTGGCTATTTGTAGAAGGGTGTCTAGTAGACACTGTCCAGGCTCTTTTCTTTCACACGTTTTTTTTGCAACAGATTTTTAAATCGCCTAAATTTTTTTTGTGCGTTTTCACATGCAAGTTAACCTTATTGCTATTTTTTTTCCTTAATCGGGCCCCGATTTAATCCCCAGGTATCAAAACATCATACCCTGCCAGAAAAGACCTATTTTCTTAATTCTGGTATAACATTTTCATTATAAAATGTATTGATTTAAAATTTGGACACCATGTGAAAAGTTACTATAATATTATAAAAAAAAATCTGTTTTGATTTCAACACATAGGGGGCGCTATGGTCAATTGTCCTTATATAATACCTTTTTTGGAGAACAAAATTCTAGAGGGGCAACGATGTTCAGAAAAACCATGATATATGCGTGAAGCTATAGGTATCCAACTCTTTATTTCTATGGTATTTCCACAGACTAACGATGCCCTCGCTTGCTAGATCAATTATAGTGAAGGACTGCACGTATGCCATTTTCCCTGTGTTTTTGGGGTAAATTGCATAGTTACCAAAAAAATATTTGTCGACTTTATATGAGTTAAGTGTAAAGTTGTATTTTTTGAATTTTGATAATAACGAGAAAATGGCAAAAAACTGTTTCCTTATTCAAAAATAGAAAAAAATCGCTTTTTCACCCCACATAAAATTTCCAAAATTAAGTTAAATATCGGTCCAAAATGCGACGATTTGTTTTGTACAAAACTGCAGACCAAATTTACTACAAAAGCACAGGGAAAATGGCATACGTGCAGTCCTCCACTATAATTGATCTAGGAAGCAGGAGCATCGTTATGTACCCCGTTGCACCCCACTTTTCCTTATATTATGAAGTTAGTTTTTAGTGTACGAGAATAAAAGTTTTTCCACAAAGCACAATCAGAGTGGATATAGTTAATTTTGTATTAAGAGCGCAAAATTACTGTTTTCTGATTGAGCGCGCTCGAGCGTGGAATTTGCTAGGCGTCTAGCCGAGATACAAACAACATTTTTTCTACGATTTAAAATAAATAAATAAATAAATTTCAGACAGTAAGTTACCTTACAAGGTCGCAGCACTTAAGTACAATTTTTTGGTTGTTCTGAACATCGCTGCCGGTATGCCCCCTCTAGAACTTGACTCTCCAAAAAATGTATTTTTTAATAAAATTGATCACAGCGCCCCCTATACGTTAAAATCAAAACAATTTTTTTTTTATAAAATTATAGTGACTTATGAGGGTCACTTGTTACGTAAATTTTAAATCGTTATATTTTATTATAACAATTTTGAACAAGAATTAAGAAATTGGGGCTTTTCTTTAAAGGTATGCTGTTTTGGTAGCTGGGGGCCGAGTTTGGGGCCCGATCTAGAAAAAAAAATTGGTAATAGGATTGACTTCAACGAACTACTAACTCTTCTTTCTGGAATAGGCATTTCATTCGTAAAAACTGACAAGAACGTAGCCAACATATACATTCGTCTGTCTTAGTTCTAACAAAGCCAACAATAACAGATACTGGTTATTGTTATGGTTCAGGCCTGAATATACCTACTATTTGTTTACAAACAAACCGAGATGTTAGCGATAATTTATATTAACGGTATTCGTATTCTAGAGAGGAGAGTTATTAGTTCGTTGATTGACTTGCATGTGGGAACGCACAAAAAAAAACAGAAATTTCCAAATACCCTTGCAAAAATATACCCTAAAACCCAAGAAGTGAAAGAACGGCGAAATTATAGTTAACAGAAAAGTCGTAGCGGATAGTTTTCGGAGGATGCTGTTAAAAGTTCTTGGCGATGCATCGCGATGACCCTTTCTTTACAATTTATATATTGTATAATTGGGGTATTTCTACAACAATTCTAGTTAAATTTTGTCCGTAGAATTCGAATGCGTTCACCAAAATGCTCTCCCTGTAAAAAAAGTCCCATCAAATCTTGCGTAAACAGTCCTATGAAAATGAAAATACCATCAATAAAGTACCTGTAGGAAATATCCCATCAACTTGATAGGTTTTCATGGTTTTTGATAAACTTTTGTAGCGTTTTCGTCACTTTGAAATAGGAATTACTATTTATTTAAAATCTTACTAAAACACCATTCTCGGTCCCATCAAATCCTACGCAAACTATCAAAGTCCGTTTAATCTTATTAAAATCCCATTTCCATCCCAGGATTTTAATAAGATAATAATAATAATAATAATAATAATTTATTAGTCATTAGTTGGTACAATGAGTACATATGACAAGTCACAAAAAAGTAAATAAACAAATAATATTTAGTTTAAAAACATGCAGTTGGTATAAATTAAATAAAAAATAAAAAAACATACAAATTGATGCTAATGTAAAAACCTAAAAAATCGTAAATTGCTAATTTATGATAAGTATTCGTCTACTTTATAGTAACCATTTTTTTAAAGGTGGTATAAGTGGAGATACGTTGTAATTCTTTTGGGAGTTTATTAAAAAATACTATACAATTGTAATAAGGAGAATCCTTAAATAAAGTAGTTTTATGTTTAGGAATGCGCAATTCATTACTATTTCTAGTATTGTATGAGTGAGAGTCAGAATTACATGAGAATTTGGTAATATTTTGTTTTGCAAAAAGAACACATCTTTAAATATATAAACTTGTTACCGTAAATATGTTTTTACTTTTAAACGTTTCTCTACAGCTTGCTCTATATTCAAGATAAAAAATTAGGCGTATTAATCTCTTCTGTGCAACTAAAACTCTTTCTATATTGATAGCACACCCCCAACAAATAATATTGTATGCCAGATGAGTAAAAGGCAGAGAATAGTAAATGTTAAGTATTCCTGATTTATCTAAATCATTTTCAGACAGGACAATTTTTACGGGACTGTTTTTGTCTTTGTAAAAATGCAAATACAGAAATAAATTTTTGAAATCTTTCATCAGATAAAACTGTCAAATTATAATTTAAATTGTAAAGAAACAGAGCCATCACCAAGACCTTTTAACAGTATCTTCCGAAAACAATCTGCTGCAAATTTGCTTTTGACGGTTCTAAATAGGTAGACTAGACCGCATTCTACCAATATCCACTTTGCTTTGACCATCCTTTGAAATTTAAACTGGTTTCAGGATTACCGTGATTACCGTACACTTCACGTAAATTTAACGCACCACTAAATGGACACATTTTCAAAGTTGGTTTTCTCGCGAACCGCTAATCTGATTTTGATGATTTTTTTTGAAATGTGAGTTTATCCCTCAGTTTTATAAAATTTCTGTTTTTGGCATATGCAATAATTTTTTTCCCGAAATTTGTAAACCCTTGTCACACCAGCCTGTGTACTTAAATCGAACTATAGCCCCATCTTTTCTGAAAAACTTTTTTTTGATTTACGTAATTATCTTGGTTATTAAATCAAATAGAGTTAAGGATAAGAAAAAATATCAAAATCAGATTAGCGCGCTACAGCGCTGCAGCGGTTCGAGACAAAACTTGAAATTTTCAGGAAAAATCACGAGGGGAAGATCCCTATCGTTTTTGAAAGTAATCAAAAACAAAAAAGTTATGGGGGGTTACATTTAAAAAAATCGAAAAAAGCTGAAAAAAAATCCGATTAACGTAAGTTTTTTAGAAAAAATTACTTTTATTATAAGGATCAATTCTAGCAATTTTGAAAGTAATCCCCCCAAAAACAAAAAAGTTATGGGGGTTAAACTCAAAAAAAAAATAAAAAAACTATAATTTTCAAAAATTTTGAAATTTCTTTTTGAAAATTTTTTTTTCATTTTCAAATTTTTTTCGTTTTTCGCAAAAAGAACTTTAATCAAAAAAGTTTTTTTGATTTTTTTTTTGAAAAGTATTTTATTTTTCGTTTTTCAAAAAAGACCTTTTTTAAAAAAAAATGTAATTTTATATTTATTTTTTTGGTTTGGATATTACTGTGAATAATATATAATGCGTAGCATTACATATCTTCACGGCTTATTATACATTATATTATACATTGGGTTTTGTTCTTGGCTTAGAGTGTACAGGGTGTTCCACTTATCATGACAATCCTTTTGTTTAAAACTTTTTTTGATGATTGAACATATTAATATTTTAATAACTGCTAGATATATCAGAAAAAGTTTTAAACAAGAGTTATTAGAGCCTAATGTGAGCCCAAAATGGTGTGTATTTAATATGTTTAGGGGGCACTGCGGAGGCAGCGGGGCAAGGCAGAACATTTTTTTTAAATAGAAAGGGGGATTGTGTGATAAATCATTGTAAAGCTCGTAAAATTCTCTCACCATATATTTTTTATTTATCAATTTTTTTGAGGGGGTTAAAAAAGTGTTAAAAATAGGAATTTTCATCAAAATTTCTTTAAAAAAATCAAAATTTTTGTTTAATGATTAATTTTATGATAAGAAAAACGTAAATTATACTTTTAAACTAATTTTAATTGATTAAAATAAAAATTTCGAAAGAAAATAGCATTAAAAAAAAATAGAAACTCAGCACCTTAAAAAAAAAAAAAATTTAATGATATGGTCAAAAAGAAAATTTAATAATTAATAAAAATTATGTATCACACAATCCCCCTTTCCATTTAAAAAAATGTTCCCCCTTGCCCCCTGCCTACATTGTGCCCTTAAACATATCAAATATACACCATGTTGTGCTCACATTAAGCTCTAATAACTTTTATTCAATTTTTTTTTTTGATATATTTAGCCTCGTATTTAGCAGTTATTAAAATGACAATCCTTAATATTTGGATCACCCTGTATAATTGTATAATTGCGTAACTAAAAGACCTTGTCCAATGAACTTTTTGGACTTTTTGTCTAAATATTTTTTAATAATAATAATTGCATGAAACACTAACTTAGGCTCACAAAATGCCACCCACTTATATAAATAATTATTTATAATTAAAGAAAAAACGTAATTTATGACATACGACCTTTTGCACTTTGAATGTTTGGACTTTTTGATGCACTTTTGAAAGGTTTGCCAATGGAACAGTGACTTTTCCATTGGAAAACTCAAGCGGCTATTTCCCAAAATTGGACGCGTACTTCAAAAACATTTTAATACAATATTATGCAATGAGTGAGTCTTTAGCTAGTATGACACGAAACAAAGTCAAAAGGGAAATTAGAAAACAAATTGCATATACAGCCTGTTCCAGAACTCGCGTACCGAAATTTAAGAGGTGATTCTACATCCAAAAATATGAAAAAAAGTTTCTATAAAGGTTGGTCCGGAAATGAGCCCTAAGGGAGCTACGGCCCTTCGAAGATGACGTATTGAATGGGGAACAAAAAAAAGCACCAATAAAATTTTAATGCTGCAGGGTGATTCTTCATTTAAAACTGAGCAAAAAAGTATTATACACCAAAACACCTAAATTTAATATTAAAGGAGTAATAGCCTTTTAAAAAGTAACGTTTTTGGTGGCACAAAATGTTACTTCCTCTTAATTGCATTTTTTTTGATAACGGTTGCTCCTACAGTGTTACACTATATGATATTTTATATGTATTTTTACTCTAGAAATCTATATTTTTTACAACAAATCCAAAAAACATACACATAGAATAGTTTGGGGCATAAATGTTTTAAGCCTCATATATTTTGTCCGTCTGGGCACGCCTCTGGATAAATTAAAAAAATTAATTAACATAAACTTATTGCCCTTATTAATACTAGTATACATGCAAAAGCTCGCCGCTCTAGCTTAAACGGTACCCGAGTTATTAATTAAAAACCTTATTTTTATTACAATTTTAAAGGGCCCTAGATCCCTTAGGGCTCATTTCCGGACCAACCTTTATAGGAACTTTTTTTATATTTTTGGATCTAGAATCACCTCTTAAATTTTGGCATGCCAGTTATGGATCACCCTGTATGTACAATTTTTTCTACTACCTAAAATAATAAAGTTTTGGTTGCAGGTATGACAGATGGTCGCAGGTGACGCGGGAGAGGGAGGGGGCGTGGAAGAGGTAGGGGACGAGGCAGAGGACGCGGACGTGGAGGAACTTTGCCGGACTATTCGTCCCCTTAATCCCCCTCCCTAAGCTGGGACGAGTGTGAGGCCCAGCTTGCGGCAATACATTCCATCGAAGGGGACATTTTACGTATATTACAGAGTTACAAATGTCTACCTAGTTAGGTTCGTAGATAATATATAATACATTATATTATCTACCAACCCTGGTGTATTACATGTTTATAAACTTTATCAGAGAAGGAATCGACAACCAGTTCTAAACGATTTTATTTAAAACGCTTAAGCGCATGACTGGAGAGCGCTCTCCGGTTATGCGTTATTGACCTAGTTTCAAGATGCAACAGTTTAGAACTAAGGTTCTAGGAATAAATGAGAAAAGATTGCCGAAACAAAAAATCTGTAGTGACCGCCACAAAACTTTCCAGGTATTGCAGCGTGTTGAAAACTGCTTGTTATATTTTCTTGAGAACCTTTATAAAAATACATTTCTTAGGGTCGAATTTTATTAAATATCCCTGTAAATCTATTCCTAATAAATTTTATAGGGTATTTCATAAGATTTAATTTAAAATCCTCCATTTTTTTAACGATTAAGCCAATTCAGGGCACGATTCTAAATGAAAATTTTAATAAAAATAGACGTGACCTGTCAAACATTGACAAGTGACACATGGTTCTACTTAGTTAATTTTTGAATTAAGATATCTAAAAATATACGGATCCGTGTGTCCCATTTAAAAATCAAAAATGTGATTCATTTGGATCTGGCGAAACCGGAAGTGTGAAAAATGCTAATCATGTAAAATACACATTGTAGCTCCTGCAAAATTTCACGATCCTACCTAAAGAGGCAAAAAAGTTATGTTTTAAGCATGTTAAAATGTATTGTACATTTCTGTGCATTTTGCATATTTATTGGCATGTAACACAACACAATGTAAACATAATTTTTTCTCAATAAATATTATTCTTATTATTATTAGTTAAGGGGGTGAACCACCTTTCTGAAACACCGGGTAATATAAACCATTTTCAATGATTGTTTACCTTGACAACAAATAAAATGAGTGAACTCATTTATTATTGAACATTGTTAAACATTAGTCAATTTTTTGTGGTAACGCCGGTTAACCAGTATGTTACTCTTTTTCTGTTTAATTGATGAGTTAAAAAGAGAGAGAAATACATATTCCCCTAACTTGGTTAGTAACCGCTGCTCCACAAAAAATCGGCAATTGTTGACGACGGTCAATAATCAAAAAAAAAAAAATAAGACAACTATTAACTTATTTGTCAAATTGACAGCTATGTCAAAATAATTTTGTTTTATTATAACTGACATTTGGAGTTACTAGCTTTAGGTGGTTAGATTTTTTGCATCGACTCTCGTCTCGTCTTACAAAAAAAAAATCAGTCTCAAACACTAAAGACTTAGCTGGCATACTAGGTGCATATGTACTATTTGAATATAATATAGAAACAAAAACGAAATTCCCCAAGTTTAGGGAAAAATACTTCAACGTGGCAACCGTGTTTTTGCGGGACTTTACATCTCACCGCTGATTACATGAAAATGTGTATACACTAGCTACCTCGCAACAGCACAAAACTCGATCCTTCTGTTGTTCAGAAAGATGTGATGATCGGGTGGACTCGGATTTTATATCCGAAGCCTGTACCCATACTTGTTACGTCATACAGGCAATACGAGACTGATCTATTCTGAAACAATCGGATAACTTTTCTCTTGAAGAGTTTAGGATCCACTTTCAAAAATGTAATATTAGATTATTTTATTCACGTCTCAATTATGGACCTGTTTAGGACTGGTTTTGACCAATAAAGATTTAATCCTTTTAACCACGTGACTAAAAATAACCCACAAACACTAGTTCAGAACTGATTCTAGCTTATCCTGAAATTCAGGACATGAATAACCCTATTGAAATTCAGTTATGAAGGCTAGGAATTAGGCAGTCCCTATAGGGACCAGTATTGCCAATTTTCAGACTTTATAATCTGCGGATCTTTAAATTTTTCCGATTTTTTACAGGTAATTACTAATAATTGGATATTTTTTCGAAATTATTGAAAAATAAACGACGTATTATGGATATAAAAAAGCTGATTTCTGCAAAAATATTTACATCCATACAGAATATTCTGCACAGATATTTTTTAGCGGAAACCAGCTTTTTTTGTAAAAAACTTGAATTTTGGGTAAAGCATTCTTTTTAGTTAGCAGAAGTATGATTTTTTAGGAAAAATATACTGTTTGCGATGCCTTTTTTTTTGGTTAGCACTTTTTTGATTTCAGTGCAATTTTCTAACTTACTAATGAAATTCAATACATGGGCACAAATCGGACTTTTTCGCCAAGGTCGGCAGATATTTTTGAGTTTGATAGGAACCTATAATCCTGGACCCTAAATTAGGGCCCGCAATTACTATTATGCTCCTGTGGAATATTCTGTGTTGGCTACAATGCTAAAGTTATTTTAGATGTTGGGTGGGATCCTTAATTCAAAAACTATAGACTATATTATAATGTATTTTGAAATTTTTAGATGAAATAATGTTCTCTCGGCAACAGTATTTTAAATTTATACATTCAACTATGCGCATTCACCATTATTTTTAAAAATATCGTTTTGGGTGTGTGATATCCAGTAGCCGGCGTATTTCCAGTTGTAGTAAAGTCTTCAATAAAAGAGGCTTCACCCAGAAATAATTCAGGGAGTTTTGATTTTCGGTTTATTGGGTAGGGTTTAAGACCGCAAATAAAAAAAACAATTTTGCAACGTTGAACTCGATTTGAAACTGTCGTCATTTTTTCAATGTGTTTTGCACAAAAAACGGATTTTTAAAATATCTCTTAAACGTTACACTATACGTTTTTAGATTTTTAATGTTTTTTTCGAAAAACAAAAATTGTTCTTTATCGTCGGTTAGGCATGCCCCTGAGTTGAAAATTAAAAAAATCTATCTGGCACTTTTTAATTTACGTAAAATTAATTTTTTTTAAAATAATTCACACATTTGTGCCCCATTATTTCGAGTAAACCGATTTTCGACTGAATCGCCATTGTATTAAGCATAAAAAAACCTTCCTAACCGAGTCATAAAGGAAAATCTAAAACCCTACAGTGTAACGTTTAAGGCGGTGCCGTGAATTAGCTATAAGTCGTACAAAAAATATGACACAAAAAATGTTGGAGATTTGGTCCTCTTTATTTTCGTATCAAACGTTTTTTGTCCTAGAAATGCACCGATCTTGAGATATTTTAAAAAGTCCGTTTTTTGTGAAAAATACGTTAAAAAATGACAGTTCCAAATCGAGTTCAATGTCGCCAAATTGCGGTCTTAAACTGCACACAATAAACCAAAAATCCAAACTCCCTGAATTATTTCCAGGTAAAGCCTCTTTTATTAACTTGAAGAGTGGGCTATAACTAGAAATTCGCCGAGTACTGGTGATATCAGATTTAGGCACTCTATTTATTATTATAATAATATATAATATTATTTTATATACCTGATAGGTATATAAAATATTAGTTCGTATTGCCTGTGGTCTGGTATATCTCTAAAATAAAGTTTATAAATATGTATTTATATGTATTCCCTAAAAATGCTTCTTAGCCTTATCGGTGCCGCAAATTGGCCTTGAACTACTTTTATAAAATTTCAAAATTTCCTAACACAGTTTTTTTTCATATATTTTACTAAATACTCCATGTAAAAGGTCAAATAGAAAGTGTTATTATCACGGGTCGGATGGAAGTAGCCATTACCGGGGGCATGCAAAAATTAGAATTTTAAAAAACTCTTTTTTCAAGTAAATAGACACTTTAAACTATTGTTCACCAATCGGAATGTCATGTCGGCGCTGTTAATACTCAGTGTCATGATCCATGACTCGTGGAAGTAATCCCCCCAAAGACAAAAAAAGTTATGAGGTTAAACTTTTTAAAAAATTGAAAAAACTACTTAATATTATTATTTTTTTTTTCAAAATATTTTTTCGAAAAAATTAATATTTTTGTTTTTTTTTTTTTTTTAATTTTGTAAATACACGGTGTATTTGAAATAGCGTAGGAAATTTTAACAGATGATTCTACATCATAAAATATGACAAAAAGTTCCTATAAACATATGTCTAAAAATGCGTCATAAGGGAGCTACGCCCCTTTGAAAGTGGCTAAAAAAATCGGTTTTTATTTAATAACTCAGGAACCCTTTGAGATATATCAACGAGGTTTTGCACGTCAACTAATACTACCAATGCCCGTTTTTATTTGTTATTTTCATGTACTTATTTCAACCAGGGGTGTGCGAAACGGGGGGGGGGCTTATCAGTTTTTTGTCCCAAACTTTTTTCTGTGTAACTTTTTTGCAATTTTATTTTTGGTATATGATTCCTCACGTCAAAATACATAAAAAAAGTACTCTTGTTGTAATACTGTAGGATTCCGTTTTCGAGAAAAATTCATTTGAAGGTGAAATTCCACGGTTCGAGGACGAAAAATTAAATACTAAAATGTTGAAAACCAAAATTTTAATGATGCAGGGCGAATGTACATTAAAAACTAAGAAAAAAACCTCACATACAGGTACTTCCAAAACTCAATCCTAATGGAGCTATGGTCTCCTAAATATGCACCATTTTTAAAGGGCTATGGTAGCTTTAAAAGCGTTTTTTCGACCTACATGTATGGAAACTTTTTTTCTTAGTTTTTGATGTAGAATAACATTGCATCATTAAAATTTTGGTTTTAGAAATTTAAGTATTTAATTTTTCGTCCTCGAACCGTGAAATTTCACCTTCAAATTAACTTTTCTCGAAAACAGTTAATCCTACAGTATTACAACAAGAGTACCTTTTTATGTATTTTGACCTGACGAATCATATTTTAAAAATAAAATTGCAAAAAAGTTACACAGAAAAAAGTTTGGGACAAAAAACTGATAAGGCCCCCCCGTTTCGCACACCCCTGGTTTAAATAAGTACGTAAAAATGACATACAAAGATGGGCCTTATTAGGATTAATTCACGTGCAAAACCTCATTAATATATCTCAAAGGGTTCCTGAGTTATTAAATAAAAACCAATTTTTTTAGCCAATTTCAAAGGGGCGTAGCTCCCTTATGACGCATTTTTAGACATATGTTTATAGGAACTTTTTGTCATATTTTATCATGTAGAATCACCTGTTAAATTTTCCTACCCTGTTTCAAATACACCCTGTATTAAAAAAAATCGTTTTCCGAAAAAAGAAATATATTTTTTCAAAAAATAATTTTTTTGGAAACCAACCAAACAAACTTTGTATTTTGGTGGTTGACAGATAGGAAGTTCTCTTTAGTCGCCTAAACTGACCAACCACCAAAACAGACCGAACCAACTAAAAGCAACAACTGATCAAGTGACCATATAGGCCTAAGATAAGCGGCTTAGCCGATATTTTCAAAAGGTATTGGAATAAAAAACTTTAGGATTTTGATTAATTTTAAATTGTAGTTAAGGGAGCATTTTAAGGGGTAATTTTGAGCATGAATACACGGTGCATTTATTTATTTTTATGTAAGGAAATATCTCCGTTTAAAAATAAAGTATACATACATACTAGATCTAAAGTTTATTTTTTTAAGGTATAGTTATTTTAAACCTTCCCGCTTGTAAACAATCTAGAAATTACCATAGCAACGTAAGATACGCATGCGATTTTATAAGCAAATTTTGTTTCTACATGAATACAAAAGTGTTTTTAGCAACAGCTTTATCAATTCTCTTTTTTTACATCAAAACATCAAAAAAACAAAGTAAGTAAACAAAAATTATAAATTTTGGTTATGTTGACATTCAAAACAAGCCACATGCTTCAGTGTAAATCGGACTGTGGAGTATTTAGCGGAAAATTTAAAATAACTATACCTTAAAAAAATAAACTTTAGTATGTATGTGTACTCTATACAGGGTGTATTTGAAATAGGGTCGGAAATTTTAACAGGTGATTCTACATGATAAAATATGACAAAAAGTTCCTATAAACATGTCTAAAAATGCGTCATAAGGGAGCTACGCCCCTTTGAAATTGACTAAAAAAATCGGTTTTTATTTAATAACTCAGGAACCCTTTGAGATATATTAACGAGGTTTTGCACGTGAATTAATCCTAATAAGGCCCATCTTTGTATGTCATTTTCACGTACTTATTTAAACCAGGGGTGTGCGAAACGGGGGACCTTATCAGTTTTTTGTCCCAAAATTTTTTCTGTGTAACTTTTTTGCAATTTTATTTTTGAAATATGTTACCTCAGGTCAAAATACATAAAAACGGCACTCTTGTTGTAATACTGTAGGATTGTTTTCGAGAAAAATTCATTTGAAGGTGAAATTTCACGGTTGGAGGACGAAAAATTAAATACTAAAATGTTGAAAACCAAAATTTTAATGACAAAAAACTGATAAGCCCCCCCCCCCCCGTTTCGCACACCCCTGGTTGAAATAAGTACATGAAAATAACACATAAAAACGAGCCTTGGTAGGATTAGTTGACGTGCAAAACCTCGTTGATATATCTCAAAGGGTTCCTGAGTTATTAAATAAAAACCGATTTTTTTAGCCACTTTCAAAGGGGCGTAGCACCCTTATGACGCATTTTTAGACATATGTTTATAGGAACTTTTTGTCATATATTATGATGTAGAATTATCTGTTAAAATTTTCGACCCTATTTCAAATACACAGTGTATAGTTAAAATAAAACTTCATGTTGCTAGTATTTTCAGAAAAAAAAAATAACGGAGAAATTGACTAATGGAAAATTTGTAAATTAACTGCCAAAAATAATTAAGGCCCGTAATGGACAAGCAATTCGAAACAAAAACAGGGTCGGATTATCCTCCAAGCAAATATTTCCAAATATTGTGATGGAAATTCTAAATTTTTAAATGCAGTTTTTGATGGATTCACTGTAAAAAAATCATGTTTTTCCACTACCAGTATTTTTTCTAGGAAAGGTTTCTACTGCACAATTATACCTTTTTGCTATTGCAAATTACAATTTCCAACTACACAAGTAGTATTTTTAACTTGCACACATTAACAATACACACGCACCTAAAAAAAATTGTGGTATTGAAGAAATTTATTGTTGTTGTTCAGTATAAATGTACACCGTTTAGAGCCGGGGTGTTTCCCCTCGGGCCCGAAGTTCTGAGGGGGACCTATTTTTTTTTTCATTTTGAGAGAAAACAAAAATCAAAACGTGAAAAATCAATGTATTCATTTAAAATAGTTTTTCAAGGATTTCTATTTACGTTAATTCATTTTTAGTTCTTTTTTTTTGTTACTAAAGAGTTTTATTTGTTTAATTAACTCTGTAGGTACCTAAAATAAAAGCTAATAAATTTAAAAGATTAATAATTTTTTTTAATTAATGCAGTGATTTACTGTACTTGCGCCAGGTGCACAGTGAATCAAATGACATACTGTCAAAAAATACTTGTAAAAAATAATGGTCTGTTCATTTTTTAATTAAAATTCCTAAATTATGTTATAAGCTAACATAATAAATAAAGGTCAAAGTAACGTACTATAAAAAAAATCTAAGTAATTTTCACAAATTTTAAAAATATGCATTCTGACAAAGAAGTAATCCACTTTGCCCCAGTTTCCCCTACTTTTTGATTTGATTTTGATAATTTCCACAAAAATCAGATCTGATCTGCAGAATAGTAAACGTGCGAAAACATTGGCTGCGTTCAATGGAAACAGCAAAACTCATCGAAACTCATCAAAAGCTATCAAATCACTAATGAACGATGTGATGAGTTTCGATTGACAGATGTCGCGGCAATCATTCCTCATCAACGTTTTGAGATGATTACTTTTGATTGATTTTTTAAAAGCGCGGGAATGTACTTTTTGTGCATATTTATAACCTCAAATAATAATAATAGTAATAATTAGGTTTTTGGATTTTAATCAAATTAAATTGTAAACATATTGTAATTTATAATGTGCTGGCTAATTGCTTTATAGTAAAGGTCATTTAATAAATTAAAAAAAAAACCTCAAATGGTGGTTGTGACAAGTGACAGATATTAGCCGTTCAGCAGTTTGCTAGCAAAACTTATCATTTGATGACTTTTGATTAGTTTTGCTGTTTCTATTGAACGCAACCATTGTCTGGCCTCTTTGCTTGATAAGCAACGAACGCGGTAGGTACTACCAGAGACTACTATCTCTGGTACTACCTTGCGTCCTAATGTATTGGTCAGATGGGCGGTGCGCTTAAGTCCGATTCTAAAATAGCTCGTCCCATTACGAGGCTTACTAATAATATGAATATTATAATCACATAATAAAGTTCAGCAACGCTATTAAGTTTTTAGGGAAAACCGTTCAACAACTAGGCTATAATTATTAAAAAATATTTTTTAACTGAGTTTTTAATGTACAAGTTTTAAAAACTTATAATTTATATTATGCAATGAGTAAGCGAATTTTTTTGCACGAGCATGAATATCTATGCCGCTAAGGCAAGTCCCATACGAATTGCATATACTATTTTTTCTACAACCTATAGGATGCAAAATATTGCCTAAATTGTTAAAAAGGACAAAAAAGATTTAGAAATGTTGTTGTAAAACGTCATTTTAAACTCGTAAGCAACGCTGAAAACAGAATGTGCAAGCACTAAGTAGGTTGTAGAAAAATATTAAAATAATTTTGTTTTCCGTACCTATAATACGAGGAAGTTTATAATTTATCTCGGGACCAATAGAATGGAATTTTAAAATTTTAATAAAATTATTTTATAATTGATACGAATTAATCAAACTAATTATACAGGGCGATTCAGAAATAAGTTACAAAATTTTAAGGGGCGAGTCTAGGTCCAAAAATATGAAAAAAAGTTCCTATAAAGGTTGGTCTGGAAATGACCCTCCTAAGGGTACATCTGAAAAGTAGTTTTTATTTAATATCTCTGGAACCCTATAAACCACAGTAACGAATTTTTGCACATGCCTTAATATTGATAAAGGTTATCATTTTATGTAATTTTTATTTGGTAATTTTAAACAGGGGCGTGCAAAATGGAAGGGTGATGTCACTTTTTTGCCCCAAACTTTTTTATCTGTAGATTTTCTGACATTTTCTCAATAGCATATTAATCTTTAATTAAAAATACATAAAAAAGGTACTACTTGTTTAACACCGTAGGGCCAACCGTTTTCGAGAAAATTGCAATTAAAGAGGCAGTTTTACATTCTGAGCATCATAAAAAGGAACTAAAAAATGCACCAATAAAAATTTTAATACTGCAGGGCGATTCTACATCAAAAACTATAAAAAAAATCCCATACGCAAATAACTACAAACCGCTTTTAAGGGAGCTACGGTGTTACTCTTTAAGACGCCATAGTACACTTAAAACTGATTTTTGAACCTAGATGTATAGGAGCTTTTTTTCATAGTTTTTAATGTAGAATCACCCAACATTATTTAAATTTTTATTGCTGCATTTTTTAGTTCTGATTTTTGATGCTCAGAACGTGAAATTGCCTCTTTTAGTTTCTTGAAAACGGTTGGCCCTACGGTGTTACATAAAGAGTACCTTTTTTATCTATTTTTAATTAAAGGTTAATATTTTATTAAGAAAATATAAAAAAACTACAGATAAAAAAGTTTAGGACAAAAAGTTGACATCGCCCCCTCATTTTGCACGTCCCTGGTTAAAATTACCAAATAAAAATTACATAAAACGATAACCTTTATCAATATTAAGGCATGTACAAACATTTGTTACTGTGGTTTATAGGGTTCCCGAGTTATTAATTAAAAACTACTTTTCAGATGTACACTTAGGAGGGTCATTTCCGGATCAACCTTTATAGGAACTTTTTTTCATATTTTTGGACCTAGAATCGCCCCTTAAAATTTTGTAACTTATTCCTGAATCACCCTGTATAGAATGTGTCCTAAGAACCAGTATACAGGATAATTCTTAAATACCTACACTTCTTTTAAGGGTTGATTCTGCATCAGAAAATATGAAAAAAAGTTCCTTTAAACATATTTTCGAAAACGGCTCGTAAGGAAGCTACATCAAAAGAGGTTCTAAAAATTGGATTTTTATTTAATAACTCAGGAACACTTTGTGTTAACGAGGTTTGGCATAGGATCTATTCTTAAAAAGACCTATAATCCTACATTACTTTAATGTAGTTATTTTAACCAGGGGCGTGCGAAATGGGCCTAAACTTTTTTCTGCTTAACTTTTTTGTAGTTTTATTGTCATGGTACAATTCCTTAGGTAAAAATAAAAAAGTTACTCTTGGTGTAATGCCGGATTAACCGTTTTCGAGAACAATGCAATTGAAATCGAAAAATGTTGAAAATCAAAATGGAAACAGGATGCGATATAGGGTTAAAAACTAAAATTGTTAAAACTGATTTATATGTAACTGGGTTTTTGGACACTTTCTATATTTTAGAGCAATCTATTTTAGTTAAGTTTTAATTTATCATATTTAATATATTTTATACGTTTTAATGTAGTAGTTTATACTATAACTGCTTAAATGTTAGTTTGATTATTTTTATTAAAATAGTCAATTATTATTACTTATTCATAATTTTATGGGTGGTCAGTAAAAACTGTATTCTTTAAGAATATGTCTAATGGTAACTTAATCTTACATAATGGTTTACTAAATAGTGGCTTTTAAAATTCACTTAAAAATAATGTATTTAAAAATACAAAAAGTGCTGTGTCTGTCGAATTGTATGTGCATGTCAAAAGTCCTCCTCCCTTTAACTTTTGAACGGAACAAAATATCAAAATTTATAACACATAAATAACATGAAACAAAGAACACTGGTCGACAAATCTGAAGATTTCTCTAACTGAGATTCCAGACATAGGTTTATACTAATTTTGGGTCGCTGAATCCAAATCAGAAGGCCGTTTGTCTCCATCACACTCAATTTTTTTATATCATAAAAAAGTTAAAATTAGGAAAATCGATTTTGTGTAATTACAAGAAAATGCTTTGACTTATCACATTAAAATTAAGTACGGTTAATAGTGGTAATATAAGTTATTTATTCCCCTACTTACCCAAAAATACAATTGTGTGTATGTCAGAGGCGTGCGTTCTAAAGTGTTTCTGTAATATATTTCTCCAACAAAATTTATGTTTAAGAATTTTACAATTTCGATAAAAAATTATTATTTATTGATTAATTTTACGTAAAAAAGATATTGGACCTTTTGATCAAAGCTCAATAGTTTTCGAGAAAAATAGGTTTAAACATATCTCTGCAAGTTCCACTAAGAAAAAAACTGCTACCAACAAGATAATACTTTCTCCTATAAGTCTAGGTTTGGATTTGGTTTAAATTAATTTTTTTATTTTTATTTTAATAAACCTATGTGTGTTTCAAGTTAATATCTTAGTTCAAAAGTTAAAGGGCGGGACTTTAGACACGCACTGTATCTTGTTTATAAACGATGTTTCTACAAAACAAATATTTAAATCAACATAGATTACTATTGCATTGGGTTAAAATTTTTTTGTGCCTAATTTTTCTCCAGTGACCTGTCATATTCAGAATATTCAGAGACTCCTCTCTAATATTTATTGACTTTCTATTATAATAGCTTCCCAAGCCTTTAAATACTCTTAACCCCTTCACAGTGATTGACCTCTATAGAGGCAAAATAGTTCGTGCCATTAATGTGTATGACCGCTATAGCAACATCTAAAATTATCAGTTTACCATTAGTTTATTTTCCATGATTTTGTAACGTCACAGGGTTTTTGGGGTCGCTGATTACGAATCTGATGCCAGTTTTCCAATTTTTTTTATAGTTTCTCGGATTTGCTTAAAACTTGGCACTCGGGGGTTTTTTGGGTCGCTGATTACGAATCTGGTGCCGGTTACCCAAAATTCAAAATGGCGGATCCAATATGGCGGATTAGATTTTTTATTTTCACGGAGAATTTAATCCGCCCTATTTTGGAAAACCCCAATAATCCCTGAGTACCAAGTTTCGCAAATCCGAACAACTTTAAAAAATCTAATCCGCCATTATGAACGATAAAAATTTGTTTATTCGTTTATACTCTTTACATCGACCTTTATTTAAAGGTATTTTAAGATTAAGAGTGTTAAAATTATACTATAAAGTTTCTTCAGATTCAATTATTCAATTCCTTAAATTTTAAATTCTGACCTCGGATTCAGATTCAGCGACCCAAAAACATACAATATGATATTTTTACTGCACTGTGAAAGGGTTAAGCAAAACAAGGTATATTCTACCTAAAAATATACCTTTGTGATACTTGGGTTTAAATAAGATTTTTATGTCGAAATAAAAATATGTGTAGTTGCCGGATCTGGCTATACTATATTTCCAGAAGCTGAGAAAATTGTTCAAATGTTAGCTACAACAAATTGAGTGTTATCCAGTGTAATAGAATCACTTAGAAATTTTAAACTAATTTAACATATACAAAAATGTTACTTGTCTGTATACAGTCTGTATTATAATTAATATTTAAAACTTTGTGGCATGCTGGAAAGGAGAGGCTCGTTTATCTCGCCAAAATCTACCGCGCCTGCGCCACATTTTCCGCGGGTCTGTTTACACGCGCTCTACATAAAAGCGCCACTAACACAAAAACAAACCATATTATATTTAAAATTTTAGGATATAATCGGATTTTTTTCTATAAAACTCGCTGCCGGTTTGTTTTTAAAATTTATATTGCCAAGATTGAGCAAGAATAAAACGGTATTGGCGAACTATTTATTTTGACTTGTCAGTACGTCAAAATTAAGTTAACATATGGACTTAAATTTCGAAACCTCGTGTCTCAAAATAGCTATTTTCCTAACAAGTGCGGAAAATCCTCTTTACGCATGCGTTAGGAACAATACTTTTCCTACGAGCAGGGTTAAAATAAAATGTACTTTTATATTTTATGAAATAAATCGAAATAAATCTTATTTTCATAATTTTTCAATAAAAAAAAAAATAATTAACAGATAAAAAATTTAAACATTTTGGATGGATGGATAAATATAACAAGAATAACAATACGCAATTCAGAAATTAAACAATATGCGTGCGGAAAAAGTGATCTTTCCGCACGCTCGTAGGAAAAATCAATGTTCAGTTCCTTGTACTATTACTGTTCATTATGACTGCTAACGCATAATTATACAAACTCCAATTTAATATAACGTAACTTTTTAACTAATTTGAATAGTTAATTGGAGTTTGTATCGGTTAATAAGTTATTAATAATAATTTATTAATTATTAATAATAACAAGCAACCGAAAATCGATTTTTTGAGATACGAGGTTTTGAAATTTACAAGTAGATATTAATTATTATACATAGACAAACTAGAGTTATTAAACAAGAAGAAAATAATACGCTTTTAATTGATTTCATTGCTTTTAGGAAAGAAAATCCGAAGTGTATCATTTGATTAAATAACTTTTCTAATTATTTTAATATGTACATAGGTACCAAATATGTAAATATGTACTTACCAAATTATATTGTTTACTATTTAAAAATTTAAAGGTCAGGTGCGTTAAATGACGGCGTGCGCGCGCAGCGCGATTATTGCTACCTGTGCGGTTAAAAAATTGCGCGGTAAATGTGGGCATCGCATAAAAAACTTCCAGTGTCTAATCATTTTAAACAAAGTGAATTATTTATTTATTTTTATACAAGTTTGTGGCATTTTAAAGTACCTAATTTTTATTTTTTTTTATTATAGACAATAAAGAAGTTATGTTTAAAATTTCTAATTTATTGACATATAATTGTATACAATTATAATACAATTATAATATTATAATATCTTCTAAGGGCACGAATTCTTATTATTTATTGATTGTTGATAAATTTTATTTTGTAAATACATATATTTTGGTTAAAAATTACAATTTTACATTAATTTTTACTCTACTTTTGGCAACTGAACAACAACTGGACTATGTTTATTAAAATCAGTCAACAAATACAAAAACACAGAAAAAATCCTAGCAATTCTGTATTTGTTGCTTATTGCATCGTCTAAATTAAATTTAAATTATTAATAATTTTTTAATAGTAAATACTTATAATGTAAATGTCTGAGAATACAAACATACCAAATCCAAGGTGTGTTTTGAGATATTCACATAGTTAAATTTAGCTTGACTAGCTTTATCACCATACCTCGGGCAAAAGCGAGCTGTTTTTCGTTCATGAGCGTAGCATAAATTCAAGTTGTCTCTGGTTTTAATTAGAAGCGACCGCAAGACGTCTGTTCCCACACCACAAGAACGCAACGCCAGTGTATCTATGATAAAAACCAATAAAGATAACAAAAGATGACTAATCGCTCGCAATTGCCCGGGCTGTTTATCACAATGCAAAAAGACCATGTGGCGATCGAACGCGAAAACAATAACACAGCTCTACAAAATAAAATACATTTTAAGGTGCCTGTGTTCTGTCAACGGATTCTGAAATGACGTCGAAATAAAAAAAAATTTGCAGAAAATTAGTGGTCAAGTATTTTTGAGGTCACTGAAACCGAATCCGATGTTAAATATTCAAAATCAAAATGACTGATACAATATGGCGTCGAAACGTACAAGGCGATAAGGTATTTTCTATATTCGCCAATTTTAAATTTTTAACATTGGATTCGGCTTTAGCAACCTCAGATACCCTAGGATTAGTCCCAGCAACGAAGCACAAAAATCACCGTTTGCCCCAAAAAACCAAAAGATTTCAAAATTGTTACAAATGTAGTTTAGACCTTTCTAATGAACGTATCAAAAGTTCTCATCAATTGAAGTTGAGCTCGCGCCGCCATCTTGATTTTAAGGTACAATTTTGCAGCTTTTTGTAAATAACTTCTAAACAGTCGATTTTTCTCTACAAAACACTTGCTTAAAACTTTTTTTCAGACTTGCTTACTTTCTGAGAAAATCAGAAAATGGTCAAAAACTGTCCAATACCTTAATTTTAAGGTAAACGTTTGGAGTTTTTTGCAAATATCTTCCAAATGGTCAACTAATTGAAAAATAAGTTATTATAAAAGAGAAAATTATAAAATTCTCTACAAAATACGTAGTAAACATTTTTTTGTATCTTACTTAGTTTTTGAGAAAATGGGCAAAAAATGTGTAGATATTTTGATTTTATGGTAAACTGTTGGATTTGGATTTTATTGTCGACCTGATACTCGAGAATTCACATAAAACGAAATTTCTACATCTAGTTTAAGCAAATATTAAAAAAAGTTTATATCATCTTTATCAAGTTAGTTAAGGAAAAAGTACGCCATCACTTTTGCAGAGAATTTCATAAGAATTATTTTTTATCAAAACTTATTTTTTTTTAATATTTTCCGTTAAGAAGATATTTGCAAAAAATTCCAAAAGTGTTTCTTAAATTCAAGATATCAGCACAATTGCAGAGTGGGGGCAGGCAACCAGCGGTAGCTTCTAATCAGTGCTGAATTTATGCCACGCTCATGACCAAACAAACGGCTCCCTCATCCCCGGGGTATTTTCATTACATACTATCGATTTATAGGAAACTCGACACTTTGAGGTCGTTTTTCTTTTCTGGTCTGTTTGTATTTTCATTCCTCCATTTTACAAATGTTTTTGGAAAATGTATTAAATATAATTAAATGATATTCAGTTTACGTTAAATTTATGGTAACCTTAGAGCACTGTTTTAATTACATCCATAGTTAATAATAATATAAGTGAACTAGGATTTTCTTATACAGTGCGCTTCAAAAATAACCCCCTCTTAAATGTTTAAGGAGTAGAGATATCAACAAATTTATAACGCGTAAATAAAACTTTTTAAACTAATTTTTGAATATATTTGATATAATATGTTTAACTTTTAAAATGTGGGCAGGGGTTTTTTTAATAGAAAGGGGGTCGTGTAATACATCATTTTAAAGCTTATAAAATTCTCTATTTGACCATATATATTTATTTTTTTTATACATTTTTTAAGGATTTAAAATTTGGTTGAAACTGGGTATTTTTGTTAAATTTTCTTTAAAAAAATCAAAACATTTTTGATAACTTATAACTAATAAGCTTATTAGTTTCATGATGCAAAAACGTAAATTATACTTTTAAACTAATTTTAATTAATATAAATAAAACTTTACAAAAAAGTCTTAAAAAATGTAACTTTTTAGAAAATAAAAACTTTTCGCAAAAAAAATTAACCGACTTCTATGTATCTAAGTAAAAAATAAAAAATACTGAAGTCGGTGCCAATTTCACCATTCCCTAAATTAATTACTAACAATTATTTTTTTATTATTTTATTATTGTTTGCTGTGGAATTGGCACCGACTTAAGTATTTTTAATTTTTTTTTTTAGAGGCATAGAAGTCGGTTCATTTTTTTTGCGAAAAGTTTTAAAACGGGACCACCTCATGAGTGCCCTCTTTAAGTTGCAAAAAGTTTCATCAAATTCCGTTCTTTCGTTCCAAAGTTATGCGGGAAGAAACATAAAAAAAAACAAAGTCACGCGTCGAACTGATAACCTCCTCCTTTTTGGAAGTCGCTTAAAAATAATCAAAATCATAAAAAAATATTAAAAAAATAAAAATATATTAAGTCGAATAGAGAATTTAATTTGCTTTATAATGATGTATTACACAAACCTCATTTAAGTTCAAAAAAATTCTCATATACCCACATTTTAAAAGCAAAAACGAGCAAAAAATATCAAATATAAGCTAAAAGATAGCTTGTTGTCTTATTTACGTGTTTCAAATTAGATGTCGACATCCCAACTAGTTCAAAAGTTAAGAGGGGATGCGGGGGTGACTTTTGGGCCGCACTGTAAAGACATTAGTATTTTGTTTAAACTTGCAACTAAAATTGTTAAAATGTAAATTCAATTTATTTTAAAATTAATAAATTTGAATTAATTAATTAATGTATAATACAAAAATAAAACTTTTTACTCCGTTTTGACAAAGTAATTTAACAAAAAAAAAAATACGAAATCACATGCCTTTGGATAAAAGTTATTTTAATATTAATAAAAATGCAATATTTTAACTAGAATGGGTAGTAACTATTCCAAAATCTTTAACACAAATAATTATTAGCATTATAATGCTAAGATTTTATAAATTTGAAATGAAGTATATCAGTCATTTTTACAATGGACTAAAGAGTGTTTTTATTACAATAATACTTGCAAGTTTTACCATGTAAATAACTTTTTTTTGTTAAACTTTTAATGTGCAAATAATTTTTACGTGTAACGTTACCGAATTTCAAAATTGTGATATGAAATGAATAAAAGTTAGATACCTACATTATGAATTTTATTTAAAATCTTTTTAAATTTTTAATCGATTATTTTTTAACTATGGTCTGTTTCATCAAGCAAGAGAGTAAATTAAAAATCGCACAGTAAATATTTTTACAACAGGTTTGAATAGTATATGTTTGTGTATAGAATATAGTTTTTTTTATAAAATAAACTACGCAGTATATTTGAACATCCAATATTCGAATCTGTTTTGAAAATATTCACTGTGCGATTTTTAATTTACTCTCTTGCTTGATGAAACATACCATAGTTTAAAATAATATTTATTATATTATGTAATTTCTATAGTTTATACAATGTGACTTTAAAGTATCACAGAGTCCTAAACCCAATTTAATTTTTAAATAATGGTCAAAGCAAACAACCAGAGGATATTGGTAGAGTGGGCCCTATATATTATAGGCTATTCATAACCGTCAACAGCAAAATCGTAGCAGATAATCGTTTTCGGAAGATACTGCTAAAAGTTCTTGGTAATGGTGCTGTTTCTTTACAATTTTAAGTATAATTTGAAAATTTATATAAAAATTCTAGTTAAATTAAACTGGTAACTAAACATATTCGCAATTTAATTAATTCTAATCAGCATGGTTTTTCTAGAGGAAAATCAACAGTTACAAACTTATTAATTCACGTAAATTATATTTTTAGTGATATGGAGTTAGGTATTCAAGTTGATTCTATCTATACAGACTTTAAAAATGATTTGGTCGGGTTGATATTGGTTGTATCTTCTAAAACTTAAATTGTATGGTATAACAGGTCCACTGTGTAACTGTTTAAAAAGTTATCAAAGTTATCTCACTGATAGAAAGCAAATAGTTGTAATATTCGTTGTATTATCAGGATTTTTTTTATATTTTATAGATGTAACATCAGGCGTGCCTCAAGGGTCTCACTTAGGACCTACCCTCTTTTTGCTTTTCATCAATGATATTGTTTACTGCATCAGGTTTTGTGAGGTGCTATTATAGTAGCATTATTTGCCGATGATTTAAAACTTTTTAAGACAACAACTTTACTGATTACCAGTTGTTACAGTCGGACCTAAACCGAATACTGTAAAAATAATTTTCTCGATCTTAATATAAGCAAATGTAAGGTTATATCTTTTTTTAAAAAGATTAAGGATCTTGAAAGTTGTTTCAAATACTGAACTTGAAAGAGTCTCTAATTGGGTCTTATTTGATTCCAAAATGACATTTGTTCCGTATATAAACAATATTGTTAATAAGGCGCTCAGAATGTTTGATTTTATTATAAGACAATGTCAAGATTTTACTAATATTCCTTACTTTTTAATACTATTTTATATGGATGTTACATTAACCTTATTGAAAAAGTTCAGAAAAAAATTACTAAATGTTTGCTTTATAAGCTTAAGATTTCTAATGATATTAGCTATATTGACAAATTGTCTCTTTTAGGATAGGAGCCACTTGCGAATAGACGTATTAATATTAATGAAATATTTATGTATAAGCTTTTTAACAATTTAATTACTTGTCCTGATATTTTAAAAGTTTTTTACTTTGGCGCATCTTCTGTACATACTCGTACTTGTTACACATTCCCTTTTCACGAACCAATTTATTTCAGTTTAGTCCAATTCCTAGAGTCAGAGTTTCCTGTTTTAGAGTTCTAAATTGAAATATTTTATTTTAAATGTTAAAACACAACTTTTCAGATAAATTTTTATTTAAAATATTTTTTATAAAAAACAAATACTAATAATAAAAACAGATTTTAAGCTTTCACGGCCATTAAGATATAAAGAACTTTCACTTTCGGGTTTAGACCGTGTTAATGGATTTTCACTTTCCGACGTTTCGTCTCTTACTACTAGAGACATCTTCAGGGATTAATCTGAAACTGTTTCAGATTAATCCCTGAAGATGTCTCTAGTAGTAAGAGACGAAACGTCGGAAAGTGAAAATCCATTAACACGGTCTAAACCCGAAAGTGACAGTTCTTTATAAATAAAAACAGATTTTAATGACTTTAAAACTTAATGCTGCGAAATTTGATACCTACACAATTCCAAAGAAAATTACTTACATTGTCCTCTGACAAACTCAATCAATGTCCTAGTTGGCCTACCTGTCATACCTTTGCTCAAATAAGGAACAGTGTGATCAGGTCCCATGACACTAGCAATGTCCAAATGCATCCAAGGAGTTTTTTCAGGAGCAAACTCTCTTAAAAACGCTGCCGCAGTACAACTACCACCACCTTTGCCTTTTCCAATATTGTTTAGATCATAAGCTGCATTTTCAGCAATTTGTTTTGTGTAATGCTTCCAAAGTGGAAACCTCCATACTCTGTCGCCAGAAACTGATCCAGACTCCTCCAGACTCTTGTACAATTTATCTGAGTTGCTGAAAACTCCCGTAGCGGCATTTCCTACTGCCACCACCATGGCTCCTGTTAGTGTAGCGATATCAAGGACCCATTCTGGATTGAATTCTGCTGAATAACACAAGGCATCTGCTAGAATTAACCTTCCTTCTGCATCAGTGTTATCGACGCATATACTTTTTCCATTTTTGGCTATGACGACATCGCCAGGTTTAACTGCGCTCCCAGAAGGCAAGTTTTCGACTAAGGGAACCAAAATCTTTAAGTTAGCTTCTACTTCTAAGTTAACCAAACCGTATAAAGCACCTATTACACTGGCGGCACCACCCATATCTGCTCTCATGTGGTCCATATTGGCTGATGGTTTTATGCTTATACCACCAGCATCAAAAGTTACACCTTTACCCACTAAGCAGAAAGGTTTTTTGCCGTTGCTGTTTCTGCTGTAACTTATTTCCAAAAATTTTGGAGCTTCTATCGAACCTTTGGCCACGCTGAGGAAAGAATACATTTTTTGATTTTCAGCCCATTTTTGATCATGGACCTTTATGTCCAGGCAGTCTTTTGAAGAAAATATATTTAAAACTTGCTCTGCAAATATGGTTGGTGTTAACAAGTTCGCAGGCGTGTCGGCTAGTTTTCTAGCTAAGTTTTGAGCTTCCGCCTTAATTGTGCCAATTTTAAAACCATCGTTTGAGCCAGAGTGTAATTTAACACTAGGTATTGCATCTTTTTTTGTTTTATACTCCTGAAATGTCCATGTGCTAAGTAACGCACCTTCAGCAGATGATTCTGCGTCGCAAAAATCTTCTACTTCTATGTTTTTGACACCAAGAGCATTTAAAGCGTTACATCCAACTAAAACAGAGGAAAATGTACTTTTTTTTGTTAAGTTTTTAATAATTATAACTAAGGACACTAGATCTGTGGCGCAGTCACAGGAAACTGAACTACAGTTTACAGATTTAGTGTCCTTAATTATAACCCATGCAGGGCCACAAAAAATATACATGATAATCGCTGAATCGAGATCTAAAATAAACAAATCGTCTTGTAAATTTCAGGACGTCGCACACAGGTGGAATTTTCTAAATTCATGGCCAAAACCCTTAATAAGCTCCAATTTATACCAAAATTTGTATTTAGGGTTTTTGGGGCTACTGAATACAAATTTAACATTCAAATTAATTTTTACAAAATGGCGGATCCAATATGGCTGCCGCCTATATCGAAATTTGCAGATTTTTTACTAAAAAGCATTGTACAGGGGGTTTTGAGGTCGCTGATTATGAATGTAATACTTATTTTAATTTTTACAAAATGGCGAATCCAATAGGGCTACCGCCTATATCAAAATTTGCAGATGGTGAATATCGAGGTGAGGTAAGGGGGTAATGTGATAAAAATATTTTCTTAACATTTTTTTTTATTTTTTCTTTTCGTTTTTCAAAAAAAGAATTAAAAAAAAAAAAATTTGAAATATTTTTTGAAAATTTTTTGGTTTTTCAATTTTTTGTATTAGTTTATTAATAAACCTAGACCTACAGGGAAAAGTATTATTTTGTTGGCAGTAGTATTTTTTTACTGCAAAAATACCTAAAACTAAATCTGCCTGTCAAGTCGTAATACAAGTTTTAAAAAAAGCAACCAAATTTATAGACTAAAACTTATGACTTCCCCTTTTAAACTCAATAATTTAAAACAATACTTTTTTGTAAACAATAAATAGGTACATACCTAGGGAATTTAAATCCATTTTAAAAAACTGCTTAAAAAAGCATCAACTTTCATATTTTAAAAAGAACTAGATTTTTCGGAAAAAACGTTTCAAAATTAGTTTCTTGAAACCCGATTTTTGAACTGACATTTTCGGTCCATTTGTTTTGATAGAAAAACGACTTTGGCACCATCATGTAGGTTAGTTAGTGCCCAATAATTATTGGGCATAGTTATTATAATTGACGTCAAAAAGACGTCTTTTGGTTTCCTGGGTAATATACAAGATATCTGGAGGCTTTAGGGAACTAGTTCCTCCAGTCATCTTGGTAGTATAGTATTAAAAACATTAATTACAAAATGTAAATACCTACTACAAAGACATTATTCTGTTTGTTATAAATCTGGAAATGCTTTGTCAGGATTCAGGTATTAAGTCAGATAATAACTCTAAATGTTTTTGATACTATATTATAATTAGAACCCATCAATATTTGCTGTTGAATTTTGATACGTTACCTGCTGAAGCTGTCCGGACATTTTCTTTATCTTGACAAATAAGCTCAAGTTCATCATTTTCTGGATTTTTATCGCCTAAACCTACAACTGCAACTGATTGAAATTTATCGTCCAAACCCCAGAATACGAAACTCTTTCCAGCTTTTACTTCATTGCCAGTGCTGTAAAAATTTAAAAAGCGCAATGAAAACAAAACAATAGCCTATATCATATAGGGGTAAGTGTTAATAGTATACAATCGTATACCGGGAAAAACATTTTCGAATGCCCATAAAAAATTTACCTTATTTAGTTTAAATAAATTTTTGTTATTTTATTAAGTTGTAAATATAAATGTATATTATAAATTAATTATTTATTTTATTATTATTATTTTTAAGTTATGGACCTTGGTCTACATCAACATAATCAAAAGAAGCCATTTGACACATTTTTATAAAAATCGAAACAAAAATAAAATTTTGTACCACCCTAATGGCGCGGAAATTTGTTTTTGATTTTTTTCGTTATTTTATTCGAAATTTCAAAACTTGAAAATTGATTTGCTGTACCTAACTTAAAAAATACTTAAAGTATGGCTTTCAAAATTGCAGGGAAAATGATAAAGGACAATAGTGTGTCATACTAACCCCACGTATTTTAAATCTATCTTCAACACAGAATTAAAGCGTTGTATCACAATAGCCCTTTACTGTATCAACAATAGCCCCAAACGTGGGGCTATTTTGATACAGCACTTTGTTGTATTGCTTACAACAAGGATTTTTTTGAGATTTAAACAAATAAAATTTATATATTTTTTTGTAAAAGTTTTAATTTTTGTATCATAATAGTTGACCCTATAATATTATTAAGTAACATGTAACATGTGTATACTACTGCCATTTTACAATGTGGGTTAACATATTGTTGCATAACACTGTCTAATTTTAGTAGAAATTCAATTAATCCAAGTGTGAATTACTTGGGTAGAAAAAAAAATCAAAAAATAGGACAATGGGAATCTTTATTGCTATATGCTACTATACATCGATCTATCTGTTATACCTGGATACTGAAACCTTTGAGTATTTTGACTTTTATTTATATTAACTATTTAAATACAATTTACATGGGTTGAGGGTATAAATATATTGCAATTAAAACCATATCCTAATCTTAAAAAAAATAATTTTAAATTTAACTGCCTAGGTGAAAATTTTAAAACTGTTTTGGTAAAAAAATATATTTTTTTTATTTTACTTTTTATGTAAATATAACACTGGTCAACAAAAACGGCATATACAGTTCATTTTTAGCGAGTTTTTAAAAAGCAAAATATATATTTGACGAGGTCCATTTTTTATATTAGTAAATTAATTAATGTAAAACCAAATTTAAAATTTTCTATGTAGTTGTAGTCAGAAAAACGATTTTCATTTGTTTCACTAAAAAATGCCGGATTTTAAGAAAAATATATTTAACAGCTAATGGCATTTTAAAAAATATTTCTTACTTCATAACTTATTATTATTATTGGCATGAAATTTTTACTAATACAAAAATATAAACATTTAACGTTAAAATAAAATAAACTATTTGACCAGGGGCGTAGTAATTGGGTACCCTCTTAAAATGGCCCCTAGTTAAATATTCATTTTTTATATGGCATGAAAGGATAACCCTTATTAGTAGTAAACCATATTAAAATTTTTATCTCATTAGTTCAAACAGTTCCTTTACATTTTGTTTAACCTCGTACTATTTTACTTAATTAAGCATTCCTTAAGTCCAGAACTTGTGTGGGCTAGTAGTAGAGGGAACCACCGGCTTTAATTGACTTTCGAACCAATTTATAGGGAGTGTCTGCTTCACTTACGCCTTCGCCAAATATCAATTATCAATTAACTGAAAAGGCAAATCTGCGCCGGTGAGAATCGAACTCACGCTATTTGTGTAGTAAACTCGCCAAGTACGACGCGGTAGTCCACTACACCAATCCTGAATTATAATATGAGAAATATGCCTAAAAAAGCCCCATTAAAAGGCCCTAGCTTTTTTATGCAGCGATTTAAAACAAAAGCTTACTTTAATTTTATAGCTGTATGATAGAAAATCTTAAATTTGGTTTTATAAAGTAATAATTAGTCGAAAAAAATTGTTACAAACGATTTTCTATCACAAATTTTCACTCTTTTCACCCTGGCAGATAACATGTAAAAAAAATCTATACAAAATTTAAAGGATCACATCTTAAGAATTCTTAAATGTATGACGCAGATTAATTGCAAAATCCGTTATTCTTAAATGTATGACGCAGATTAATTGCAAAATCCGTTATTCTTAAATGTATGACGCAGATTAATTGCAAAATCCGTTATTCTTAAATGTATGACGCAGATTAATTGCAAAATCCGTTATATTATATTCTATTATATATTATAATATAAAATCTTGAATTTTAAGATTTTTAGGGACATATTTCTTGAACTTTAATATATTTTAAATAAAAGCTATTTATAGCTTTTATTTAAAATATATCTTTTCCCTGGCTATTTTAAAGATTTTCTATGTCGACTGAAACAATAATTATAATGTGACAGATTTTTAAATTGTATTGCGGCATATTTGAAATAGGGTCCGAATATATTACACAGAAAAAAGTTTGGGACAAAAAACTGATAAGACCCCCCCGTTTCGCACGCCCCTAGTTAAAATATGTACATGAAAATATCATACGAAGATCGGCCTTATTAGGATTAGTTCACGTGCAAAACCTCGTTGCTATATCTCAAAGGTTTCCTGAGTTATTAAATAAAAACTGATTTTTTTAGCCAACATCAAAGGGGCGAGCTCCCTTACGACGCATTTTTAGACATGTTTATAGGATTTTTTTTTCATATTTTCTAATGTAGAATCTCCCCTTAAAATTTCGGACCCTATTTAAAATACACCGTGTATATTTTTTAAAACCAGCTGTTTTTTTTTTCTAACCAATTATAACGTTTTAAATATTTTTTATATGTGTATTTATTATTTACAAAAATTTAGAAACTAATTGTTACAATTTGCCAGTTAAGTTTAAAAAAATTCTACAAAATATATATATATTTATTTGATTAAAAACCAATAATAGATAAACACAAGAAAGTATATTTAAATTAAGTATTAAAAACCTAATACAATTTATATTTAGAGCTCATATAAGCTATGATTTCATTTTAACTTATACTATTCACAGCGCCTGCGCTAGAATAGTATTATACGGCAGTTTCGAATTTTCCAAAATTTTCAAAAATCGTCCTAAAAAACAAATTTTTGGATGAAAAAAAAATTCTTGGATGAAAAAATAAGAAACTTTGTTTTTTTTTTGAAAATTTCCGTCGTCCGTCTGTCCGATGTCACTTTTTTTTTAGACACGATAACTCCGATTATCTTGAAATATTCAGAAAAAATCAAGTTCTATGAGGGTTTTTGAAATCCCCATAAAAACAAAAAGTTATGGGGTAAACTTTTAAAAAAATCGAAAAAAGCTGAATGAAAATTCCGCCCCCCTGAAACCAAAAAAAATATGGGGGGGTTAAACTTTTTTTTTAAATGAAAACAATCATTTTATTTTTTTTTTTCAAATTTTTAAATTTTTCGCAAAAAGAAGATATTTTTTTTTTGGAAAAATTGTTTTTTTTTTATTTTTCGTTTTTTAAGAAAATATCTTTTTTTTATTGTTAATTATTTTTGTTTGAAATTTTTTTTTTTCGTAAAATTTCACGGCTTGTTTTTACTAAGGTATGATCCGTAAATACGTAATGGTGACATATTGAAAGTCTGAACCGCGCGGGGAACAAAACAAAAAGATGGTAGGTAAGAAAACGTAAAGCGGGGGGTTGGTTTAAGCATGTCACTATCACGTAAAAAGGAATTAGCCTACATGGTACGTAAGTTATAAGTAAATAAGTATACTTAAGAATAATATACTTCAAATAAAATATCATTTAGATGATTTTAAAGGTACCTAGAGAGTATGGAGTATGACTATTATATTACAAATATTCGAATAATCAATTTAAAAATACTTTTTTGTGTATAATTTCTTTTTAATAATTTTACAAAATAAATTTTGAATATTTTGTCCATTTACGCATCAGCTACTCGTTCTCTTGAATATCTTTACATATAGAAGATCTATAGATAAAATCTCTAGTTTTTAATTATGGCAAGTTTGTTAACCTAGTTCTTAACTCTTAAACGTCCCTTTAACTTTTGAACGGCTTAAGATATCAACTTGAAATTTAAAACACCTGAATAACATTACCCAATTTTTTTTTTGGTATGTACTTAATATATTAGAGGGCACAAAATTAAAATTTTCCTCAAAATTTCTAAACAAAAATCTAACAATTTTTGTTTAAAGATTTTAAATGATATCAATAGAAATTTGAAAAAAAAATCTAAGAAAATCATATTTTTCAAAAAAAATTCAAAAATTCAACACCTTCAAAAAATAATTTTAAAAATTATGAAAGAGAATTTAAGAAGATTTAAAATAATGTATCTCACGAACCTCCTTTCCATTAAAAAAAAAACGTTTCTCCTTGTCCCCTTCATTGTGCCCCTTTAACATAACCCAAATATTTTTTTGTTATTTAAGTATTATAAATTTCAAATTAATATCTTAAGCCGTTCAAAAGTTAAAGGGGGTGGGGCGAACTTTTGACACGCACTTTATATAAGATGAACAGGGCTGAAAAATTCAAAATTTTGACTTTTTAACTTTTGTTAAAATTAATGGAGATCCCCTAGCACAAGCAATGAAGCTTATTTGGGGCTCTCCATGACTTTTTAGTATATTACAAATAAATAAATAAATAAAATAAATAAATAAATGTAATAAAGAAGGACAACTAAAACGTAGATCTTTTTTTCCCGACTAAAGAAACGCCGAAGAAGGGTTATGTTTTTTAACGGTTGTGTAGTGTGTATGGATGTTTAATTCTTCCCCTCTGCAGCCTAAACTACTGAGCCGATTGTTAAGATCGAGTCGATTCAAAAGATTCGTCTTAATCAAGCGAGTGGCATATGCTATATTTATTTATGTATAATTTACTGCAGTCATGGAGAGCCCAAATAAGCTTTTGGCTTGTGCTAGGGGCTTTTTCATTAATTTTGATAAAAATATTCCAAATCGTTTTTTTAAATACCATGTTTCGACAATAATCAGGAATTTAACCGAACATTAAAGAAATTTATAGATTTTTGTTGACATACATATTAAATTTAAAAATTGCGTTTGATACTTAAGAATTAAGTACAATATCTTACTGAAAAAATGTGGTTTTTACTTTCGACCGACTACAGGAGAAAGTCATGACGAAAATTTTTTTTACAGATTTTGATGTATTTTTCGATGCCCGTCTGTCCATTCAGAGGTCTAAAGTATACCTACAGTTTGACAGATCAGAACCCAACTTGAAACTCAAAGTTTTTAGAAGATTTTTCGGGGTGTTTTTGAGAGTAGAGATTTTACAAAGTAAAATACATTAAAGAGAGGAATTGTACTGATGTTATACTAATGGACAGTGTTTATAACATATTAATCAACTAATTCATAATTAACACTTATTAAAACCCTAGTAACATGTGGACCACAATATTAACAATAATTATTTAAATCTTTAATTTTTTTAAATATAGTAGAGAAAAAGATGCAATTCGCTTGCAAAACAACTTTACACTACGATATTTCAAGAAATCATTGACATAGAGACTTGAAATTTGGAAAAAAAATTGTTTAGCACTTAGTAAATCTTTGTTCCAAATTTCAAGTCACTGGGTCAAAGCGTTTTTAAAATATCGTAGTGTAAACTTGTTTTCAAGCGACTTGCATCTTTTTCTCTTCTATATTCTATTTATTCTACTTTTACATGAGCAATTAGTAAATGGGGAGTCGAACCCCAACTTTGGGGTACCTTTAGGTATTTTGTGTAAATACTTTTATATTATTAAAATCTATGTACATTGTGCGTTATATTTGGCAATGCTTGAACAACCAATTTGGGACACGTCTATTAAATTCCAGGACCGATATTATCAACAGTAATATCCTTAGTGCAAGTTAAATTATTGAAAATTTTTTTGCTTGGAAATGATTCGAGTGCATAAAATCACTTCCTTAAGACAAAATATTTTTGAATTGCCTAAACGAAATTATCTAATAATTCAAGTTGCATGAAAGATTTACAAGGTGATACTTGCGCTAGTGTAAATTATCAGTGTGCTTTCTGTGGCTTGGTTCTCAAAGGGCGGATGTCACTTTGTCAATAGCGGCGTTTTCAAAATATTACATCAGAGTTGACTTGGTTCTCAATGGGCGGATGTCACTTTGTCAAAAGCACGTTTTCAAAATATTACATCAGAGTTGACTTGAAAACGTTGCTATTGACATCCGCTCTTTGAGAACCAAGCCACAGATTTGTACTTGTGAAATTGTCCTTAATAAAGTCTAACTAAAATACAATACATAATTATTACCTGCAACTAAAATTACAATGTTAACACGTTAACCGCCAGGACGAAAAGTTGAACTTGCTCACTGCGCCAAAGGGTTTTTGCGGTTTTTACTTGTAAGATTGTTTTATTTTACGTTATGTGGAAAATGTTTCTTTATACTGAGTTACTATAGGAATACAATTGTTGATTTATTTGCTTTCAAGTTTTACTTGATTTTATATTCACTACCATAATTTATGCAATAAAACTCTAAAAAATCTAAACCACAATTTTTTTTCGTGCATATGTATTATTCATGCGGCGTCCGTGACCCCACTACTGTGCATAATATATATATGCACACGGCAGTTAACGTGTTATGCTGCTATTGATGTAAAATTACAACAAAAAATAATTTTCAGAAAAACACAATTTTTACTTATAGGACTTTATATGGTCTGTTTCATCAAGCAAGAGAGTAAAAATCGCACAGTAAATATTTTTACAACAGGTTTGAATAGTATATGTTTGTGTATAGAATATAGTTGTGTTTTATAAAATAAACTACGCAGTATATTCGCACGTCCAATATTCGAATTTGTTTTGAAAATATTCACTGTGCGATTTTTAATTTCTCTCTTGCTTGATGAAACAGACCATAGCAAAAATTAATACATTTTTTGTTAATTCCAAAAAATTCACAAACTTTTTCTGAAATTTTACATTACAAAAAGAAATTAATGAATTATTCTTGTAATTTTACAAATGATTTGTAAAACTTCCAAAATTTACACAAAGAGAAATAATTACTAAAAACAAGTACGTAATATTCATACCAAGTGGCCTAAAAGTTTGTTTATCCGCAAGCATGTTCAGTACTTAAACCAGACGTTTTTTTTTTATTGAATTTGAATATGTATCTCACAATGAGATTCTCACTTAGACCAATAGATTAGAACTTGAATCAAGTAAAAGCCCTAGTCTAAATAATAAAATTTCTTGTATTGTTTGACACACGGATGTGTGGCTATGGGAAATATGTGAGGAATGTGTGTGCCTCTCACTTGCACGGACGCACGCTTATGATGTAAAGAAGAGAGCGCGCTGTCCGTTCGGTGATACCTCCCCCTTTCGTCGGAGCTTTCTTACCGTGTGGATGACTATATTGAGTTTTACAGTTTGGAACAAAACATTGTTAAGTGACACAGAAACATTGCAAGTAACTGCAAGACACATTAAAAATTATCCAAAATACAATTTAAAAACTCTTCCAGGGGGAAAAAGGCTTTGGAGAGTAAAAACTTTTTATGGAGACCTTAAACTTTTACCTGAAAGGCTGCGAATCTTTAGAGGCAGTTTATTAAATAGTTTAAAGCAAAGATAATTCAAACCATTCTGCGATATAGACAGGCGATAGAACTTGGGGCGCAGATTTTCCTTAGATTGAGTGTTATAGCTGTGAATATCCCCGCCCCTGGAGCAAGTGCTTTTCATTGTATGAGCGTGTAGGAGACAGTGATAAATGTAAAGGGAAGAAAAAGTAAGAATATTTAATTCTACAAATTTTTTCTTGCATTTATCTATATATCCCACACCTCCCATAACCCAATACAAAACGAAACAGCTAAGAAAATCCAATTAACCCGTTTGTGCGCCAAATACTTTATATCTAGTGAGCTTAAGACTACACTTGGACTCAGGGGAGAACTTTTTGTAAAAATATATATATAAATTTTACTAAAATACATAAAATATCAAATCTGGAAAGAGTAAACATAGAAAATACAAGTATCTGTTTTTTTGCACCGAAACTATGTAATAATTTGTAATTCTGAAGCAAGATATGGAGTTAGAAGAAAAAATTAGATGGAAAAACACTATTGGATCGTAAAAAAGTAGCAAGTATAAGATATTATAAAAAGTAAGCAAACAAAAATTATAAAAGAACAAATTTTCAGCACTATTTTCAAGAATGGTTTCCTTCTGTGTTTAAGTTTAAATTTGGAATCGTTGAGTTTGCCTATCATTACTCTTTCAAAACATATATACAGCTTGCGTTCCATCCAAAATGCCAAAAAACGGGCTATTTTACCGGGTCTCCTTTACAATTTCAACGCGTTGATTCGATTACTTGTTTAAATAAAATTTGTTCTAAAATCCCAAAATATAATTTTGTGGACAGGACTTTTTCTTAACAAATCTTAAGGGGCTCTCCATATATTACGTAATGCTCCTAGGGGGGGGGTCAGAGAAATTGTTACAGTTTGTGAAAGGGGGGGGGGGGTGTTAGGTAAACGTTACGTAACGGAATTTAATAAATTTAATGTTTATTTCCTAAGCTTGGCAGATGTATTTTTATTTCAACATAAATTACTATTTAGTGGCCCATAATTCCCTTTTTCACACAAAAATTGACGAAACTATTTCAATAATATTGTAATCAGTAAAAAAACTGTTGACATTGATATAAAAAAAAATCTTACGGCCCTGTTCTTGCGTGATCTTGCCGATGAATCATCGGCGATGATACATTTTCGCGCGGAATGTGTACTCACAGAACACCAATGTGTGTTCTATTTTGTGTACCTGTGCATAAAAAATATACGTGTTATATGTGACACTCAGTGTAAAAAGAGGTACCTAGTATTTTTTCACTGTGTGATATAGATAAATATGACAGTTTGTTACACAGGGGGGGGGGAGGGGTCAATTTTTTTGAAAAATTGCGTTACGTAATATATGGACAGCCCCTTAAGATCATTAAAATTTGTTAAGATGAACTTCAAAACTGTTTTACTGAATTTAATATAAACATAAGATATGAATTTTTGATTTTATATATTTATAAAAATATAAATAACACTACTCTACAAAAAGAAAAAAGTATCTATAGCAAAGAAGGTGGCCAATTTGGGGTCTCACAACCTGAATCCAAAGTTGGTTTTTCTTCATTGCCCTTAGATTATTTAATATATCAAAAAAAAAATTATGTTATGGACTCCACAATACTTTTCCGGCGTTGGAACTACATTTATGATTGTAAATTTTTTTTTTTTTTGAGAACGCTTTGAGGTAAATACTTTTGATTTTTTTTTAACAAATTTTTGCAGTCTCTCGGATTCAGCGACACAAAATTTGTAGAATATTTTACACTAGCGGTAAGTAACAAAAAAAACTATATTTTCCTACGATCCTCTATGAAAATGACATTTAGCACACTCTTTTGTTCTTTAGAAAACGCCTCATATCGCACTAGTTTGATATTTATGTATGGAGGTTTGCCTGATTTTATTTAGATATTTACCTCGTAGATTCTACGAATTTTATTCACCTTGTTTTATAAACCACCTGTCACCACAGCCTTTTACATCTTTAAGTGTTTTAATCCAAATATTTCTGTTTTTCATGTCAAAAATAGAAACTATAGTTATAACGTTACTATTTTCACCATTACTGTCTAGTCTAGACAGTTTAGATCTTATAAAAATTACTTAATTTTTTATTTAGTTACCTTACATTAAATAAAAAACATGAAAATACACAGTATTTTTCTTACGAAATGTAAAACAGTACAATTTTACTGTCTTATTTGGCAGCATAACCACAGGAATCTAATTTAATAAGCAAACTTAAGTTTGCATTTATTTAGGAATAGGCAACCCATTAAACAGCTATGTATTGTATTAAATATAAAACCAAGAAAACTAAAGCTAAATGAAAATCATATTTCCTGTTTGACATACCTACATATATAAATTTGTATGCTATTTATAATTATTTTCTTAAAAATTAATAAAAATTAGAAAATTTGAAAATAAGAAACTTCATATTTTTTCGGGATCGTAGGAAAAATAGTGTACATAACTCGTTGGAAAGTGTATTTCATACACTCGTGGGGTTTCTTCACTCGCCTGACGGATCGTTCGTAAACCTTCCCACTCGCGTGAAATATATCACTTTCCACACTAGTTATGTAATATACTATTTTCGCTATATTTTATCATATTTAAAAAATATAAATTAGGGTGATAGAGACAAACGGACTTCAGATTCGGATTCAACGACCGAAAATTATGAAAATATATTGGTCACCTTCCTTGCTATCGATACTTTTTTCTTTTTGTGGACTAATGTAATAAACAGTAGCCGGCGTATTTCCAGTTGTAGTCCAGTCTTCAGGTCAATAAAAGAGGCTTTATCTGGAAATAATTCAGGGAGTTTTGATTTTCGGTTTATTGGGTAGGGTTAATGGCCGCAAATAAAAAAAAACAATTTTGCGACGTTGTCCAAAAAGTCCAAACTCGATTTGGAACTGTCATTTTTTCAACGTGTTTTTCACAAAAAAAAAAAACGGATTTTTAAAATATCTCTTAAACGTTACAGTATACGTTTATAGATTTTTAATGTTTTTTTTTTCGAAAAACCAAAATTGTTCTTTATCGTGGGTTAGGCATGCCCCTGAGAACATTTTGGGTGAAAATTAAAACTATCTATCTGGCACTTTCTTTTTAATTTACGTAAAATATTTTTTTTTAAATAATTCACACATTTGTGCCCCATTATTTCGAGTAAACCGATTTTCGATTGAATCACCATTGTATTAAGCATAAAAACCTTCCTAACCGAGTCATAAAGGAAAATCTAAAACCCTACAGTGTAACGTTTAAGGCGGTGCCGTGAATTAGCTAAAGGGCGTACAACAAAATATATGACACAAAAAATGTTGGAGATTTGGTCCTCTTTATTTTCATATCAAAAGTTTTTTGTTCTAGGATGCACCGTTCTTGATATATTTAAAAAGTCTGTTTTTTGTGAAAAATAAGCAAAAAAATTACGGTTCCAAATCGAGTCCAATGTAGCAAAATTATTTATTTGCCGCCTTAAACCCTACCTAATAAACCAAAAATCTAAACTCCCTGAAATATTCTCTCTCTTCTTTTATTAACTTGAAGACTGGACTATAACTAGAAATACACCGGGTACTGGTAATAAGTTAATTTATATTGGCACATTTATGAATAAAATAAAGTCTTATTATTAGTACAGATTATTATTTATGATTGTCCTATTTAAATGAACATACAACTCAAAGAACATTTTCACTCATATACTTTTTTGTATATTTTTCTCAATTAAAACTATTTAAAAATAACTGTTTTTCGACATTTTTATTTATACACTATCCCTAAAAAAATAATTATTACACTTTAATCCCAATTTTAAAATGGTTTTGTACAATATCCTTTAAAGCTATCTTCGGCCAATATAAAAAAAATAAAACGATTAATTCTAAATTTAATGTCACAAACATTAATAAAATTTTAAAAGTATGACGCAGAAAATTGCTTAAATCTGGTTTACGGTCAAATTATATGAAATTTGGATATGTTATAGATCTTGTTACCCTAAATAAATTAATAAATTAACCCTTTGAGACCCAGTGGGACATATATGTCCCATCTTGTTTTAAGTCATCACTTGTGCATTGCATGTCTTATTTTACGTTGTAAAATTATTTAAGTTTTTTTTTAGTTACTTGAAGCGTGTTTCTACAAAGTTTTATTAACAGTGGCAAAGCTACTTTTGTATTTTTTGTTCTAATAAAAATTTCATTTCAAAATAACAATTCTGTGTGACATATATAATCCGACTAAGATGCCTACTGGATCATATATGTTCCACTTTTTTTCCTATGTAAAATATTTGTTTTATACAATAAAAAAAAACAATTTTTGATCGCTAGTGACCAGTTATGACTAAAAAAAGTTGATACAAAAAAATACAAAAATTGGGTTTCAATAATTAATTCTATGGCTAGGTTTTGAGGTATTTTCGTTCAAAATATGAAAAACCTGTAATTTTAAACAAAACTTGTGTATGATCCCAAACAATTTTGAAGGTTGAAAAACTTATATAATAAAACAGAATAACATGATATATAGTTAGTGTAAAAATGCAAGTCGCTTGCAAAACAACTTTACACTACGTTATTTCAAGAACCCTTTGACATAGAGACTAAAGTCTCTGGGTCAAAGCGTTTTTGTAATATCGTAGTGTAAAGTTGTTTTACAAGCGACTTGCATATTTACACGAACTATAACTTACTGTAACGCTACTTTCATATACCATTAACATGGGCGTAATACTCCAAAATGTCCTTGAAGGACGCCTTGCTAAAATTCGTTTTTAGAATGCAAATAACGGAAAATATAGCCATAGGATTGATTTTTGCCTTAAAACAAATTTGCTTAAAATAACAAGATTTATACATATCCAGATTTCATGCAATTTGACCGCAGGCCAATTTTAAGCTATTTTCTGCGTCATCCCTTACAGGCTCGTAGTGGCTAAGCATTTTAGCGGGAAACTACGCATTTTTAGATAAATGTTTATATAAAATATAAAAAAAAAACACTAATAAGAAAATTTATGCGACAGTTGCTGACGATTATTTTATTTTTTTTTAAATTTGAAGAAATTTTTGTTAAAATTTAAATAAACAAGAAATATGTATGAGAGGCCATTCTGGTTAAAAAAGTTTATATAATTATATTATGTTTATATAAACATGCATTCTCCTGGTAAATTGCATGCCACTATGGCCGTAGTATATGCAGGTGCGTTCCGAGGTTTTTGTCGTGGGGTGTGAGGAATAAGATTTGCCAACTGGCGAAAAAAAAATTACCCCTGGCAAAAAAATTTGGATGACTAAAAATAAGTTGATCGCCTCTGAAAAAAAAAGCTTTACCCTAGTGAAACATTTTGATGACTAAAAAAAGTCCTCGTCCCTGAACAAAAGTTTTGCCCCTGCCTGAAAAAAAAAACTGATCACATCTAAAAATGTTGCCACGTCCTCTTAAATTTGCCGACTCATCTGCTAAAATTTCCGACTGGGTCATTTCGTGGGGGGTATAACACCCCCTTCGTAACGCCCCTGAGTATACAACCCGCATATACCTATAAGGGCCTGATCCTTTAAACAAATTAAAAAATCGATACCCCCATTAAACAAGGATATAACTATCACATCATTAATCAGGGTTCCCAAAGTTATGACACTTTTAAATGGTCAGATAGAGTTACAAACAAGAGGGTATTGAAGAGAAACGGGAAAAGCGTGTCTTGTGGAAGAGGCTTATTATGAGAAAGGAAGAGATAATTTAAAGATATTCTGGAGAGCGAGCTGGGAGTAAGAAGACGGGTATGAAGGCTTAGAATGGAGTACTGCTCACAAATAATAAAATATGCAGGGTGTAGAAATTTTAGGAAAATGAAAGAACAGGCTAATGACAGAATGGGATGGAGATCTGCCTTAAACCAGTCTTAGGATTGATAACTTGATGATGATAAAACAAGTAATGAAACCTGAAAGCAAATCTTCGACTTTTAGGAAAAACCAAGTGAAATTTCAGGTTTTCCAGATTAACCTTTTTAATTTTACATATCTGTGGGAAACTTGTCAATAAAATGTAATAAGCCATGTACTTAATTATGATTTTAAATTATAGTAGTTGAGTTTTTGTCGAGCGTTTTATTTCGTTTTTGAATGTTGATCGGTTTGGGCGAATTCTGCACAGGCCAACAAACAAAAAACAAGAAAACTAACTAAAACTA
>OY294048.1:32844978-33012367 GCA_958510825.1 Brachypterus glaber
TAGACGTCCCTGATTTTTTTCATAATTTTTGAAAAAATGTAGAGGTCGCTCATATCAATTTTTTAAAAAGTTATGTCTCTTTGGTTTTCTAATTTTTTTTTAAGGTTTTTTTTTAATTTTTTCAACACGGCACGGTATAAACGAATAGTAAATGGACAACCTAAAAAAAAAACAATTTTTTTTCTTTCAAAATCGCGGAGCTGTGCCCTTTAAATTTGAAAATTCACTACATTGCTTTATTTTAGGCGTAATGACATGCACAAAAAATGTTTTCATTGTCTAAAAAAATTATGCGTAGAACTCAATGTCTCCACAAAAAAAAAAAAAAAAACATTTTTATTTATTTTTTTTTAATAGATATACGGGTTATCAAAAAAAATTAATTATTATATATTTTTTTAGCTTTTTTGAAAAATAATTTCGGTTTTTAGGCAATTCAATTTTATTTTGTTTAAGTCCGAAATACCGGGTGTTTCAGGATTTTATTTTGGCACTTCCATTTTCGCCGGAAATGAAAAGGGCACAGCTCCGCCATTTTGAAAGAAAAATTTTTGTTTTTTTTTAGGTTGTCCATTTAGTATTCCTTTATAACGTGCCGTGTTGAAAAAAATTTAAAAAAATTCTTGTACCTCTTGTAAAAAAAATAAGAAAACTAAAGAGACGTAACTTTTTAAAAAGTTGATGTAAGCGACCTCTACATTTTTTCAAAAATTATGAAAAAAATCAGGGATGATACTTACTCCATTGAATAAAAGTGGGGGGTGAGAACTAAAAATTTTTCATTTTAAAATTTTGGTGGGTCATATTGGTGTTAAAATTTTCGACATACTTAAAATGAATGTAGCGCCACTTCTAGAAGCTCTCCGTTAAAAATTTAAAAAACAAAATACAGCCAGATAAATACAAAATGTTTAAATTCCCATTAGGTTAAAAAAATCCATCTTTTAAAAATTTGACATTAAAAAAAATTCAGTGTAAAAAAAATGGAGGTCGATATTTAAAAAAATCTTTTAGCATCTTAAAGGCACATCCTTTTTTTTTCCCAAAATTTAATTAAAAAAATATTTATTAATGCAAATCTGAAAAAAAGATTTGGAATCAGGAGAAAAAATGCTTCAAGATAGGTTATGTCAGAAAAAGAGTATATTTTCGTTATGGGACAGTGTTATTTATTTTGATCATGTTTTCCGCACCCCACGGTTAATTTTACGACTACACTCCTGCATACTATGTTTATTATATTTTTTATATTATATACATATTTTGTTATTTAATGCAATGTAGGTAAATTTATTGCCAAGTTTAAAAAAGAACATTCTCAAATTTAAAATAAAATTGATTATCTGATAATACATAATTTTATCATGCCCATATTATGGGCATTATTAAAATAAAATATAAGAGAAAAATAATTAAAAATATCATAAATAAAAAATAGCATTAACATTTCGCAACAGTTCTTTTTTATATATATATAATTTATTTAAACTTAAAATCCATTTTCCTTGTAGTACTCTAACAAATCTGTTATTTAGAATACATTTTAAATCCATTTAAAGAGCATTGTATTGAATGCCAATACTTACGGTTCAATTTACCAGTAAGCCGAGCTATCTTTAATAACATTGTGAAAATACGAACAGCGTCATAACTTTTGAACGCTTTTATGTAAAGTTTCCAACCTTTGTGAAGAGAACATTTTTAATTACATTTACTAAAACTACTATAAGTTTTAAGGGAATAAAACAGTGCATAACAGTTAACAAGTTTTGGCGCTTATGGTATTTTCATAAAAGTTGCTTAAACTAACTCCAATATATTAATAATGCCTCTACTATTCGCCGCAACCACAACATTCGAGTTTTGTTTCCAACAAACTGCAGAGACAAATTCATTCACATCATCTTCGCGTTTTTCCTGCTCCAAAACCCCTTCAACAGCCTCAAATTTATAACTAAACAACTTTTTACTCAAGCCTTTGTAATACACATATAACGCATTATTCTCAGAACCACACGCCACATAGTCTCCGTCTGTGGCCAATCCCACGAAGTTTTTCTCGTTTACGTGTCCCACAAAAGACCTCAAACAGTATAACGTGTTAATATTCCACATTTTTAACTGTGAATCAGTACTAGCTGATACTATGTCTTCGTTATTCAAAAACTTGACGTAACTCACGGCCTTTTTATGACCTTTAAACACGTTCATAGCTTCCTTCATATTGCGCAGATCGTAGTAATGTACACAGTGGTCTGCACTTCCAAACGCTAAGTGCGAGGAACTTTTGGGATTGAACTTTACACAACATACGTTGGCTTTAGCTTCCAACGTGGCTACCGAATGTTCCTCATTTAGAGAATATAACTTGACTCGGGAGTCGTCAGAACCAGATGCTATTAAACGTGTATCTACGTTATTAAAGTCAACACTCCAGCAGCGTTTTTCGTGTTCCTGAAACGTTTTTGTGCGCTGTTTTGTATTGGCATCCCATATTGTAACAGTACCTTCATAATCACTTGATGCAAGTGTGCTTTTATGGTAAGTATGCCAACTTATACAAGATATTTTCGATCTGGAAACCATTTCCGATACCGGGTGATGTATGCTTACAATATCTTTAACAACAGCCCCATAATCGAAAACTTTAATACGTTTAGTGACTCCTGCAATAGCGAAAAACTCATTGTCTTTATCAAACTCAATACTAGATACTATTGTTGAGTTATTGAATAGGTCACTTGAATAATTTAAAGTTGATAGTACCCTTAACGAATTGTATTTTGAAAATTTGATCAAACTTTCTCTAAAGCTGTCCAGACCAGAATTTGGTTCAAGAGCAGGTTTGGATGTCTTATCAGTAGATTCTTTTCCGAAAAATAAATCTTTAGAACGAGTGGTGAAATAGCAATCGACAAAATCATCAAAGTACGCGTGCATTTTTCTGCGTCTCATAGCTAGAGTTGTCGAGTGCCTGGAAGGTGCCTGATCAGAAGAGCTTGCAGATTCTTTGTTCCCTGTTGAAGAACCTATTGTATCTATAAGATCTATCATTTCTTTTTTCATCGCAGATACTGCCGCATCAGATTCAGAAGCGCAAGCAACAGTACGTTCCACATCTTCTAAAGTGGGACACTTACTGTGCACTTCTTTTAACTTGCTATAAACTTCTTCTATATCGTACTCTATTATAGATATTTCCTTTGCGATTTGAGTTTGTTTTTCTCGTTTTTGTTTAATCAAATGTTTCAAAAATTCTAACAATAATCTATTTTGAGCTGCACAAGATTCAGCTTCAAGAAGCTGTTTCCGTTGAGTTAAAACTTCTAGCATCACGTTCACATCAGGTAAGGTTAAATTTTGCGATTCGGTAGCAACAAAATCTCGTAAACCGTCTGCTGATGTACCGAATTCACCCGAACTATCGCGTTGAAGTCCTAAAACCTCGCTGCCATTTAAGAGTAACTTATGTTTCTTAATTAAATCATTAAATGCAAAATTAGGAAATATATCTTGAAGAGTTATGTTAGAATTACATTTTGGACAACGTTTATTACTTTCTATGGACAAGCTTATGCAATTAAAACAGAACGTGTGACCACATTTCGTTATGTGAGCTTCCTCAATCAGGTTAAAGCAAACAGGACATAAAAAGTCTGTGTTTTTCTCGTCGCCAACGGTAGAGCGTTGGCGTTTTGGGGTGCGGATCGAGCCGCGGTGTGGGGGAATATTACAACCGCTATGGGAAGAGGCAGAGCTGCTGCGTCCATCCCTTGATGCCATTGTAGCTCACGTGCAGAGTAAAACGGAACTTAGCAATGGAGTACCGACCTGAAACAATAGATAATCGGTTACGAATAGTATTAACCCTGGCGGAAAAATGACTACGCGCAACTACGACCAATCTACGCGGAATCTGGTACATTCATGGTTTTTATATTGAAAGGGTGTAAAATCGACCCTGTACTTTCAGATATTAATACTAAAAATCATGCTCCTCGTTTTGTGACGCCACAACAGAACAGCATTCTACGGTAGAACCTCTACCGTTAAGTATTGAGTGACGTCATAAAAGCGCTCAATTAATCTTGAATATCACCGAAATCTGTAAGCCGGTTAAATTATGTTTTCGAAGGTAGGCTGCAAATAAGCATTTATAAAAAAATAGATAATTAGTAAACACATGATTTTAACCGTGATTTGAGAAGAACTTTAGTTGAAATTGTACTTCTTTAAAGCCGCATAGTGTGTGTATTCAATTCACTTAATTGGAACTTGTACAAGAATTGTATAGTTGGTACAATTTGTCATAAACGTTCAGCCTTTAGTGCGCATTGCCATAACTTCACCCTACCACATGTTATTATTATTATTATTATTATTATTTGAAATAAAACCCGACAGGTCCACCTCGTCCTCCGATGACCGAAGTGCGGGGAAATTGCGGCAACTGCTCTCCACGTCCGTGGAGTAAGCCTCTACCGTGACCGGTTATCGTGTGCTCTGAGTAAATTGAGAGACCCACTGCTTTCTGCATACGACCAGCCAGAATTATTATTATTATTATTATTACTCAAATGTAGAGTAGAAGTGCCTTCGCCATTAAATTTTGATAAAAATAATGTTTTTAAGATGAGGCAGGGTGGAGGTATGTTAACGCATTCAGGGTTGAATGTTCTTGAAATATTGTACCAGCTCTGCACATATTTTTCGCCAGGGAATTTCGTATGATAATTTGCATTAGGGTGGAGCCAAATTAACTCCATATATTGTATTTTACAATTTTTGCACTTCTACAAATGTTTTTATTTTGTAAACAAATGCGATTTTTTTGTATTTTTCTGTAAATCTTAAAATAGATAATAATTAAAGTTAAAAAAAGTTTTATGTTTTTCATTCCTGGACACCGAATAATAAGATTTAATTCAAAACTTTCAAAATTCTCAATTTTAAGTTATAGTACTATCTACAACATTTGCCTCTATATGGGTGGCAAAAAACACCTTTAGAAAAAGGCCAGAAAAGGGCACTATCTAATAAATTATTCAAAATATTTTACAACCCCTTCTTTGCATTAAAAAACATATTCCCCCTTGCCCCCTGTCTCCACTGTGCCCCCTACGCAAATTAAATTTACAATTTGGGTTATGTTATTTACGTTTTCCAAAAGAAAAAATCCAAAAAGTTGAAAGCTTGAGCCGTTCAAATTTGAAGGGGGGGCAGACTTTTGACACGCTCTGTATAATGGTTACTGTTCCCGCGTCCCCAACTCGATACGGCTACGGGCGCCCCGACGTACTTGACATGGTTTTGTATAAAAACACGACACTAAATATTAATATTGAACTTAGGCACGAACTGAGCTCCGACCACATCCCAGGCATCATCACGGCAAATGTAATTCTGACCGCAAACCATTTTAAAAATACAGTACACAAACTGAAAGAATGATAAAATCCACAAAAAATTGAAAAATCATACCCCACAACATAACTTTTCATTAAACCCCCACATTTTGAAAATATGTTAATTTTTTATTAATTTTACCTTTCCCCCCTCCTCGCCCACCAAAAAAAAAATATATTTTTTTTAAGTTATATTTTTTGAAATTATTCAAATTTAAAAAAAAAATAACTTTCTTTTGGCGTAAAACGAAAAATTAAAATAAAAATTATACTTTTTTATTTATTTATTTTTTAAGTTTAACCCCTATAACTTTTTTTGTTTTTGGGGGGATAACTTTTAAAATTGGTAGAATTGATCCTAATAATAAAAGTATTTTTTCCTGAAAAAGTTACGTTAATCGGAATTTTCTTTCAGCTTTTTTGATTTTTTAAATAGTTTAACTCCCCATGACGTTTTTGCTTTTGGGGGGATTACGTTCAAAATTGGTAGAATTGATCCTTATAATAAAGGTAATTTTTTCTAAAAAAAAAGTTACGTTAATTTGAATTTTCTTTCAGCTTTTTTCGATTTTTTTTAAAGTTTAACCCCCCCTAAATTTTTTGTTTTTGGCGGGACTACTTTCAAAAACAGTAGGGATCTTCGCCTCGTAGAACTTGATGTTTCCTGAAAATTTCAAGTCGATCAGATTATTCGTTCTTGAGTTGTGTTCACAAAAATCGTGACATCGGACGGACGGACAAACGGACGGGCGGACGGACGGACATTAAAAAAAAAGTTGCTTATTTTTTCATGAAACAATTTTATATCCAAGAATTTTTAAATTGAAAATTCGAAACTACCGTATAATACTATTCTAGCGCAAGCGCTGTGGATAGTATAATAAGTAACAAGTATTATTAGAGACCCTCAATATTCTGGCATGATGACAGTGTTACCACAGAACTGTCAGAATATATTGAGGGTCTCTAGGTATTACATTTACGTTAATTTGACCCACCCATCAACATCTTAACTGAGAAATAAAGTATTAAAAAAATAAAAAGTTTCAGGTCGGACAGGAATGGACAAAAATGCTACACAGACATGTTTTACTTCAGTTAAAAAAAATTAGATAGGCAAGCCTAAGGTATCTTGTAGTCTTTAGCAAAGTCCCGCAATCTTAGCAGCTGCTAGCCCTAGGACTATCAAAAATTTTCCCAGTCCAAAAAAATTACAAATGGGGATTTTAATTGGTTAAAATGAAAAAAAAAAAAAGAAACGGTTTTACTCAACCAATTGCTAAAAATGCGGGTTTTTGCCACTCATGAATCTTAGTGATCTTCCCGATAGTTAACGTTATTACATATCACTATGTATGTACATAATGCTTTAAGTTTAACCTTATAATTTTTTATCTAAAAATAAGATGGAGCATATTACTAACACCATTTTCAGAACAGGCAAGGCGATAAAAGAAAAAAAATCCATCAACCAGTACTGAGATATATTCTTGGCTACTATAAGTTGGATCACCCTGTACTTAGTAAGTACTATTTGTACATTTTACACAATATAAAATTGAAACTGTAACAGAAACTTCAACAGATTTCTAAAATTTAAATAATAAAATAAGATCATAAATAAATCTGAAATAGAATTGCTTAAATGCAGGTTAAAATTTTCTTAGGTACATACAGGGATGTAGCTATAGGGGGGATGGGTTTGTCCCCACCAGCTACCTTGAAAAGTTGTATATTTTATTGATCCAAACAAAAGAAGTTGTATATTTTATGGATTCAAAATACAAAAGTTGTATATTTTATGGAATCAAAATACAAAAGTTGTATATTTCACAAAAAAAACTTGTATATTGCAGGGATTCAGACAAAAGTCGTGTTACAGGGATTCAAAATACAAAAAGTTGTATATTTCACCAAAAAGGTTAGGGTGCCGAGTCTTGGTAGAAACCGTCAGGGACAAAGCTTTTTTTTAGGGTGGGGCACCAACTCTTAGTAGTAACCGTCGGGGACAAAGCTTTTTTTTAGGGTGGGGCGCCAAGTCTTGGCAGAGACTGTCAGGGACAAAGCTTTTTTTGTTTTGTGAGGGGTGCCAAGTTTTGGCAGAACCGTCAGGGAAAAAGGCTTGAAAATGTTACGCCGCGTTACATGGGGGGAGGGTAAATATGGCCCAATTTTGCGTTACTTAATACTTGAATGTTCCCTAACATGACATGAACTGAATACCTATATTTTTGTAGGTGTATTACGAGCAACCTATATTAATATTAATTGAACTTACCATACATATATATGAATAAAGATTTTTGGGAAACAACTTTATGATAAACTTACAGTTCAATTTGTTTTAAGAGTTTTCCTCCACACTGCTCATTATACTTTGCTGCAGAAGGAGTTAACTCAACTCCCTTTTCCTCTCCTTTTGAATAAACTCCCAACACTAGACCTTTCTAAAACAAAATTATTATTGAAATGTACTTACACAAGAATTAAAGATGATCTTAATTTACCTTTTCACCGGAACAAAATCTTTGATGAGATTTGAGATATGGATATAACCTATGAAAAATTTTGCATCTCGAAGTAAATGCCATTCTTTACTAAAAACACTTTTTATTTGCACTGATTATAGGCTGCACCTCTCTTAAGTAAACGTTTAACACAATTATATATAATATTAAAGCAATTAATGGGATAATCAGTCTTAAAATATAAAAGTACAACCCGTAACATCAACAAAAATTGATTTTTGACAGACCGTCCCGGATTATAAGTTCAAGCGATTTTCCGCAAGAGGACGCTAAAGTATATAGCGTTGCCACATCACTCTCATTTTTCCATAATAAAATAAAGCGAACATTTGGAGAAAATAGTTATTCTTTTAGTAAAAAAAATATAAATATTTACGTGTAAAATAACATAAACAACAACTTTACAATTAAGTTAATTTGGTAAGATTTTGATTTTAGCAAGTTAAATCCATCGAAAGCAACGTTGCAATAAATCTGTCAACACCGGATGTGTTTATTTATTTTTTCGAAAACGTCACGTTAGACATTTTTAATTAAATTTTAGTATTTCTATTAATAACACTGCAGAACAAGAATGTTGAAAACAAATATCTACAATGGCAACACTAGAATTAGCGAGGTATTTGTTTAAGATAACAGTATAATGATAAATATATATTTTTTTGATTTTAGAAAGTTAAATGCAATTGAAATTGTTCACACAGAAAAAAGATTAAACAAATATAATAAACAAAGGTTTAGTTATTTGTTAGTGTTGGATTTTGAAGCGACTTGTTGGGACAAACATGATTTTAATAAGGGGCCTCCAGAAATTATCGAGTTTCCATGTGTTTTGTATGATACCAGAGAAAATAAAATTATATCGGAGTTCCAACAGTATGTTATGCCTTTTGAAAGACCAAAATTAAGTTCGTTCTGTACACAATTGACTGGTAAGTATTAATAAAGGGAAGGGTTTTAACCCTTTTCAGTTTTGTGCTATACCACACATTCTACAAATAATTTTTTTTTGTTGATGTTATTATGCATACCACCAGCCTGATATTTTTTTTTTTACCATGCACCCTTTACTGTGCAGCAAAAAATTCAGACATCTGGCTGTAGAAACCTATACATATATTTTTGAACTCTTGTGTTGCAAATTGAGGTCAGAACATTTTTTAAGGAAATGTAATGAGAGTGCCAAAAACTACATAACTCGTAATTTTTTGAATATAGAAAAACCTGGAATTAAAAAAAAACATTTTTAACTTTTATTGAAACCTATTTGCTATTCAAATTCTGAGGTGTTTATAAAATGCGAAACCTATACATATATTTTTGAACTCTTGTGTTGCAAATTGAGGTCAGAACATTTTTTAAGGAAATGTAATGAGAGTGCCAAAAACTACATAACTCGTAATTTTTTGAATATAGAAAAACTTGGAATTAAAAAAAAACATTTTTAACTTTTATTGAAACCTATTTGCTATTCAAATTCTGAGGTGTTTATAAAATGCGTAACTTTAAAAATAGTCCCCCATAAAAGTCAATAAAACTATCCAATTTATTTTAGGCATAGACCAGAAAACAGTAGACAATGGAATCCCTTTAAAAACCTGTTTGATGTTATTCTCAGATTGGTTAAACTCTAAAATCCAACAGTACAATCTAAGCCTTTCAAATATTGATGACAACAGAAAAAAATGCGCATTTGCGACGTGGTCTGATTGGGACCTAGGTCTGTGTCTAAACAAAGAATGTAAACGAAAACGAATCAACAAGTCTGATGTGTTTAACAGATGGATAGATATAAGGGCTCTTTACTTGGTAAATATTTTTATTATTTTTTTTAATAGTTTAAATAAAAACCAGCCATCTCGAATGAGCAAGAAAACTTTCTCACAAAAAAAGTTATGTCCAGAAACAATTTCTAATATTTTGGGGAGGGAAGAGAAAGGGAAGAGAAAGAGGAGATTTTTTCTACCTTCCAGGTGGTTTTTTAATTATTTTTTCTATTGTGAATACCTACTAAAAAAGTTATGTCCAGAAAACTTTTTTTAAATTTTGGAGAGTGTGGAAAAATAAAACATTTTTTTTTGTTATTTTATTTTACCTTTTAGGTGTTTTTTTTTAATTTTTTTTCTATTGTAAATAATAAAAAAAGCTTCTTCTTCTTCCTTTTTTTTGGCCTTTTCTCAGTGAGATAATTAGCCAGATTCCTCTTAGTTACTCAATTCACCAAGAGTGGTTCTTGTCTGGCTTTTTCACCATGCCCACTCCTGTTTTGATTATAGAAAATTTCCAGTCTTCTGTAAGACCTTTTCTTTTTCTTTTCCTTCTTCCCTTTTCGTGTTTGCTGTTGGTTGTGTTAGCTGTTGACAAGGCAGTTTTTTCTAATTTGTAATTATATTTGCGCATGCGCTAGTAAATAAAAAAATTCTGTACATATAAAAACTTCTTCACATGTTAGTTGCTTCCAAATCAAAATTTATCAGCATTATAAATGATTAAAAAACATAAAATTCCCTTCTTACTCCAATATAATCACATGTTCGTCATTTTACTGCATATCATCCATACAATGACTATAAAATATATAAAATCGAATCCGGGGCATATCTAAGATAGCAAATAAATAAATAAATAACTAATACTAAAACACTTGATGCTAAAAATTAAACGCGATTAACGGATTACATAATTCTTGCCAAAAGTACATGTTCCTCGTTTCACGGGTGAAAAGCAACTGAATTAAAAAGCTATGTCCAGAAACATTTTTTTACATTTTGAGGGAGAGGGGGAGGGGCTGGAAAAAAATTATAATTACATATTTTTTGTAATTTTATATTATACCTTTAATGTGATTTTTAAATTTTTCTTGTATTGTGAATAATAAAAAAGTTATGTCTAAAAACAATTTTTTACATTTTGGGGACAAGGGGGAAAAACGATAACATTTTTTTGTGTAATTTTATTTTACCTTTTATGAGGTTTTTAATTTTTTCTTCTATTATAAATAATAAAAAAAATACTACCAAAAGAAAAATTTAACCCCCCTTCCCTCCAACTGAATTTTGCTCAAAAACAAACTTGTCCAAGATATAAAAATACATCTGCATACCAAATTTTAAGTCGCTAGCTCAAAGCGTTCTTAAGTGAATTGAGACAGACAGACATAATTTCTTTTAGCTAATTTTGATTTTTCTCGACGTTTCAGAAAAAATAAAATGATTTAAGCAAAAAAAAATTGTTTTTTTATTACAGCACTTTTATGAGAAAATAAAAATCTGACTTTTTTAAAAAATATATATACCATTCTTTGATCTAGTAAATTACCTAATTTTTCCAGAAAGTGGCCAGCCAGATAAGCGGCGGCGCGCCAATGAATTCAATTAATTTTAAGGTGTTTCAGGAGCATTATCTGAGAAGACCAAAGGGACTAAGCGGTGCACTATCAGAATGCGGACTAAAATTTGAAGGCAATGAACACTGCGGTCTGCACGACGCCCGAAACACAGCAAAGCTGATCGGGCACATGGTCCGCGACGGATGTACGTTGAGATTGACAAAAGAAATCTCATTTTAATTTATTAATATGATATTAATAATATCAAATAAACGCTCTTGCACCTAAATTTTCCACTGGGAAAAAAGAATAAAGCTTGTTACAAGTATTACGCTACACTGAAAATGTTGACGTTTAAACCTAATTAATTTCAGCAGCTTATAAATCCAAATACAAAAGACATTTTTTAAAGACTTAAATATTACATTTTTTATGTAATATGACAAACAGTTTCTATAAACAAGTCTAAAAATGCGTCGTAAGGGAGCTAAGCCTTTTTGAAAGTAGCTAAATTTTTTATTTAATGACTCAGGAACCTAGACCTAGAATTTTTTTCTTAGTTTTTGATGTAGAATCACCCCGCATCATTGAAATTTTGGTTTTTAACATTATAGTATTTAATTTTTTGTCCTCAAAACGTGAAATTTCACCTTCAAATTAATTTTTATTGAAAACGGTTAATCCTACAGTGTTTCAACAAGATTACCTTTCTTATATATTTTGACCTGTGGAATCATGTTCCAATAATAAAATTACAAAAAAGTTACTCAGAAAAAAGTTTAGGAGAAAAAATGATAAGCCCCTCCCCGTTCCCTTGGTTAAAAGAAGTGAGTATATGAAAATAACACTTGAAGATGAGTCTCACTAAAATTAGTTCACATGCAAAACCTCGTTGATAAATCCTGAGTTATTAAATAAAAACTTAATTTTTTAGCCATTTTCAAAGGGGCTTAGCTCTCTTACGACGCATTTTTAGACATATGTTTATAGGAACTTGTGATATTTTCTAATGTGGAATCACCTCTTAAAATTATTGACCCTAATTAAAAATTATTGACCCTTATTAAAAATACACCGTGTATAATTTCGGCAATACAAGATTTATAAGAATTATTTAATGAACATACTAAACCTAAATATATTGCCATTGCATTGAGGATAATATGGTTTAGTACATTTAATTTTTACACTACATAATGCAGTAAGATTATGAAAAGTTCAGATTCAATTCAATTCAAATTTTAAAAATATATTTTTTTTTAAATATTTTTTTTATATAGATAGAAAAAGATATTGTGAATTTTTTTAGGTATGTTTATTTATATTTAAAGAATACAAAAAAAAATGATTTTTAAAGTGCCATTTTTTGCCATAATTTTTGTTTTCAAAAAAAAAAAAACATCAAAATAGCGACTTCAATACTGTTTTTCTTTCAGTCGATCCAAACGGCCGGAATCTTGGCGACCACCGTTTTTTTTTATGTTTTTTCAAAAAAAATATAGCAAAAAAATGGAACTCTAAAAATCTAAAAAAAAGTATTCTTTAAATATAAATAAACATACCTAAAAAAATTCGTGATATCGTTTTTCTTTCTATATAAAAAAGAATGTCAAAAACAAAATATTTTTAAAATTTGAAGGTAGAAAGATCCCTTAAACCATGAACGTAGAATAATAAATATAAGAGACATATATACTTCCCTGGGGAAAGATTAATAGTTGCAAATAGTTGTTTTTTGCCAGGGCATTTCAGGGCTGTAAATGATTTTTTTAAGCCTAAAATAGGTAATTGGTAACCGGCTGTCAATTATATGGGGGCATAAACTGATCTTTATTTTGCAATTACTTAAGATTTTTTTGGTCCGCCTTTACTGTTCTGTTTGTCCTCACATCCTACCGCACAACTTGAGGGTTATATAAATCGGAAAAAAATATATGTACTTTAGTTTTTTTACAAAACTATTTATTGAGCTTTTGTTTGCCTAAACTTATAACAAGCTTCATTCCTTATTGTTGTGGGTTGGATTTTATTGTTTAAATTGAAAATAACAATAGCATATTACATAATGTGTATACATTATGTATTATATGTGTATACATTATGTATGTAATACTGTATTTTGTAAAATATTAATTTAATTCGACCAGATCTGGTTTATGGTAACTATAATTAAATTAATCAAGAATTTAACAAATGGAATATTGGATGGCAAGCAGACGACAAATCTAACATTTCATTGCTCAGATTTTTAATTTAGCATTATTATTATTGTTTAGTGGTCCAGTGCTTATAGGATAATGCTGCCAACCTTAACTAGAAAACAGTTAGGTACTGCATTTTTTGAAAGCACCTTTTTTAAATATTACATAAGAGTTAACGTGTAAAAGTTGCTATGTGAGAAATACAGTTACTGCTTTCTAGTTAAAGACGTTTGAATGAGAGATCTCATTTTAATTTTTTATTAAATAAACTATTATTAATTGAAGCATTTTATTTTCTATTAGTGAAGTTTTAAAATGTCAATAATTATGTTCAGGTTCAGATCAATAAAAGGGGAGCTTTACTAAAGGGCATAATGATGCGACAAAATTCCGTTCTTCTTCTTCTCTTTTTGCTTGGCGTTGTGAAACGTTTCCGCCAATTTCAAAACTTGTAAACTTTTATCAACATCACTGTAAAAGTTTTTGCTTAAAATGGATTTTGGTTATATTACAAGAACTACACTACGGTTTCTAGCGGGATCTACGTACTATACTGTCTAATCTACGGGTGCGACTATTTTGTGGTGAGCTAAAAGCGGTAAGTCTAAGGAAGAAGCGTAGTAGAGATTATATGTTGATGCTTATTTCGTTCAGAAAAGAGACTAATATAGAAGTAATTTTGGGATACAAAATTCCGTTAGCTTGCGATGTTAAGCGATGACAGGCGACAGTCAAATCGGCGTTGCCATTTTAAGCGTGTTCTGTAAAGAAGCTGTTAGGATAATATATAACGCTTCGAATTCCTTAGTATACTCCTCGCAGTTGCAAGTAGCTTAAAATTAAATTGTATTAGGATACCTCTAATTTTTAAATGGAGTATCATATAACTCGTTTCTTTTCAAATGGATTTTTTTTTAAATTTGGTTTGATTGACTGTTAACGACCAGTGCTAAATATTAAAAATTTATTCCTGGACCAGAGGATTTTTTTATTGAATCTAAAATCTAAAAGAAAGTTTCTTATATGATTTTTTTTAATAAGTTGTAATGAAGAAGTTTTAGACAGAAAAACATTTTATTTCCCAGGGACCAGACCTAAACACTACATTTAAAACCCGTGTAGCTGCGTACCTGTGAGACCCACACAACTTGGAATATTACCAACCACTGTGCCCAAACAAGGTCATACGGTCTGTGCAGTAAACAGGATGCGCAACAAAACAACCAGTATGGTACACATGGTCGTTACCGCCTTAATGAAAGTATATTTTCCGAAAAAAATTACGTTGATAGCACGTATCCTACTATTTTTTTATTTTTAAAAGTTTAGCTCCCTATAACTTTTAGTTTTTGGGGGGATTTTTTTTTAATTTGGTACGATTGATCTTTTAATTAAAAGCAACTTTTTCTTGGAAAAAAAGTTTATCAGAAATTATTAAATCAACTTTATCTTAAACAATATATTAAAAAAAAAAATATTTACATAAACTGACTCATTGGATCTTCTTCTCGTCTTCTTTTCAATAAATATGCTTCCATTTCTTCTTCTGTAGGTTGTTTGGCTTCAAACATGCTATTGTATGGCCTTTTCCTTTCATCTATTTCCAACAATCTTTTAGCATTTTCCTGACTTTGTTCTTCTGCTTTTAGAGCTTCTTCTAACTTCGATTTTTTATCTTTCTTTTTCTCTTTCCTCTTTTCTTTGTTCTTCTTTTTCTTAGATTTCTTCTTCTTGCGGCGTTCTTTTTTGCTTTTTTCTTCGTCATCTTCACTGGTTGTTGACGAGGAGCTTGTTTCTGCTTTTTCTTCATTTGATGGGATGTTAGGCACTGTTTCTTCTACTGTGTCTGTCATAGCAGGAGGAGGTATATTGTTTTCGTCACTTTTACCTGCTTCGCCTAGGCAATACGAATTCTAAAATAAAAATATATGAAAATGACGGGTCTGCGCGGGTATAAATGGTACATAAATCGGGGTGAGCGGATGAAAGTCACCCGCTAAAGTCCGGTTTGTGCACCACTTATAGCCGCGCAGACCCGTCATTAGGATATATTATTATGATGCGTATACTTCATATTGTGGTAAAAATTTTAAAATAATATTGCTTCAATCAGAGTGTAAATATACTCTGGCTTCATTACTTCGGCAAATCTCGGTCGTTCTAGTTTAGATTCGGACTCTTTTAGGTATAACTTAAAACTTGACTTGACTTCATTACAACCCTGTATAAACAAATATTATTTATTGTTAAAATGATCGTTTCGAATGTCATGAATAGTAATTATCTTGTGAATTTATTAGTTTTTCAGTCTTTGTCGGGTTAATTAAATATAATCGATTTATTTAGAAATATACCGCACTGAAAGATTTGTAAAATAAATTTATTATTGACTTAATTTATTGTTTTAAAAATCCTATAAAAATAGATGCAAAAATTAAGATATTATTCAGTTTTGCTCAGTGTTTCTCCGTGTTAACTAAAAAGTGCCAAGTGACAATGTAGTTCCTGTAGGTATAATTTTGAGAATTATTCTTGAATTAAAAATAGTTAAAAAATATTTTTATTATTTTCCGTCTTAAACTTTGAAAGATTTTGGGACTTGTAATATCAAAATTAAAAATAATTACACAATTTTGGACACTTATAAATATTGTTAGTATTTTAGAAACTTTGGCGATGAATAAGAAAATGAGAAAATTATTGTGTACAGTTGGAATCTCAACCATACAATGATTTATTTTAGTACTACTTAATGATTATAAAACCAACTGTAGAAGCTTTGCATATAAGTAGTACTTAGAAGTAAGAAAATGTCTTTACATGTACTTGAAGAATTTAATCACATTTAATATATTCTTAAGTTAAGGAGCTATTGTTTTAATCTGTTTCCAAAGCAAGGTCTCACTAGAACTTACGGCTTCCAATAAAATGGTAGCTGGTAGTATATTATCCGCTCGGCTATAACTGAAAATTCCACTTTGTAGCAATATTATAGTTCCTAACTTTCTGATAAAAAGTTTCTTTGGGCTAAACTCTCAAAATTCAATAGTTTAGGCGATGAAAAACTCACTCACTCACTCTCAAATTCGTTTTTAAGGCACAAAAATATCTAGTCTGGTTAATAGTTTTTTTGTGGGCCTGTGTAATGCTCCAAATTTGAAATCTCTATCTTTTAAAATAAAGGAAAAAAGGGGTGTACCATGATCTTGCACAGCCACTAGAAAACTGAACTAGATTTTACAGATTTAGTTTCCTTAGTTACACCTGGTATTCATAATTTATCAGAAAAATATCGAGAAAACTACAGCTACATTTATAAAATTAATAAAGGGTCCTTTTAGAATAATATAAATATTTTTAAGTAAATTGGGCATAGGAAAAATATTTTAAAATACTGAACTGAATGATATTTTTTTATATATGACTGGATGAGTGCCCGGAAAACAAGGCTTAGCAGGCAGGGCTTGGTCGGCATTTTGCCGCCTGGCCAGTTCGCTACTGAAAAGGGATAATAATAAGGGAAGAGAAAAAATATCCAATAATAATGTGATAAAAACTATTGAATACCTTTTAGAGTTAAAAATTGAAAACTTACCTTTACAAAAGAATAACAGCATTTATATCCCCAATGCCCCCCTTTCCAGTATGATCCCCAGACTGAAGTATGATTATTAATATAAACATCCTCTTCATATTTTGACTTGATATCCTCCTTTTCTTGACCTTTTAAAACTTTTCCTGACCTCGAATACTCCACATAGTCCTCTGTTTGTGCCAATAGGAGCGCTTTAGGAGGCGCCTGTAAATGCTCTTCACCCCCGTACCGTTCAAGAACGTTTTCTTGGACTTTACTTTTGAATTGGTCTTTCTTTTCTTCATATTGTTTTTGTAAAAGTTCGAGTTTGGTGGGTTCGGCTAGGAGATGTACATCTACGCCTTTCTCATAGGCTTCCCAGGCAAATAATTGCGCTTTTGCATGTTCCTTCGTGTCACCCGAAAAGCGAACGAAATTTTCGCCAGTATATCTAAATAGAATTATTTATAGTAATAGTGACTAAGTATGTACTAGTGAGTTACGTGAGATATTAGACCCAGGGACAGATTTAAGTTTTTTATTTTTGAAAAAAAAAACAATGTTTCTTGAAACAAAAGGCCAACAAAACTAAAGGGGAAAGCATTATTTTGTATTTTTTGAAACTTTTTGGAAAAAAAATACATATTTTTTAAAATATATTTAATATTTGCAAAATACTTACATGTCGTCTTTGGTTGGATTTGGGTTTTCCCTCATGGACCTAGTTTTTGGGTCATAGTAAGCGGAACCTGGATCCAAATTTCTAAGATATTTTGCAGTATCTTCTCGAATTCTCAAATTTCGGACCGTAATTCTCTGTTTACTGTCAACTTTAGTACCAGGCATATCAACCTCATCTACCTGTAAAATTAAAAATTAATGCTGGTAAAATTAGAGCACTAGATAGGTAGGAGGGTAGTTAAAGTATTTCCGCAGGAGAGTACCGATATAGTTACTATTTCACACCGCAAGAAATTTTCCTAGAAACCAAACATGTCGTTGCTACTGCAAAAACATTGTTGAAATGAAGTCTGTTATACACTGAACATTTTCGCTATAGTGCAAATGTTATAACCACGGGTCGGATCGAAGTGGCCATTACCGGGGGCATGCAAAAATTAGAATTAAAAAAAACTCTTTTTTCAAGTAAATAGACACTTTAAACTATTTTTCACCAAGCGGAATGTAACGTCGACGCTGTTAATACAAAAATATTGTTTTTTAATTAATTATTCGTTTTTTGGAAAGGGAAACAATTTTCAAAAAAAAAAATAAATAAAGTCTCTCTATGAGTCACGGACCATGACCAAGTGACTCACTGAGTATTAACAGCTTCGACCTGACATTTCGTTTGGTGAACAATAGTTTAAAGTGTCTATTTACTTGAAAAATAGTTATTTATGGTACTAGTGGGTAAAGTAAGATATTGTCCATGAGAAAATTAACCTGCGAGGCGTCAGCCAAGCAGGTTAATTTTCGAGAGGGTAATATCGGTTTACCCATGAGTGCCATACAAGGTTTTATCCAATACATAGCTTAGAAATTCATATTTTTATTAAAAATTTTAATGACATTTACAAGAAAATAATTTGACAAGTGACAGTTGAGTGGGTAAAATAAATAATTATCCACTCAATAAAGTAAAAGCCACGCGGGGGTTATTATTGAGTTTATCTATTTAAAATAAAGCTGGTAATTGTCTTATTATCTGTATGTATTGGATAAAAGAGTTTTTTTTTTTTTAATTCTAATTTTTGTATGCCCCCGGTAAATGGCTACTTTGATCCGACCCGTGGTTATAACTGTTGACATTAAAACTTTTTGACATCAACTATGACAATTTCAATATTTTTATCCAAAGTTTCTGATAAAAAGGTTTTTTTAAGGTGTTTTGTTTATAAATTGCATGAAAAATAATGTAAATTGTGTGTGACTGAAACAATGTTTTTGGTCTGGTATCTAAAACGTTTTGTTGTAGTATCTCAATTTTTTTGTTAAAACAAATGAAAATCGTTTTTCTCAAAAATGGCCCAATAGATTTTTTTTAAATCTATCTATATAAAAATAAAAAATGGCTGAAAATCATATTTCTAAAATAAAAATTGTTCTGGCGCACCATGTCTACAGACTACACGTTTTCAAGTTGTAAATAGGAAAGTGTACATTTATATTCAGAATTTCAAGTTAAATTTCAGAAAGTATAAATTGTAATTGAGATTTGCAAGTTATATTTCAGAAAGTGTAAATTGTAATTCAGATTTGCAAGTTATATTTCAGAAAGTGTAAATTGTAATTCAGATTTGCAAGTTATATTTCAGAAAGTGTAAATTGTAATTCAGATTTGCAAGTTATATTTCAGAAAGTGTAAATTGTAATTCAGATTTGCAAGTTATATTTCAGAAAGTGTATATTGTAATTCAGATTTGCAAGTTATATTTCAGAAAGTATAAATTAAATTTCAGAAAGTGTAAATTATATTTCAGAAAGCGTAAGTTGAAATTCAGAAAGTGTAAATTATATTTCAGAAATTATAACTTTATATTATTATCACAGAGTAAATTGTATTTCAGAAAGTGTAAATTGTATTTCAGAAAGTGTAAATTGTATTTCAGAAAGTGTAAACTAAATTTCAGAAATATTTATCTATTTAGCAAACGTTAAGGAATTTTTTAATTGTTAATTTATAATTTATATAATATAAAAATACATTTTTTTTATTTTAATTTATTGCTGTTCAATATTTAATACCGAATATATGTATAATACATAACTGCTACTTTTTTTAAATTTTGTTGAATAAAATAACACGTTCCGAAATAAAAATTATGATTTCTGATTTACAAATTACCGTTTCCTAAAATTAATTTACACTTTCTGAAACTGAATTTACAGATCCAAATTTAAATAAAATAACACATTCTGAAAATTAATTTCTACTTTCTTAAATATAATTTACACTTTCTGAATTTTAACTTACGCTTTCTGAAATATATGTTACAAATCTGAATTTCACTTTATACTTTCTGAAATATAACTTGCAAATCTGAATTACAATTTACATTTTCTGAAATATAATTTAAAAATCTGAATTACAATTTATACTTTATGAAATTTATTTTAAAAATCTGAATAACAAATTACACTGTCTTAAATTAATATCACACTTTCTGATTTACAACTTGAAAAGGTGTAGTAGTTGTCTTTAGTACACTATTACTGCCTCATCTTGATTTTTATTGAAAACAGTCTCAACTGAGAGCCTTTGGTAAGTGACCCACTATAGTTTTTTTTGTTGAATGAATTTTCAAAGTTGGTAAGAATATTTTTATTTACAAAGTATTCTTTCCTGAAAATTGGACTTTATCAAACGTTTGCTTCCAGCTTTTATATTTTTTAAAAAAATTGTGTGCCCCATAACTATATTTTTTATCCTACAAAAAATACGTCATCTGGATTCCGGATATACGATTTTTCCTTCAGCTTTTTCTGTATTTTTTTAGTGTAGTAGACGGAAGGATGGGCGGAAGTTATTTATTTTTTCATGAAACACGTGTATATTTATATCTAAAAATGTTTGTCTAGGACGCTTTTCATTAAAAAATAAATGGGCTAAATACCCTTTATCCAATACATAGAGATAATAAGACAATTACCAGCTTTATTTTAAATAGATAAACTCAATAATAACCCCCGCGTGGCTTTTACTTTATTGAGTGGATAATTATTTATTTTACCCACTCAACTGTCACTTGTCAAATTATTTTCTTGTAAATGTCATTAAAATTTTTAATAAAAATATGAATTCCTAAGCTAAAACCTTGTATGGAACTCATGGTTAACCCGATATTGCTCTCTCAAAAATTAACCTGCTTGGCTGACGCCTCGCAGGTTAATTTTTCATGGGCAATATCTTACTTTACCCACTAGTACCATAAATAACTATTATATTACTTACATATTTGTCTTCATCCTTTTCGCCATCATCCTCATCGGTGTCCTCATTTGCATTTAATTTTTCTGCTTTTAAATGTCTCTTTGCTTCTTCCACCTTTTGGAACTCTTCAATCACGTTTTTATGCTCCGAAGGATCGTAACCGCACCATCTATCTCTTTTACCATCGAAACCCAATGCCAGATTTTTCTGGATAAATTCGTCTGGAGCAATGTTAGCACCAGAGTATTTGGCGCCCACTTTTCGCGGCCTCTCCATACAATCCTTTTTCAGGTGAGTCAAAGCACCGCAGTTTTCACAGGCCCCTTTACGGTATTTTATTGCTGTTTTACTCTAAAAAAATTGACCAAAATATAATGTAAATATTATACTGTGCGAGGATTTCCATGATTTTACAATCATTGTACAAGTTTTTTCGTTAGAAAATACCCCCTCGTAATATGGTATTATTAGGCTAAGTTGGGGCAAGTGCGGCTTTCGGGCAAGAGTGTCAGTAACATTCAAAAACATGTAAAATACGTAGTAGTTTCATAAATTTCCCTAAATTAACTATTTCTTAGTATTCTCGGCAAAGGCGCGTACAAAAGTTTTGTTGTGCGGTACTAGCAGGAGCGCCTATGTGCAGCTCTTTATGCAACGTTTTGATATACTGCGCATGCGCTGACCGTTTTTTTAATATGTTATTGTAAATAAGGTTAAGTTCTATAACATATTAAAATTTTATCCAATTTAACCGGGGGCTAGAAGCCAATGTTTGTGCGTGGTCCTTTGTAATAAATTTCGCCTGCGGCGCTAGAACTTTTTTGCATTATTGTAAAATTTTAAATTATAAAACTTTTAAAATTAAAATAGAGCATCAAATTTGCAAAAATTTTCGGCTGCAGCGGCAGAAGTTTCTTAAGTTATTGTGAAATTTTAAATTGGGTGGTGTTATGCAATAACCGTCTAACCCACATTATGAGATGACAGTAAATTGTTGAACTTTTCCCCTAATAACTTTTAAACGTTTTGACAAAAACACTTAAAATTAAGCATTTGTTTCACCTGTTCATGTATCAGAACATGTACAAATTAACTAATCTTTAATTCAATTCCTTTAAAAGAAATTGGGTAAAATGTTCTGTAACCTACTGTCATTTCACAATGTGGGTTAGATGGTTATTGCATAACACCGCCCAATTGTAAAACTGTTTTAAAACTAAAATAGACCATTAAATATGTAATAATTTCGCCTGCAGTCCCTGAGCATTCTTACATACATTTTTCTGAAATTTTAAATTGTAAAACTATTCTTAAATTAAAATGTCAAAGAGCTTAGCAGGGTAAGCAGGTAAAAAGTGCCCCAGCCCGATTTGAGCTGAGTATTTGTGCAAAAGTTAGCTCCCATAGAGGTCAGTTAACTCCCAGATTTTCAGCCCCCAACGACCCCCAGGGGGGTCAGAATTAATTTTTTTAGTTCGACATGAATCATTTTTTTCTCCGGTCCTGCTGATCCGATTGACTTCAAATTTGGAACACATAATAAGGACTATAGGGATTAGAGCACTAGATAAGTAGTTTGTTAGGGTAGGTGGGCTTTTGAGTCGTTCCGTAGCCTGTGTGTGTGTAGCCTGTAAGCTACCAACCTGCCCTAACAAACCAACCTATCTAGTGCTCTAATAGGGATAGTCTACAAAAAAAATATTGTCGATTTGCGACTATTCTAACCTATAAAAAAAATCACTTGTATTTTTTGGGCCGAAAAGGCCCATTTTTGGCCGAACACACCCGCCATTTTTTTTTATGTTATGTATTCGTATTCGATCTAAAACATATCAAAAATTTAATTTTTTTCATGTGGTAGAACAGTGTCAAAAAAAAATAAAAACTGCGTCAGGTACGCATTTGTAGTAGTATAGAATTAAGAATATTATTTGGAATAATCGAATTTTTATTTAATATAAATAGGTCCAAAAATAAATATTGAAAATAAATAACAAAAAATGTTTATTCTAAGAAACCAAGCAAAATTAAAATCATAGTCAATTGACGATCATAAAAATTAAAGCGTAAAGTATATACAGGGTGTATTTGAAATAGTGTAGGAAATTTTAACAAGTGATTCTACATGATAAAATATGACAAAAAAATCCTATAAATATATGTCTAAGAATGCGTCATAAGGGAGCTACGCCCCTTTGAAATTGGCTAAAAAAATCGGTTTTTATTTAATAACTCAGGAACCCTTTGAGATATATTAACGAGGTTTTGCACGTGAATCAATCCTATTATTTGTAGACTATCCCTATAGTCTTTATTATGTGTTCCAAATTTGAAGTCAATCGGATCAGCAGGACCGGAGAAAAAAATGATTCATGTCGAACTAAAAAAATTAATTCTGACCCTCCTGGGGGTCGTTGGGGGCTGAAAATCTGGGAATCAACTGACCTCTATGGGAGCTAACTTTTGCACAAATACTCAGCTCAAATCGGACTGGGGTACTTTTTACCTGCTTACCCTGCTAAGCTCTTTGTAAAAAAATCGACCTCAACGCTAGGGCTTTTAAAATTTTTTACGCGATAAATATTAGCTAGATGCTCTTGCCTAAGAAATCCTTGTTTAGCAAGTGCATATTTATTACTGTTAAATTTTTAATACTGACCAAAAATCAAACTTCATTAGATTTTTTATAGCCAGTCAAAAAAATTCCAAATAGAAACAAAAAAAAAAAAAATCTGAACAACTTTACTAAAATGTATTACTTTCCCCAAGGAAACTCTTGCCGTATGTTTTAAAAAAATTTCGAAAAATTTGATTGCTTTTTTTACGTTTCTGGAAGTTTTATATCCAAAAAATATGATTTCCGTCAAAAAAAAAATCTGTCAGTCGGTCTGTGTGTCCCGTAAATTTGTGACCACGATAACTCAAGAACGCTTCGGACTAAAGACTTCAAATTTTGACCCCAGGTTGATTATCCAAAGTTCTAGGCTGGGATTGTTTTTCTTAAAAATCGGGTTGGGGTAAGGGGGTAAAATGGGGTAAAAACAATTTTTTTCAAAAACATATTTTTTTCAATTTATTTTTCGTTTTATAAAGAAACTTTTTTTTAAACAAAAAATTTAATTTTTTTTTTAATTTTACTTTTCTGGACGTTATATCAAAAAAATATGATTTCCGTAAAAAAAAATTCTGTCTGTCGGTCGGTCGGTCTGTGTCCGGATAACTCAAGAACGCTTCGGGCTAAAGACTTCAAATTTAGACCACAGGTTTATTATCCAGGCTGGGATTGTTTTTCGTAAAAATCGGGTTGGGGTAAGGGGATAAAATGGGGTAATTTTTTTTTTTCAAAAAAATATTTTTTTCAATTTTTCGTTGTACGAAAAAAGAATTTTTTTTTGAAAAAAAATTTTTTTTTGAAAAACTTGAAAAGATTTTTTTTTATTTTTTTTTTTCGTTTTTGATTTTAGTGAACCTAGGTCTATAGGGAAAAGTGTTATTTTGTCTTCTCAGCAGTATTTTTTATGAATTTTAAAAATGCTATCATCTTTAACTAGAAAGCTGGTACTCCATTTGTCGCAAATCAACATTTTCACTTCAACTCTAATGTAATATTTTTAAAATGCTGCTATTATCAAATGAAGTTACTGCTTTCTAGTTAAGCATGGCAGTATAGTACTGTCAACTGAGGTGACTTTGGAAAGTGTAGGTGACCTTGGACATTTTTTCGCAAAACTATTTAAATCAAATCACATGTGCCCAAGTTGTGGAATTGAACCCCAAAACTTGTGTTCCCTACTAATCTAGAAAGCAGTAACTCAATTTGTTACATAGCAACGTTGTTACGTCAACTCTGATCTAATATTTTGAAAACGCTGCTATGTGACAAATGGAGTTACTGGTGTCTAGCTTAGTGGGGCTGTTGTGCACACAACCCCACAACTTGTAAACACATACTTTGGTTCAGAAGGTTTTGCAACAAGAGTGTCTAAAGTTACTTACACCATCCGAAGTCACCTCTGTTGACAGTACTAATCAGTTTTAACCCAAAAAATTTGGGGTGCACTGGTCCCAACATTTTAATGTGAGTATGCTGTAAGGAGCGTATAACTAATTATTTTAGGGTTATTTTTATGGGGAGAAAGTCAACTTTACACTGGTGAATGCACATCATTGTCACTCCTCTCCAAGGGGAGGTTACAAAAATTAACATTTAGCTAAAAGTGAGTGCAAGGCAGACTCCAATCCCCTTCCCACTAAAAACTTTACACAGTTAACACGTTTGTGATGAAGGTGTTTTCGTTAAAACTCAACTATAAAATTGTTTGTATTTTATTAACATTGTATATAATCCATATTTTCGGCCAAATGCAAAAACCCTGGTACACCGATGTATATACATTATATGTATAGTCTTAAATCGAATATTGTAAGTATAACTGATAAGCAGTGAATTTAAAGGCGTATAGAAACTAAATTAAACCGTGTACCACTGGTGGCGCACATCGTCACAAACGTGTTAATAAACAGCCAAAATATTACATTTTAATACTTACAGAATCTACTCCTCTATTATACCACTCATCAATTTTACTAAACTGCCTTTGTTTTTCCTCTTGAGGCCTTTGATGTTTTAATGTAGGTCCACTAGTACCATAATACCATGGTGCAGAAGAAATATATTGTGGGATATGTGGGTTAATATCCTTACCCTCCTCATCAACAGCAGCAGGGGCTGTACCTGCTTTTCGAGCTTCCTCTAATTCTTTTGCTTTACGCCAATCTTCCCTTGATTTTTTTTTAGGTTCATCATCCACCTCTACCTTGGATTTTAAAATTTGGGACACTGGCAGGTTTTGCGATGTATTTGCCATGATTTTAATAATGTCACTTCAGTAAACACTACACTTGAAATGTTTGCAACTATCATTAATATATCAAAACAATATTAATAACAAATATTATTTTTAGTGAGAGTATTTACATACTATTCATTTTGAAAGGTGATTTGACAGATATAGGTTATAACCAAGGCAGATAACACAGAACACTTTCACGGTTTCTGTTAATAGTTTCTCTTTTTTACCGTTAGATGGCAATACCAGTATAAAAATTACTATCATTTCATTTACCTGTTCAAACACGAATTTAGCAGCCGCGCGTGGCCGCCGCGCGGTTAAATCGGCCTATCGGTGTTTTGCTGTATTCGTACGAAATTTAAAAGTGAACTGATTTTTATTTACCAATATTATTGTGCTGGTGTTCACACTGTGTCGTGTAAAATTCAATATTTGATTGGTTTTCTCAGAAAACTTTTCTGTGGTTACCGAGGTGGTTACTATTTTGGAAAAATTTGAGATTTTAAGGGTAAGTGCTTCAGTAAATACTTTCTCCAACAGTACAGATACATTTTATAAACGCCGAGACTACCCAATAAACAATGGTTCGGCGGCCGACGGTCGGTAAAGTGATGGCAAATGATCATCGCTATTTGAGGTCAGCCCGACGTTGGAACGATGTCTGATCGCCGGTGGGCAAAATGATGGCAAACGGTAATCGAAATACTACGTCGGCTCAACGTCGGGCCGCCGTCGGCATCTGACTAAACAACCTAACAGCGGCATACCATTGTACTTTGGATCACTGATCACGACAATGCCGCCTATTAACCGATTATATATTTTTTACACATAAATATTTTTTTTCAGTTTTGTTTTTTAAAATATTAATTATAATAATTATGCTTTTGCTTTTTGCATTTTTACTTTTCCCAAGGAAAGTTTTGCGTTAGTAAAAAAAATTGAAAAATTGTTATGGCTTTTTTTTAAGTTTCTTGGCGTTTTGTATCCAAAATATATTTTTATTTTCGTCAAGTATCAAAAATATTCAGGGTGGGGTAAAATTTACCCCATGGGGTTAAAAAAAAATCGGTTAAAAATTAAAAAAAAGGATTTTTTTATTTTTTTTTTGAATTTTTTTGATTTTTTTTCGTTTTTGGTTTTTATTAACCTGGCCCTATAATTGGGGAAACTGTATACATATAAAATAATAATACTGCTAAAAAACTCGTATTGCATTTAAAAAAAATAAAATTCTGGAAAACATGTTTTTACCCCACCCCGACTTTAACCAAAAACAATACCTGCCTAGAACTTTGGATAATTAACCCGTAATCCAAAATTTAAGTCTTTAGCTAAAAGCGTTCTTGAGTTATCGTGGTCACAAATTTTTCGGAAATAGGCCAATATAAAATACAAATATAAAATGCTTATAGTTCTTTTGTGCAAAATTAGATGGCGCCACCTTCTGCACGCTTTCACTACACATTATTATTAATTTAATATATCCTTATAAGGATCAATTCCCTTTAACGATCAATGCATTATGCATAAGTCATTATGGAAAAAAAAAGCAGTACGAAATGTCTATGTTGCAATCTATAGATTGCAAGTTGCAATTTGCAACATCTGATCTTTAGTCGGTAAATGGTTGGCAATATGATCGGCAAATGATCATCCATTGATGATCTTAAAATGGTTGACAATATGATCGGCAAAAGAGCGGCAAATGATGATGATGATGATCTTAAAATGGTATGAAGCTGAAGTTTGCAACGTTTTTTTGCAACGAAAATTCAAAATTTTTAAAATCGACTCAATTTCATTTAAAAACAATAAAAACCCGGTATCTAGTATTTTTAGATCGAATTAAGCCCTTTTCGACCCACAAATAAATAGAAAAAGCAAGAAACATGCCAAATATGCGTAGAAGTTCAAATTTGGTCATGTTCTGTCTCTTTTATCGGTGCCAAATAGACTTTAAACTACTTCCTATCATTAAACACAAAACATATCAAAAATTCACCTGGAGGAAATTATCCTAGCCCCGGCTAGATAGGTAAGAATTTTAAAAAAATTGCAAAATTTTCGTTCAAGTTCAAATTTGGTCATGTTCTGTCTCTTTTATCGGTGCCAAATAGACTTTAAACTACTTCCTATCATTAAACACAAAACATATCAAAAATTCACCTGGCGGAAATTATCCTAGCCCCGGCTAGATAGGTAAGAATTTTAAAAAAATTGCAAAATTTTCGTTCAAGTTCAAATTTGGTCATGTTCTGTCTCTTTTATCGGTGCCAAATAGACTTTAAACTACTTCCTATCATTAAACACAAAACATATCAAAAATTCACCTGGCGGAAATTATCCTAGCCCCGGCTAGATAGGTAAGAATTTAAAAAAAATTGCAAAATTTTCGTACAAGTTCAAATTTGGTCATGTTCTGTCTCTTTTATCGGTGCCAAATAGACTTTAAACTACTTCCTATCATTAAACACAAAACATATCAAAAATTCACTCGGCGGAAATTATCCTAGCCCCGGCTAGATAGGTAAGAATTTAAAAAAAATTGCAAAATTTTCGTACAAGTTCAAATTTGGTCATGTTCTGTCTCTTTTATCGGTGCCAAATAGACTTTAAACTACTTTCTATCATTAAACACAAAACATATCAAAAATTCACCTGGCGGAAATTATCCTAGCCCCGGCTAGATAGGTAAGAATTTAAAAAAAATTGCAAAATTTTCGTACAAGTTCAAATTTGGTCATGTTCTGTCTCTTTTATCGGTGCCAAATAGACTTTAAACTACTTCCTATCATTAAACACAAAACATATCAAAAATTCACCTGGCGGAAATTATCCTAGCCCCGGCTAGATAGGTAAGAATTTAAAAAAAATTGCAAAACTTTCGTACAAGTTCAAATTTGGTCATGTTCTGTCTCTTTTATCGGTGCCAAATAGACTTTAAACTACTTTCTATCATTAAACACAAAACATATCAAAAATTCACCTGGCGGAAATTATCCTAGCCCCGGCTAGATAGGTAAGAATTTTAAAAAAATTGCAAAATTTTCGTACAAGTTCAAATTTGGTCATGTTCTGTCTCTTTTATCGGTGCCAAATAGACTTTAAACTACTTCCTATCATTAAACACAAAACATATCAAAAATTCACCTGGCGGAAATTATCCTAGCCCCGGCTAGATAGGTAAGAATTTTAAAAAAATTGCAAAATTTTCGTTCAAGTTCAAATTTGGTCATGTTCTGTCTCTTTTATCGGTGCCAAATAGACTTTAAACTACTTCCTATCATTAAACACAAAACATATCAAAAATTCACCTGGCGGAAATTATCCTAGCCCCGGCTAGATAGGTAAGAATTTTAAAAAAATTGCAAAATTTTCGTTCAAGTTCAAATTTGGTCATGTTCTGTCTCTTTTATCGGTGCCAAATAGACTTTAAACTACTTCCTATCATTAAACACAAAACATATCAAAAATTCACCTGGCGGAAATTATCCTAGCCCCGGCTAGATAGGTAAGAATTTAAAAAAAATTGCAAAATTTTCGTACAAGTTCAAATTTGGTCATGTTCTGTCTCTTTTATCGGTGCCAAATAGACTTTAAACTACTTCCTATCATTAAACACAAAACATATCAAAAATTCACTCGGCGGAAATTATCCTAGCCCCGGCTAGATAGGTAAGAATTTAAAAAAAATTGCAAAATTTTCGTACAAGTTCAAATTTGGTCATGTTCTGTCTCTTTTATCGGTGCCAAATAGACTTTAAACTACTTTCTATCATTAAACACAAAACATATCAAAAATTCACCTGGCGGAAATTATCCTAGCCCCGGCTAGATAGGTAAGAATTTAAAAAAAATTGCAAAATTTTCGTACAAGTTCAAATTTGGTCATGTTCTGTCTCTTTTATCGGTGCCAAATAGACTTTAAACTACTTCCTATCATTAAACACAAAACATATCAAAAATTCACTCGGCGGAAATTATCCTAGCCCCGGCTAGATAGGTAAGAATTTAAAAAAAATTGCAAAATTTTCGTACAAGTTCAAATTTGGTCATGTTCTGTCTCTTTTATCGGTGCCAAATAGACTTTAAACTACTTTCTATCATTAAACACAAAACATATCAAAAATTCACCTGGCGGAAATTATCCTAGCCCCGGCTAGATAGGTAAGAATTTAAAAAAAATTGCAAAATTTTCGTACAAGTTCAAATTTGGTCATGTTCTGTCTCTTTTATCGGTGCCAAATAGACTTTAAACTACTTCCTATCATTAAACACAAAACATATCAAAAATTCACCTGGCGGAAATTATCCTAGCCCCGGCTAGATAGGTAAGAATTTAAAAAAAATTGCAAAACTTTCGTACAAGTTCAAATTTGGTCATGTTCTGTCTCTTTTATCGGTGCCAAATAGACTTTAAACTACTTTCTATCATTAAACACAAAACATATCAAAAATTCACCTGGCGGAAATTATCCTAGCCCCGGCTAGATAGGTAAGAATTTAAAAAAAATTGCAAAATTTTCGTACAAGTTCAAATTTGGTCATGTTCTGTCTCTTTTATCGGTGCCAAATAGACTTTAAACTACTTTCTATCATTAAACACAAAACATATCAAAAATTCACCTGGCGGAAATTATCCTAGCCCCGGCTAGATAGGTAAGAATTTAAAAAAAATTGCAAAATTTTCGTACAAGTTCAAATTTGGTCATGTTCTGTCTCTTTTATCGGTGCCAAATAGACTTTAAACTACTTTCTATCATTAAACACAAAACATATCAAAAATTCACTCGGCGGAAATTATCCTAGCCCCGGCTAGATAGGTAAGAATTTAAAAAAAATTGCAAAATTTTCGTACAAGTTCAAATTTGGTCATGTTCTGTCTCTTTTATCGGTGCCAAATAGACTTTAAACTACTTTCTATCATTAAACACAAAACATATCAAAAATTCACCTGGCGGAAATTATCCTAGCCCCGGCTAGATAGGTAAGAATTTAAAAAAAATTGCAAAATTTTCGTACAAGTTCAAATTTGGTCATGTTCTGTCTCTTTTATCGGTGCCAAATAGACTTTAAACTACTTCCTATCATTAAACACAAAACATATCAAAAATTCACTCGGCGGAAATTATCCTAGCCCCGGCTAGATAGGTAAGAATTTAAAAAAAATTGCAAAATTTTCGTACAAGTTCAAATTTGGTCATGTTCTGTCTCTTTTATCGGTGCCAAATAGACTTTAAACTACTTTCTATCATTAAACACAAAACATATCAAAAATTCACCTGGCGGAAATTATCCTAGCCCCGGCTAGATAGGTAAGAATTTAAAAAAAATTGCAAAATTTTCGTACAAGTTCAAATTTGGTCATGTTCTGTCTCTTTTATCGGTGCCAAATAGACTTTAAACTACTTCCTATCATTAAACACAAAACATATCAAAAATTCACCTGGCGGAAATTATCCTAGCCCCGGCTAGATAGGTAAGAATTTAAAAAAAAATTGCAAAATTTTCGTACAAGTTCAAATTTGGTCATGTTCTGTCTCTTTTATCGGTGCCAAATAGACTTTAAACTACTTTCTATCATTAAACACAAAACATATCAAAAATTCACCTGACGGAAATTATCCTAGCCCCGGCTAGATAGGTAAGAATTTAAAAAAAATTGCAAAATTTTCGTACAAGTTCAAATTTGGTCATGTTCTGTCTCTTTTATCGGTGCCAAATAGACTTTAAACTACTTCCTATCATTAAACACAAAACATATCAAAAATTCACCTGGCGGAAATTATCCTAGCCCCGGCTAGATAGGTAAGAATTTAAAAAAAATTGCAAAACTTTCGTACAAGTTCAAATTTGGTCATGTTCTGTCTCTTTTATCGGTGCCAAATAGACTTTAAACTACTTCCTATCATTAAACACAAAACATATCAAAAATTCACTCGGCGGAAATTATCCTAGCCCCGGCTAGATAGGTAAGAATTTAAAAAAAATTGCAAAACTTTCGTACAAGTTCAAATTTGGTCATGTTCTGTCTCTTTTATCGGTGCCAAATAGACTTTAAACTACTTTCTATCATTAAACACAAAACATATCAAAAATTCACCTGGCGGAAATTATCCTAGCCCCGGCTAGATAGGTAAGAATTTAAAAAAAATTGCAAAATTTTCGTACAAGTTCAAATTTGGTCATGTTCTGTCTCTTTTATCGGTGCCAAATAGACTTTAAACTACTTCCTATCATTAAACACAAAACATATCAAAAATTCACCTGGCGGAAATTATCCTAGCCCCGGCTAGATAGGTAAGAATTTAAAAAAAAATTGCAAAATTTTCGTACAAGTTCAAATTTGGTCATGTTCTGTCTCTTTTATCGGTGCCAAATAGACTTTAAACTACTTTCTATCATTAAACACAAAACATATCAAAAATTCACCTGGCGGAAATTATCCTAGCCCCGGCTAGATAGGTAAGAATTTAAAAAAAATTGCAAAATTTTCGTACAAGTTCAAATTTGGTCATATTCTGTCTCTTTTATCGGTGCCAAATAGACTTTAAACTACTTCCTATCATTAAACACAAAACATATCAAAAATTCACCTGGCGGAAATTATCCTAGCCCCGGCTAGATAGGTAAGAATTTAAAAAAAATTGCAAAACTTTCGTACAAGTTCAAATTTGGTCATGTTCTGTCTCTTTTATCGGTGCCAAATAGACTTTAAACTACTTCCTATCATTAAACACAAAACATATCAAAAATTCACTCGGCGGAAATTATCCTAGCCCCGGCTAGATAGGTAAGAATTTAAAAAAAATTGCAAAACTTTCGTACAAGTTCAAATTTGGTCATGTTCTGTCTCTTTTATCGGTGCCAAATAGACTTTAAACTACTTTCTATCATTAAACACAAAACATATCAAAAATTCACCTGGCGGAAATTATCCTAGCCCCGGCTAGATAGGTAAGAATTTAAAAAAAATTGCAAAATTTTCGTACAAGTTCAAATTTGGTCATGTTCTGTCTCTTTTATTGGTGCCAAATAGACTTTAAACTACTTCCTATCATTAAATACAAAACATATCAAAAATTCACCTGGCGGAAATTATCCTAGCCCCGGCTAGGTAGGTAAGAAAATGAAAATATTTTTAAAAAATTGCAAAATTTTCGCATGTTCAAATTTGGCCACCGGGTACTACTTCGTTTGGCCATCCTTTCCATCTTTTATCGGTGCCAAATAGCCTTCAAACAACTCTCTATTATAAAACACAAAACATCAAAATTTCCTCCGGCGCGATTTAACCTAGCCCCCATTAATCTAGTACCTAACTTTTTCTTAAAACTTTTTTATTACGCTCTTTTTTTGTGTAGGATAGAAAACAATATGTAGTACACGCCGGAAAAGTGGTTTTCTGGGTTTTGAGAAGTGCCTAGGCTCGACAGGTATGGCCTGCCCATATCTTCCTTTCGACCCGGAAAACAAAAACTTTCCCGTTCAGGATTACAATGTTACTATTTTAAAAAAATATATATTTTTCAAAAAATCAAATTAAAAAATTTTATTTTTTTTAAGTCTCCAAAAAACTATTAAAAAAAGCAAATTTTTAAGAAAAATAGTTTTTTAAAAGTTTAACCCCCAATACCTTTAAGGTTTGGTAAATTTTATTTTTTTTAAGTCTCCAAAAAACTATTAAAAAAAGCAAATTTTTAAGAAAAATAGTTTTTTAAAAGTTTAACCCCCAATACCTTTAAGGTTTTTTATTTAATTTCAAAAAATACGTAATAAGTTCAAAGTTGGTTATCTTCTATAATTTATGTCGTTGCCGAATAGTCTTTAAACTTCCTACATCAAAACATAAAACATCAAAAATTGGCGTAAGCTAAATAATTAACACCGGCTAGTATTTAATATAATGGAAAAAAATAACAAGTTTAAAAATTTCGAAAATTTTTAAAATTGACCATTTTCTACCTTTATATGTATAGTAGTATAGAGGAGCCAGTTTTAAAAATAGTTTAACCTCTTATAACTTTTTTGTTTTTGGGGGGATTATTTTCAAAAACATCGTGCACGATTGTGTCCACAAAAAACGTGACGGCGGACGGACAGACCAACATTTTCTGCTTATTTTTCCATGAAACGCCTTTGTCAAAAAAAAAAAATATCTAGGACGTTTTTTTGGAGATTTTGAAAAATTCGAAACTACTGTATTATACTATTCAAGCGGTTACGCGCTGTAAATAATAAGTCATTAATGAAGCAGTTCGTGCATTTTGAAGACCAAGTTGGGCCATACACATTGTATTAGTTGGGAAATTTTTGGTTGTAGTTACGAAAATACATATCGTACGGTAAATTTCAGGACGTCGTATCTCAATTTTTTTCGATTTTGACATTTTGGACTTAAACGCTTTATATTATCAATTTACATCTAAAAATTAAGTTTCACCTGCTATTTTTTTTTAATAACAAAAATATAAGCAAAATAGTAACGTCGTATCTTATATGATAATAAATTAATAAATTTTTAAACCTCGTATCTCTTAATTTTAGTTAACTGACTATTTTGGAACGCACTTTTTGCATTTGGCGACGCTTATGCGCATGTTATAAAACTTTTTGAAGTTTAAATGTTTCAATAATTAATAAAATTAGTATAATAATTAATTATATTTTGTTAGAATAATAATATAATAATATTTCAAAGCTCGTATCTTAAAAAAATTTATTAATTTTGAGCATCAGAATGTCGTATCTATAAACATTAGGTTTTTATTTGTATTTATTTATTTTATACACAATAAAATGATTTAAGGTAAGTTAATCATTAAAAATGTATTAAGTTTATATTAAAAAAGTACATTTTTAACCTATGAATAATGCGAGAAAGAGTTATTTCTCATTCCTGTAAAGTTGACATTTTTGAGATACGACGTTCTGAAATTTACAAGGCGATATGTAAGAAAAAATACGGGACACAGTGGGGCAGAACTTGGTAAAATGTTATGTCACCGGGGACAAACAAAATACTGGACATCGCAAATTAGATACGAGAGATGGTTGGGTGGTTAGTTCTGTAATGTTGGAGTTGGTAAAATCCAAAGCTCTTCCCCTTCAATGCGGCACCACTGTATTCGATAATTTATTCAGTACGAATCGTTTTTGCTACTAATTTTGGTTATCTTTGTTTGATATGGTTTTTTTCGAACTAAAAATTATTTGTAGGTATGTGAAAAGAAATTGATTACTTTAAATTATTTTCAACTGTATACCGAGACTGGTTGTATTTAACTATCCTGAGAAAATTACGTAATCATATAATACGGAAAACATTAAGGATAAGGGAAAAAAATATTACTTACGAGTTATGAAACAAAATTTTAGTGATGGTCTTGGAAATTAAATTTATTTAAAAACGTGCAATAAAGTCATAGATATAGGAGATTCGTAAAGACTAAGGGGCCAACTTTCATTCGCAGGAAATCAGCTACATTTTCAAAAAAATATTTGTTTGCCTTTATGGACCCCCCTGAATCCGAAAATGATAATCGTTCTTTGCGGAAATGCACCGTTTTTTTTCTATGGCGGTTTTTTATGTATTTTTTGTTTTGGTTAAAAAACGTTATGGAAATCTGTTATCGTTTGGAACGAAGTATATTCTACTTATTTTCGCCCTCCTGAATCCAAAAATGTTAATCATTCTTTGCGGAATTGCACCGTTTTTTTTCTATGCCGATTTTTTATTTTTTATAAGCCGAAAGAAACGATGATTAATTGATCTGGGGTCAAAATTTATATAAAATACTTTATATCAAGGTTTTATTGCAAAAACAAAAACTATGTAAAAAATCGCCATAGAGAAAAACGAAGAATTTCCGCTAAAAGTGCTAATCATTTCCGAATTCAGAGGGGTCCTACTAGTTTATGTTTATGTTTGTTTTTAACCTCGTACTATTCTACTTAATTAAGCATCCCCTAAGTCAAGGACTTGTGTGGGCTAGTAGTAGAGGGAACCACCGGCTTTAATTGACTTTCGAACCAATATATCTAGGGAGTACGCCTTCGCCAAATTTCAATTATTAATTAACTGAAAAAGGCAATCGGCGCCAGTGAGGTTTGAACTCACGATCATTAGATCAGTGTCAGGCTATATCGATGCCATTGACCACGGAGCTAAATCTCCCATAGTCAGAATATACTTTATTTCTTACGATAACAGATTTCCATAACGTTTTATTTTCGAAAAAAATATTTTTTTAAAAATAGCCAAGGAAAAAAACGAAAAACAAAAGATGGTTATCAGTTTCGAATTAAGGGGGGGAGCAAACAGGTAGAATATACTTATTTTCCAACGATAACAGGTTTTTCTTTCAGAAATAAAAAAATATATAAAAAATAGCCATGGAAAAAAACGGTGTATTTCCGCAAACAACGATTATCATTTTCAGATTCAGGGGGGGCAAAATAACTAGAATATACTTCTCTTCCAACGATAACAGATTTCCGTAACGTTTTTTATGGGAAAACAAAAAATTTATAAAAAATAGCCATGAAAAAAAACTACGAATTTCCGCAAAAGATGGTTATCATTTCCAAATTCAGGAGGGTCCAAATAGGTAGAATACACTTCATTTTTAACGATAACAGATTTCCATAAAGTTTTTTTGCAAAAATTTAAAAAAATATAAAAAACAGCCATGGAAAAAGACGGTGCTTTTCCGCAAAGAACTGTTATTATTTTTAGATTCAGAGGGGCCAAAATAAATAGAATATACTTCGTTTCCAATAGTAACAGATTTCCATAACAGTTTTTTGCCAAAACAAAAAATATATAAAAAATCGCCATAGAAAAAAAACGGTGCATTTCCGCAAAACAAGATTATCATTTTTGAACTCAGAAGGGTCTATTACATAAGCTGGTATGTGATTTGTAACGATACCCAGTCAACACAAATACATGGCAGGAACATAACAGGTACATAACCACTGTTCTATGTGATGTTGCAGACATGTAATTTTTATAGTCCATGTATAGTCCTTGGACTTTAACAATTCCGCCTCAAGTTATGTATCAGCTACATAACATGCTACATATCAGATACATACTAGGTACATAACAATAAAAGTAGGCGTTTCCGAATTTTACTTGTTATGGAGTGCATCATAGATTTAGACATGGTGAACATTTTTACGTCTTTTTGATAAACCTAATAATTAAAGTATATAAATATCTTTATATGTAGCATCCATCAGGCAAAATTCTTATACGATGTGCATTTTTACTGTGAAAGCAAACTTTCTACCAGGCTTAAAAATCATGGGCCACATAAAAAGCCAATTTTTAGAGAAAAAATAGCAAATAATCATTTTAAAAAAATATATATATATTTTAATTTTTTGTCTAAAATTATCTAAAATCGGTTTAGTTGTCTAAAAATACATGCTTTTCTACTACTTAAGGGTAAAACTTTTATTATTAACAACAATTTTAAGAATATTAGTGATTCTAACCTATAAAAATTAAAATAATATAGACGCCATATTTAGTATTGAATTCATAAAATTTTATGTATCGTGTATGTTCTCGTACCATATATATGATACATAACATGCAATATTGCATGTTATGTATCATACATATGTATGTTACATCTTATGTAATATGGCACATGTAACGTAAAAAATCTTTCTGTTATAGGGCATGTTATGTAGCATACATATGTATGTTATGTCTCATGTAATATGGCACATGTTACCTAAAAATTCTTTCTTTACCATGTTGCATCCATATATGTGCGGACTGGGTATCAGATTTCCTGCGAACGAAAGTTGAGCCAGACTAAGGTCCCCCAGGCCAACGATTACGTTTTATTACAAGGAGAGGTGGTAGTTACGTAATCAATTCATATTGTAAGCCTATGTTTCTGTTCTGTTTATTTTCAACGTTGATGAGTCATAACTGAGTTTACGCCGACTACTGCATATGACTCCAATCAGGGCAAGAAACCGTGTTGCCTAGTGTAATTATTCTAAAGTCAATTTTTAATATGTTTTATAACTAAATTCTTAATATGTTTTATAATCAATTTAGTTGATCACCATCGTATAAAAAGTTATCTTTGCGCCAAATCGGCACGGCCCCTATTTTCCTACATATTACATTGCAAAAAGTGAATTTTATGATTTTAAGAATGTATGCATCGCGATGCATCGGTCAGTTTGGACTTTTTTTTTTGCTCTATCGCTTTTTTTGTTAGCCATAGTAAAAATTTTTCTTTACAATAGATTAAGCTAAAAGTGGATCCTTTAACAAAACTAAGTAGTGGTGGAGGGTAAGGAGAGGAGTGCATAAATCGACAAAAATCATCACTAGGGGATCAAAAATGAACTAAGAATATGTTACGTAATACGTAATAAACATTTTTATGATGTAGAACCAAAAAAAAGACAAAAAATACGCATATTTATACATCGGCACTGAGTGCTACTAAAAAATACGCATATTTTTACATCGGCACTTAGTGCTACTAAGAGTGCCAATGTATTGAAATCTTCGCCGAAAAGTCAAAATCTTTGACCACGTTTTTTTCACATTTCTCGACGTTTTAAACCATTCTGAGTCGAAATCAGAAAAAAAAATTGCGTACGTCTGTCTGTCTGTCTGTCTGTCTGGGTGTAAACTCTCTAACTCCATTTCTACATGAGATATCGGTTTTTTGCATATTGTTTCTTCTCGTATTCCGAAGAGCTGATTAGATTTTGGGGGTAAGGGGGTAAAAATAGGGTAAAACTCCTATTTTTAGCGTTTTTTGTTTATAATTAAGGCAATTATTATTGTATTTGGTTAATTTAGCACTTATATAAAAGATAATTTTAAATTAGTCAAAAAATGTTATAAACAACGTTAAAACGCACTGTTTTCGAGATATTGGTGTTTAAAGCAGTAAAAGGTTTTTTTAGCATATCTCACATATTTATAACCCGATTTCAAAAAATTATATTTTAAATAAAAGCTCTTTTTAAGCCCTATAAAAAATGTTATATACAGTTTTTTGCTAGAATATAATATTTTAAAGATACAGTATTTAAAATCAAACAAAACACCTAGTTTGAAATTTGCAAACTAGATGGCTCTAGTGTACAATAGTGCCGATGTTTTGACAGGGTGCTTGCAAGTGCTAGTTTTTTATAAATTATTTTGAAATTTGCATAATTGCTTGCACTCGGGAAAAAATTTTACGCTGTGTGCTTTAATTTTATTGCTTTTTCATTTATTTACTTTTTACGGAGTAACTAAGACAAATTAAAAAATATTTGTATATATATTTTTGTAGAGCATTTTATAATCTACAAATTAATTCCTATAAAATTTTTATACAAATTTGATAGTTTTGCCACAAATGAGATATTAAATAAACTCTGCACTTTAAGCTTTTTATTTTTATTTTCGCATACTTACTGTGGCATGTCATACTGCAGTAGGATCTTCGGCAAAGGTCCTTCGCATATGAATTTTGGAATTCCTCGTTTTTTTTTTTATTATATATAACCGTATAATTTTTAAATTCCTACTGTTTTTTTATAAGATTTTGAAAAAAAAAAGTCATTATTTCCAGGACTTATATCTCAAAATTTTGAGGTGCTGGAATTTTTTTAAGATCAGATTCGGATTCTACGCCCTCAAATTAGTAAGAAAAATTTATTTTCAGAACAGGGCAAAAAAGAAGTTGTGATTTGTTACCTAGTGTTATCGCCTAAAGATGACAATAGTCACAAAAGACATTTTGTGCACTCGTGCAAAAAAAAATTTGTCTTTTAAAACTAGTATCTTAACTAATATCTTAAAATTTAATTAAAATACACATATGAAATGATTACATAATCATCGTTAATATTTTTCGTATTATATGATTTTGTCATTTTCTTAGAATAGTTAAATACAATTCATTCGGTATACACTTGACAAGAATTTAAAATAATCCATTTCTTTTCACATACAAATAATTTTTAGTGCGATAAAAAACGTAGTAAACAAAGATAAGATTATCGAATACAGTTGTGCAGCTAGAAATGTTCATTGAGGGGGAACAGCTTTGGATTTTTCCTGCACCAGTAGCATACATTACAGAACTAACCACCCAACCATGTCCCGTATCTAATTTGCGAATTCCCGTATTTTGTTTGTCCCCGGTGACATAACATTTTACCAAGTTCTGCCACGCAGTGTCCCGTATTTTTTCTTACAGATTTTCCTGCAACTACAACCAAGAATTTCTCAACTAATACACATTGTATTTCCAAACTTTGTCTCTAAACTGGGCAAACTGCTTCATTTATGAGTTACCGCTAAAATGCATACAGTAGTTTCGAATTCCCCAAAATCGCCAAGAAAAAAAAAACGTCCTAGACAAAAAATTGTTGGATTCAAATGTGTTTCATAAAAAAATCAGCGACTTTGAAAATATCCGTCTGCATCCGTCAAGTTTTTGTGGAAAAGAAATTTTTAGCAAAAATCAAGTTCTATATGAGGACAATGCCTATTGTTTTTAAAAGTAATCCCTCTAAAGACAAAAAAGTTATAAGAGGTTAAACTTCTAAAAAACTATGTCTGTGAAAAAATAATAAAAAAAATATTTATTTTTTTTTTGAAACACAATTTTTTTTTAAAAAAATATTTTAAATTTTTTTATATATATACTCCTATATAAAGGTAGAAAATGGTCAATTTTAAACTTGTAAGAAATTTTTAATCTTTTTAAATGTTTTCCATTATATTAAATACCAGCCGGTGTTAGTTATTTAGCTTAAGCCAATGTTTTATGTTTTGATGGAGGAAGTTTAAAGACTATTCGGCAACGACAAAAATTATAGAAGATAACCAAATTTACGCAATTTCGTAAGTAATTTTCGCAATTTTTTTGAAAATAAATAAAAACAATAAAGGTATTGGGGCTTAAACTTTTTAAACACTATCTTTCTTAAAAATCTGCTTTTTAATCGTTTTTTGGAGACAAAAAAATGCAATTTTTTTTAATTTGATTTTTTGAAAAATATATATTTTTTTAAATAGTAATATTGTCATCCTGGACAGGAAAGTTGTTGTTTTCTGGGTCAAAAAAAAAAAAATATGGAGAGGCGATACCTGTCGAGCCGAGCCACTTCTCAAAACACAGAAAACCACTTTTCCGACGTGAATTACATATTGTTTTCTATCCCACACAAAAAATAGCGTAAACAAATAAAAAAAAAATAAGTTATAAGAAAAAGTTAGGTACTAGATCTAGCAGATATGTCACGAAATTATTGAAAAGTTACCGGGGCTAGGTTAAATCGCGCCAGGTGAATTTTTTATATGTTTAGTGTTTCATAATAGGTAGTTGTTTGAAGGGTATTTGGCACCGATTCAAGTAGTACCCGGTGACCAAATTTGAACTTATAGGAAAATTTTTAAAAACTTTTAAAATATTTTCATTTTCTTACCTATCTAGCCATGGCTAGAATAATTTCAGCCAGGTGAATTTTTGATATGTTTTGTGTTTAATGATAAGAAGTAGTTTAATGTCTATTTGGCACCGATAAAAGTTACTGAAGATGACCAAATTTGAACTTGTACGAAAATTTTGCAATTTATTTAAAATTCTTACCTATCTAGCCGGGGCTAGGATAATTTCCGCCAGGTGAATTTTTGATATGTTTTGTGTTTAATGATAGGAAGTAGTTAAAAGTCTATTTGCCACCGATAAAAGAGACAGAACATGACCAAATTTGAACTTGTACGAAAATTTTGCAATTTTTTTAAAATTCTTACCTATCTAGCCGGGGCTAGGATAATTTCCGCCAGGTGAATTTTTGATATGTTTTGTGTTTAATGATAGGAAGTAGTTTAAAGTCTATTTGGCACCGATAAAAGAGACAGAACATGACCAAATTTGAACTTGTACGAAAATTTTGCAATTTTTTTAAAATTCTTACCTATCTAGCCGGGGCTAGGATAATTTCCGCCAGGTGAATTTTTGATATGTTTTGTGTTTAATGATAGGAAGTAGTTTAAAGTCTATTTGGCACTGATAAAAGAGACAGAACATTTCCAAATTTGAACTTGTACGAAAATTTTGCAATTTTTTTAAAATTCTTACCTATCTAGCCGGGGCTAGGATAATTTCCGCCAGGTGAATTTTTGATATATTTTGTGTTTAATGATAAGAAGTAGTTTAAAGTCTATTTGGCACCGATAAAAGAGACAGAACATGACCAAATTTGAACTTGTACGAAAATTTTGCAATTTTTTTAAAATTCTTACCTATCTAGCCGGGGCTAGGATAATTTCCGCCAGGTGAATTTTTGATATGTTTTGTGTTTAATGATAGGAAGTAGTTTAAAGTCTATTTGGCACCGATAAAAGAGACAGAACATTTCCAAATTTGAACTTGTACGAAAATTTTGCAATTTTTTTAAAATTCTTACCTATCTAGCCGGGGCTAGGATAATTTCCGCCAGGTGAATTTTTGATATGTTTTGTGTTTAATGATAGGAAGTAGTTTAAAGTCTATTTGGCACCGATAAAAGAGACAGAACATGACCAAATTTGAACTTGTACGAAAATTTTGCACTTTTTTTAAAATTCTTACCTATCTAGCCGGGGCTAGGATAATTTCCGCCAGGTGAATTTTTGATATGTTTTGTGTTTAATGATAGGAAGTAGTTTAAAGTCTATTTGGCACCGATAAAAGAGACAGAACATTTCCAAATTTGAACTTGTACGAAAATTTTGCAATTTTTTTAAAATTCTTACCTATCTAGCCGGGGCTAGGATAATTTCCGCCAGGTGAATTTTTGTTATGTTTTGTGTTTAATGATAGGAAGTAGTTTAAAGTCTATTTGGCACCGATAAAAGAGACAGAACATGACCAAATTTGAACTTGTACGAAAATTTTGCAATTTTTTTAAAATTCTTACCTATCTAGCCGGGGCTAGGATAATTTCCGCCAGGTGAATTTTTGATATGTTTTGTGTTTAATGATAGGAAGTAGTTTAAAGTCTATTTGGCACCGATAAAAGAGACAGAACATTTCCAAATTTGAACTTGTACGAAAATTTTGCAATTTTTTTAAAATTCTTACCTATCTAGCCGGGGCTAGGATAATTTCCGCCAGGTGAAGTTTTGATATGTTTTGTGTTTAATGATAGGAAGTAATTTAAAGTCTATTTGGCACCGATAAAAGAGACAGAACATGACCAAATTTGAACTTGTACGAAAATTTTGCAATTTTTTTAAAATTCTTACCTATCTAGCCGGGGCTAGGATAATTTCCGCCAGGTGAATTTTTGATATGTTTTGTGTTTAATGATAGGAAGTAGTTTAAAGTCTATTTGGCACCGATAAAAGAGACAGAACATGACCAAATTTGAACTTGTACGAAAATTTTGCACTTTTTTTAAAATTCTTACCTATCTAGCCCGGGCTAGGATAATTTCCGCCACTTGAATTTTTGATATGTTTTGTGTTTAATGATAGGAAGTAGTTTAAAGTCTATTTGGCACCGATAAAAGAGACAGAACATTTCCAAATTTGAACTTGTACGAAAATTTTGCAATTTTTTTAAAATTCTTACCTATCTAGCCGGGGCTAGGATAATTTCCGCCAGGTGAATTTTTGATATGTTTTGTGTTTAATGATAGAAAGTAGTTTAAAGTCTATTTGGCACCGATAAAAGAGACAGAACATGACCAAATTTGAACTTGTACGAAAATTTTGCAATTTTTTTAAAATTCTTACCTATCTAGCCGGGGCTAGGATAATTTCCGCCAGGTGAATTTTTGATATGTTTTGTGTTTAATGATGGGAAGTAGTTTAAAGTCTATTTGGCACCGATAAAAGAGACAGAACATGACCAAATTTGAACTTGTACGAAAATTTTGCAATTTTTTTAAAATTCTTACCTATCTAGCCGGGGCTAGGATAATTTTCGCCAGGTGAATTTTTGATATGTTTTGTGTTTAATGATAGGAAGTAGTTTAAAGTCTATTTGGCACCGCTAAAAGAGACAGAACATTTCCAAATTTGAACTTGTACGAAAATTTTGCAATTTTTTTAAAATTCTTACCTATCTAGCCAGGGCTAGGATAATTTCCGCCAGGTGAATTTTTGATATGTTTTGTGTTTAATGATAGGAAGTAGTTTAAAGTCTATTTGGCACCGATAAAAGAGACAGAACATTTCCAAATTTGAACTTGTACGAAAATTTTGCAATTTTTTTAAAATTCTTACCTATCTAGCCGGGGCTAGGATAATTTCCGCCAGGTGAATTTTTGATATGTTTTGTGTTTAATGATAGGAAGTAATTTAAAGTCTATTTGGCACCGATAAAAGAGACAGAACATGACCAAATTTGAACTTGTACGAAAATTTTGCAATTTTTTTAAAATTCTTACCTATCTAGCCGGGGCTAGGATAATTTCCGCCAGGTGAATTTTTGATATGTTTTGTGTTTAATGATAGGAAGTAGTTTAAAGTCTATTTGGCACCGATAAAAGAGACAGAACATTTCCAAATTTGAACTTGTACGAAAATTTTGCAATTTTTTTAAAATTCTTACCTATCTAGCCGGGGCTAGGATAATTTCCGCCAGGTGAATTTTTGATATGTTTTGTGTTTAATGATAGGAAGTAGTTTAAAGTCTATTTGGCACCGATAAAAGAGACAGAACATTTCCAAATTTGAACTTGTACGAAAATTTTGCAATTTTTTTAAAATTCCTACCTATCTAGCCGGGGCTAGGATAATTTCCGCCAAGTGAATTTTCGATATGTTTTGTGTTTAATGATAGGAAGTAGTTTAAAGTCTATTTGGCACCGATAAAAGAGACAGAACATTTCCAAATTTGAACTTGTACGAAAATTTTGCAATTTTTTTAAAATTCTTACCTATCTAGCCGGGGCTAGGATAATTTCCGCCAGGTGAATTTTTGATATGTTTTGTGTTTAATGATAGGAAGTAGTTTAAAGTCTATTTGGCACCGATAAAAGAGACAGAACATTTCCAAATTTGAACTTGTACGAAAATTTTGCAATTTTTTTAAAATTCTTACCTATCTAGCCGGGGCTAGGATAATTTCCGCCAGGTGAATTTTTGATATGTTTTGTGTTTAATGATAGGAAGTAGTTTAAAGTCTATTTGGCACCGATAAAAGAGACAGAACATTTCCAAATTTGAACTTGTACGAAAATTTTGCAATTTTTTTAAAATTCTTACCTATCTAGCCGGGGCTAGGATAATTTCCGCCAGGTGAATTTTTGATATGTTTTGTGTTTAATGATAGGAAGTAGTTTAAAGTCTATTTGGCACCGCTAAAAGAGACAGAACATTTCCAAATTTGAAATTGTACGAAAATTTTGCAATTTTTTTAAAATTCTTACCTATCTAGCCGGGGCTAGGATAATTTCCGCCAGGTGAATTTTTGATATGTTTTGTGTTTAATGATAGGAAGTAGTTTAAAGTCTATTTGGCTCCGATAAAAGAGACAGAACATGACCAAATTTGAACTTGTACGAAAATTTTGCAATTTTTTTAAAATTCTTACCTATCTAGCCGGGGCTAGGATAATTTCCGCCAGGTGAATTTTTGATATGTTTTGTGTTTAATGATAGGAAGTAGTTTAAAGTCTATTTGGCACCGATAAAAGAGACAGAACATGACCAAATTTGAATTTGTATGCATATTTCGCATGTTTCTTGCTTTTTCTATTTATTTGTGGGTCGAAAAGGGCTTAATTCGATCTAAAAATACTAGATACCGGGTTTTTATTGTTTTTAAATGAAATTGAGTCGATTTTAAAAATTTTGAATTTTCGTTGCAAAAAAACGTTGCAAACTTCAGCTTCATAAAATGGTCGATTAATGGATGGCAATATGGTCGGCAAATGATCATCATTTGACCGTAGGCAACTGTCTCCTATTGACGGCGGGCCGCCCATCAATTGCCGAAGGCGGACCGCCGAAAAGTTCAAACCGAACCATTGTTTATTGGGTATGGTCTGTTTCATCAAGCAAGAGAGTAAATTAAAAATCGCACAGTGAATATTTTCAAAACAGATTCGAATATTGGATTTGCGAATCTTGGTGCGAATATACTGCGTAGTTTATTTTATAAAACAACTATACCTATTCTATACACAAACATATATGTTATAGTTAGTATATATATACTATTCAAACCTGTTGTAAAAATATTCACTGTGCGATTTTTAATTTACTCTTTTGCTTGATGAAACAGACCATAGAAGTACACTGCCGCGCTAAGCTGAAAGGTCCTATCTGTGTATGTTAAACCTATGTAGATAGGACCTTTCAGCTTAGCGCGGCAGTTCAGGTTTAATAAACGTACATCAGGTCCGTGCGCATGCGTGTTTCCACGTTTTATTTATTTATTAGTTGAGGTTAAATAAAATTTTTGAGAAATATAATGATTTGCCTTATCAATTTACTTTATCAATTAAAAAAAAAACAAAGCAGCAAAAAACCGGACCAAAAAGCTAATATAAATACAACCGATGTTACATCGGCGATGTACACGTACGGTTGTATTTATATTAGCTTTTTTTAGTTAACGTTGGTTTGGACTTTTAAACGCGTTTAATGGACCTACTCCCGGTGTACGTCTAGTTACTTTGTTTTATAAACGTCCATGCATGGACTAAGCCATGGCTTAGTTTACACTATGGCTTAGTTTACACCATGGACATGCATGGCTTAATTATGGCTTTTTTATGGCTTAACCCACAAAATAATGAAAAAAAAATAGGGAAAGTCTAATCTGATGATCACACATAAAATAATGAAAAAATAGTATAATTATAACCTAATAAGAAAATGAAACATTTCCAACTCGAGAGATGCTATTTGGCCGAGTTGGAAATGTAATTTTCTTATGTGGTTGGAACAGAATTTTATTCACAAGCACAAATAAATAACACATTTTTCTAACATCACTATAAATTTCAACTAAATAATAGTTTATATAGTTTATTATAGCTGAAGTTTGCAACTTTTTTTTGCAACGAAAATTCAAATAGTATATTAAAGTACTAGTTTCATAACATACGTTTTTAGCGCACGAGTACAAGTTTATAAAACAAGCCGCTTACGGCAAGCTATCATGAAGCTTCTTGAAATTTTCAGGAAAAATCAAGTTCTACAAGGGGGTCCCTATTGTTTTTGAAAGTAATACCCCAAAAACAAAAAAATTATGGGGAGTTAAACTTTTAAAAAAATATTTTGAGTTATGTTGATGTATTAAGTATTAAGAAAAGTATGTTCAGGAAAAATTCAATAGTAACACTTCTGTTATTTTTATAACATATCTGTTGAAAATAAACTTGGTTTTTTAAGTATTATTTTAAGAATTGTAACTTTTTTGACATAATTACATTTACATTTTTCAAAATCTAAACAGTCAGACTCGTGTATTTTTATACACTGAAAAACGGGCTGACCAACAACAATAGGAGAAAATGCAACAAATTGTGTTTTTTGAACATTTAAACTACCCTGGTAGAAAAGTAGATAAATCTAACTTAACATAACATTAGATTAGTGACATTTTTATGTTTAGTCTCAAACGTTATACAAAAACGTTATAAAAAATATAAATCTAGCCTTAAAACCTAACGTTTGACAAAAACGTTATAAAATATATAAATCTAACCTTAAAAAATAACGTTTAACAAAAACGTTATAAAATACATAAATCTAACGTTGGTTTGCTAACTAAATTCTAACCTTATTCTAACTTTAAATATTTTTCAAAATTTCCATTATTAATACGTAAGCTATAGTAGAAAATACTCATTTCAGACAGCAATGTGCCCCAAAAGTAAAAATTATAGTAAGTCTGGCAACGCTGTACTATAATTGAAAAAATATTTTAAGATTCTGAATGTATAAATAAATATTAACTAACTAAATATAAAGTTTTTCTGAGAGGTAAACGTATTTATCGAAGTATAACAGGATATTACACGAAAAATATTTAGGGCCAACTAAAAAGATGGCTATTTTACCCTAATAAAAATGACGGGTGTGTGCACCATTTATACCCGCCCAGACCCGTCATTTTCAATTTAACGAAATTATGTTTAAAAATATTATGATTGTTAAAATATATTAAGATTTATTTATATGAATAAATTTGTCTCCAGCTGCCATTTTATGATGCAGGTAGAAATTTACTAGTTAACCACGCTCCCTCCGAAAGTTAGAAATTAAACGTACTTATAACGTATTTCTAACTTAAAAATATAACGTTAGATTTACGTTTGTAACTAACGTTAGATTCTAACGTTAAAAAGCAGGACATTTGCACATATTTTATAACGTACTTTTATACAGTTTTCTAACATTAGAAAAACGTTATTTTAACGTTAAATTTCTACTAGGGTAAGTAGACTTTCAGCCAAGCATAAACTTCCTTCATCCCCAATTCCGCTTTCGCTAAAATTTTATCCCAGGAGTCGCCCACAAAAATAACAACAGTGTCGTCAGCGTATGATATAATTTTTGCTGATATATTTAAATTTCCCAGCTGATTTCTGTAAATTAAAAAAGTATTGGCCCCAAAACAGTCCCTTGGGAAACACCCATAGTGACTGCAACGGAGCTACTAACGCAATTATCAATTTTGACGACCTGTTGTCTTTCCGTTAAGTAACTCCTGCAAATGTTGAGCACCAAACCGCGAACTCCAATTGCCTCTAGCCTATTTAAAAGAATTTCTAAGTTTACAGTGTCAAATGCCTTGGCTAGATCGAGAAATAGCGCAAGGCATTTTTTGTTACTGTCACTAGAGTATACGATATGCCGCAAAAGGTTTAGAACAGCATATTCAGTGCTCACATTTTTTTGCAATCCGAATTGGTTTTTACTAAGAATTCCATGCCTAACTAAAAAGTCTAACAGACGAGACTTAATACATTGCTCATAAATTTTACCAAAATTGTTTATTAGACTTATGGGTCTATAATTTGACGTTTTTTTTTCCGGACTTGTAAATGGAGACCGTAATAGATTCTTTAAATTGGGATTGGGGATTGTGATTGTAAAAAAACAGGAGTTTATTATTTGTGTAAGAGGCTTTAACAGGAAAGTATGACATTGTTACTATATTAACGGATATATTGTCTGGTCCAGGGGCCGAATGATTTTTTGCCTTACCAATTATAGATATAAGCTCATTATCAGATACGGAATTTAAAAAAAGAGCCTATTTGTTTCTGGCTAAAGGTCGTTTACTTCCAGTTTTTTTTTATGTTAGAAGTCATTTTTCTGCCGATATTGGCAAATGTAGTCGAGTTTCGATTAAGGTAGGGAAATTTTACTATACATTTGTACATATGTATGGTATTTTTTCCATTATGTGTAGCTTATATATTTCCAGAGATAATTGCAAAAAATGATTCCGCTGACAAGAGATTTTAGCGTGTTTTCAATATTTTGGAAAACGGTTACTTCCAAAACGGCACTTTAAAAAAATCTAAAAAAAACGCAATTGAAGAAGGACGTGTCGCATCGTGTGTTGGTTAGTCTCAGAATAGCCCTGTTACTCTTATAGGTTTAGTAATAATAATGTCCCCCTAAAATGACTATTCGATCACTGTGCGCCGGATGAAGTGACCCTAATAATATTTACCTTTTAACAATAGCAATTTGTAACTAAGAATTTAAAAACAAATTATTATTTTTGTTGTCAAACGTATAAAATTTTCAAGTCATCAATGTCAATCTTTTACATTTAAATGTTATTCAAGAACATATAAAATTATCGCTTTATATTAGTAAGTATGAAAATCATTTTATGTATCTTCCATAAAAAATATATTTTTAAAAAAAGTACGTAATATAAACTAGTTTTTTCGAGTACAGGATCGTGGGGTTTCAAATAATAAATTATATGATTTTTATTTATTAATAGTAATTTAACATAATTACGTAGTTTTGTAACAATTTTCATAATACATATTAAATTTCATATGTATTTTATTGTTCCAATATTCATAATAAAATGATTTGGGACAGATCTCGGGACAGGTAATATTAAAATTTAAAAGCAATATACTTATACCGTTAAAGTTAAAATTGAAACAGTACCATCTTTCGGGTATATATATCAAACAGCAGGGATTATATCTACATGTAATTTTTTTATTTTTTACATCGCTTTTGATATTTTGGGGATATTGATGTTTTAAGGACCTAGGTCATCCACTGAGGTGTTGCGCGTATAAACTGCTCAGCAAATGAAGTGGATCACTAAAAAAATACATTTTTTTAATTCACTACCCCGTTTTGAATGATTTTTCTTGTGTCTAAAAGGAAGGTATTTTGTCTTTTTCTTTTTGCAATAATGAGAACTAAAAAAAATAATTATTTTAACGGGATGCACCGAAATAGGTAAAGTTGTCCTACGTCCCGTTTTTGCAAAAAATATTTTGGTAAAGAATTACTTATTGTTATAGAACGTTTTGTTCTTAACAATTAGATTTTTTCTAAATATGTCTACGACCTTCTTTTTCAGAGCTATGAAGGATTTTGTGAAAAAGTGCATATTTGCCTGTTTAAGCGTTAGCTAAGACTAGACCTAAGACCCTACTGAAGTTAAAAAAAACAAAAAGAAAATAGTCATTTGACACTATAAGAAAAACTTCTTCGAAGGCACTTTTGGTTAAGTGGATAAAAATCAAATATTGAGCTTATTATATTATTCACAGCGCTAGAATAATATAATACGGTAGTTTCGAATTTTCAAATAATTTCAAAAATCGTCCTAGACAAAAAAATCTTGGATAAAAATCTGTTTCATGAAAAAATAAGCAACTTTTTTTTTCATATGTCCATTGGTCTGTCTGTCCGTCTGTCTGACTGTCTGTCTAATGTCACGATTTTAGTGAACATGATAACTCAAGAACGAATAATCAGATCGGCTTGAAATTTTCAGGAAAAAATCAAGTTCTATGAGGGGAAGATCCCTATTGTTTTTGAATCCCCCAAAAAACAAAAAAGTTATGGAGGGTTAAACTTTAAAAAAATCGAAAAATCTGACATAAAATTTCGATTAATGTAACTTTTTTAGTAAAAATTACTTTTATTATAAGGATCAATACCTACCAATTTTGAAAGTAATTCCCCCAATAAGAAAAAAGTTATGGGGGGTTAAACTTTATAAAAAATGAAAAAACTCATTAAAAAAAATTCAAAGAAAAAAATTGAATTTTTTTATTTTATTTTTTTTTACAAATATGCACTCTTTTACAAAATCCTTTATAGCTCTGAAAAAACGGTCGTAGACGTGTTTAGAAAAAGTCAAGTTGTTAAGAATAAAACGTTCTATAAAAATAAGTAGTTAAGACTTTATCTACAAAAATAATTGTTGCAAAATGTTTGCACCGTAATAAGCCCAAGTATGTTTTCTTAGGTTAAGCGGGACATACAACTGTACATAATAAAACATTCTCGCGCTTATTACGGTGCAAACTGTATAAATAATTAATTTTTCTAATCTTTATCATTGCAAAATAAAGCCAAAAGACCACCCTTTTAGGGAAAAATAATTCAAAACGAGTTAACGGTCTTTGAAATATAGTAATTTAAAAAATGTAATTTTTTTGGTGATCCACTTCATTTGCTGAACAGTTTATTATTTATTAACCTTTATTCAAAGAGTTACGCTTCTTTCAAATATATGTACCTACTAAAAATATTAAAAATATATATTTTTTAAAGAAATTATATTTTAATTATTAAAACCTGTCATTTTTTAGCATTTTGATCTATGATCGAGTGACTTGTGACGTGAAAAGCAAATGAGAAACAAGTAACCAATAAACAATCCATTTGACAATTCAAAATTATATCTGTTAAAATGAAATGATTTATATCAAAATTTAAATTATCAATATGTCGGTAATTGGTACAGCCTTAACTAGAAATAAAATCCCTCGAGCGTTATTTTCACGTGTGGCTACCTGCCGAAATTTTTGTTCATCTGAAGACTGTGCAGACGAAAAGGTAAGCTTACTTTTTGACGTTTGTTTAGTGCATTTGATTGAATATATTTTTATTTTAGAAAGGACTCATATTAGGCATATACGAAGGTGAAAATGATGAACCTGTCCTCACAAAATCAGCAAATAAATTTAATGACCATCTCGGAGGAAAACTACTTGATTTAGTTAAAAGGTAAGTGGGTAAAAAAATTGACAGCTCAGGTGATTAAAGGTATTTATTTTTTTTAGAGCCGGACCAGAGGTAAGAAAAGGTGGCGTGAGAGTTTTTAATAATATAGACAATGAATTTTGGTCAATAGCAGTAGTAGGCTTGGGTAAAGAAAAGCTTGGTTACAATGAAATGGAAGCCATCGACGAAGGCATGGAGGCCGTCCGAGAAGCAGCGGGTATGGGAGCTCAACGTTTAAAATCAGAAGGAGTATCAAGAATCTTAATAGAAGGTCTTGGATACCCAGAACAGGCTGCTGAAGGCAGCGCACTAGCTCTTTGGAGATACCAAGAAAACAGATCACGCAATCACTGGAAAATAATACCAACATTAGAATTATTCGATGATTGTGACTCCGAGAGCTTTCAAAGAGGCTTATTCAAAGCAGAATCTCAAAATTTAGCTAGAAGATTATCAGACACACCTGCAAATCAAATGACGCCTCTTCATTTTGCACAGGAAACCGTAAATGAATTATGTCCGTGTGGAATAAAAGTGATGGTTCACGATAAAGACTGGATTGAGTCAAAGAAAATGAATGCTTTTTTAACAGTAGCTAGAGGCTCATGCGAGCCGCCTGTCATTTTGGAAATTTCCTATTGCGGGGCACCTCCAGATCAAAAACCAATTTTAATGGTAGGCAAAGGTATAACCTTTGATAGTGGAGGATTGTGTTTAAAGCGCTGCGAAGGTATGGATAAATACAGAGCAGATATGACCGGCGCTGCAGCAATAATAGCAGCTATAAGAGCAGCATCAGCCTTAAGTTTACCCGTAAATATCGAAGCTATTATTCCCCTTTGCGAAAATATGCCCAGTGGTATGGCAATGAAATGCGGTGATGTGGTAATGGGACTTAATGGAAAATCCATCATGATTACGGACACAGATAACGAAGGTCGTTTAATGTTGGCTGACGCATTACAATTGGGCCAACACATTCACCGGCCGCGATTGGTTATTGATGTAGCAAGTTTGACGCCTGGAGTTCGCGCAGCTTTAGGATCTGCAGCCTCAGGTGTCTACAGCAATTCGCAGATGATGTGGTCACAAGTAAGAAAAGCTGGTGTGATTACTGGCGATCGCGTATGGCGACTACCACTTTGGAAATTCTACACGAAAAAGGTTACTTCTTTTAGATCTCACGATGTTAACAACAAGGGGCTGGGGCATGGTTCTTCGCCTTTAGCCGCAGCATTTCTTAACGAATTTATTGACTGTGTGGATTGGATACATTTCGATACCACTGGAGTTGGTTTTAAAAGTGAGCATAAGGTGTACCCGTACTTAACAAAAGGAAGAATGACTGGGAGGCCCACCAGGACTTTAATCCAACTCTTGTATCAATTGTCCTGTCCTTCTGAAGGCACCAGAAAAGTAGATTAATAAATTTTAGGTAAACTTTAGCCTGTAGCGTCTGTACTTAGTCTTTTGACATGATTGAAACAAACATAAAAAACATTGTGCATCCATATAATTCTTGCGAAAACGTTCGACTATAGACATGAGATGTGTTTATATATTTTCGTTATTCCAAATTTAGTTTAAGTCATGGTTTAGAATTCTATGAATTCTTTTCAAGTAATTAAGGGGTTTCCCTACGACTATAAATTTTTGGCAGCTGGTCGTCTGCCCCTCTCTAACTTATTGCTTTTTCGGTGTAGATTTGTAACAAGCTATTCTCTTTATTTTGTCTCTCCTTTTTTTGTCCTATTTAAATATATTTAGCCCAATTAAAAAGATTAAAACGTAATGTTTAAGAAATTATAAAAACGTCTTATACATTTATTTTTTATTTTGTCTGAGTTTTTTTTTTAAAAGTCATGTCAAATCTGTAGTCGAAGTTTACTTAAGATTTATTTTTCAACAGGTATGTTTTATATAAATTGTCTATTATGTAATAAATAGTCTACACAGTCTAGAAATGATTATTTTGTTTATTTTTGATTTTAAAATTAAATAAATATTGTTATTCAATAACCTAGTTATTGTTTTTTCTTTCAGTGCTTGATACGTAAAAATATGTATTAAAATATCAAAAATTATTTTCAAGGAAGCTCGAGGACAAATAAATGAAAATTTTGTGACCAATCTAACTGAAGAAAGCTTTGAGCTTAATACTTTTAATTTAGACCATAGACCTAAAAAACGCTTTCTTTTTATGTTCTTTTTTTCAAAATGATTTTTTTTGTAAATAAAATTAAAAATACTATTGTTAAGACTTATTTCCGATATAGTTGTATAAAAAACTGAGTTTTTTTTTCAAAAAAGTAAAAAAACAATACTTTTTTTTAAATAAACATTACTTTTCTGAGGAAAGTCTTGTGTTGAAAAAATGTTCTGTCAGTCTGTGGGTCTGTCCGAGATATTTGTTAACATAAAACTCGATAACACTTTGAGATAATTTAGTCTTTAAAAGACTTCAAACTTGGAACATAAGTTCCTTATCTAATTTTTTCGACTGTGATGTTTTTTATAAAAATAAAAAAAAAGGAACGTTCAAGTATTACGTAACTCAAATTTTGATCATTTTGGACCCCCCCCCCTGTAACGCTATTTTCCTATACCATTAACATGGGCGTAATACTCCAAAATGACCCCCACCCCCCTAGGAGCGTTACGTAATACTTGAACGTTCCCTTTTGAAAAAACTTCAAATAAATTAACATGTGCCAAATAATTCTTTTGTTGGCAGCAGTATTTTTGTTATTTTTATGTGAGCTATTATATAGTTCTCCGCATGAAAGAAAGTCTCCGACGTAAGGGGGAGGAATCATTCGCGGTCTCTTCCTTCCGTCAAGAGCGTTATAAGGCGTGCGTGCCTACATCCGGACTCCCACTTGCACACACATTCCAAACATATTTCCCGTAGACACAGATCCGTGCGTCAAACTAAAATGCAGTGCGGTCTAAAAGTCAACCACCCCTTAACTTTTGAACGAGTTGAGATATAGACTTCAAATATGGAACACTTAAATAAGACAATCCAAACTATTTTTTTGCATATATTTGATATTTTAGCTCTTAAAATGTGGACAGGGGGACATGGGGGGACATTTTTTTAAATATAAAGGTGTGCCGTGTGATACATCATTTTAAAGCTTATAAAATTCTTTATTTAATTGTTTGTTTTTTTTTATTTTATAAACATTTTTTTTAAGGATTTAATTTTTTTAATTTTTTTTTGCTATAAAATGCGACTTTTTAAGTTTGTTTTTTGTAAATTTTTATTTATAACAATTAAAATTAGTTTAAAAGTATAATTTACGTTTTTGCAACAGAAAACAATTAATTTGTCAAAAATTGTTTAATTTTGCCAAAAATACCCTTTTTCAACCCTATTTTTCAGCCCCAAAAAAATGTTGAAAAATATAAAAATATATGGTTACATAGGGAATATTATAAACGTTAAAATGATGTATCATACGGCCCCCTTTTCATTACAAAAAATCCCACATTTTAACCCTATTTTTCAGCTCCAAAAAAATGTTGAAAAATATAAAAAATATATGGTTAGACAGGGAATATTATAAGCCTTAAAATGATGTATCACACGGCCCCCTTTTCATTAAAAAAAATGCCCCATACCCCCTTGACCACATTTTAAGAGCTGAAAATATGAAATATATGGAAACAGAAGGTTTGGATTGTCTTATTTAAGTGTTCCAAATTTGAAGTCGATATTTCAACTGGTGCAAAAGTTATGAGTGACTTTTGGGCCGCCCTGTATATTATAAAAGCATAAAAAAAGAAAAATACTGCTGCTTTAATATGTAGGTTAAAGTAAAAGTATTCCTTTGTTGGTAGCAGTATGTTTTTTTTTCAAAAAAAGAACAAATAAAAAATATATATTTTATTAATTTCCCCGAGAAAAGTTTTGCGCAAGTAAAAAAAAATATAAAAAATGTATTGCTTTTTCACGTTTCTCGGGGATTTACATCCAAAAATTCAAAAAAATCGAAATCGAAAATTTATTTTTCAAAAAAATTGTATTTTTATTGTTTTTTTTCAAAACTTTTTCGTGAAGGGTAAACCTTAGAGGAATTCAGGAGGTAATCTGGAGCAAATTTTAAAAGGTTACGAGGTAAACTAAAGGAAATCTTTAAAGATTTCCTCCTTTTCGGAGGAAATCTTAGAAACTCGAGGTAATCTTGTTTGAAGATTTCCTCCTAAAAGGAATTCAGGTGTACACAATTTTGTCAGCGGTTTACCCCTCGTTTTTTCGTTTATGGTTTTACCTAGACCTAGAGGGGATTTTTTTTTGTCAAATATTTTTTATGAACAATACTTTTTCCCATTGTATACAGTACGCAAAAGTATTCTTTTGGTTACAGTATTTTTTACTGTGTACTTCCCACTTAAGTCGCACTCGTGTGCTGTAAAGAAACACGTTTTAGAGCTCACTATTTTATTTAACTGATAATCACTACAATTCTCCATTCAGTTTGCGTTTCACTGCGGTTCTGCTTAAATAAGCATCTTCAGGAGATTTATTTTTTTATTTTTTGTACCAAAACTTATGTGTCAATGAAAATTCTTGAATTTTTAATTAATTCTAAACACCATCAAGTTGTAAGGTAAGTTATTTATGTTAATAAAATATTGTTAAACAGTGTTTAAAAAATGGTTCCAAAATATTACGTTACTCAGGGATAAGCCTAGATTCAAAAATTAAAAAAAATAATGTTTTTATGTTGATTTCAGCGACAAAAAATTCTGTCTTCGGGTCTGTCTTTCCGAGAAAATTTTGTGACCACGATAACTTTCTCGGTTTGTTTTTTTTTTGTAAAGAGGTTCAAAACCTATTAATTTTTGTGATAGCTCTCGGCCCTCGCTTAAATAATCTCATGTTATTTTAGTTAATTTTTTCCAATACTTACAGGTATTTTACCTGTAAAAAAACAATTTCTTTTGGTTCTTTTAATAATATACATATTTATTGGAAATAAATCCCTGTTAAAATAACCAAGTAGAGACCAGTAGGATCCATTAGATTTCGATTCGTTTTCTACTGGTCTCTACTAGTTTTTTTTTTTAACAGGGATATATTTGTTATTATTATTAAAAAAACCATTGTACCAAAAGAAATTGTTTTAGTTTTAATAATTTATTATATCATTTTATATTTTATCTTTAATAAAATTTTACTGGGCGACATATTCCCTAGTAAGTCTTCTTCAACAAAATTGCAGCAATATTAATTTCCCAAGAGAACATTGAAACCTGTCTGTCGGTCTGTCTATCAGGGAAATTTGTGAGCTTGGAGCTAAAGATTTTAAATTTGGACTATAAGTTCCTTATCCATAGCTCTGGGCTCGGATTTTGGTAAAAATCAGAATGGGGAACGGGGGTAAAATAGTGAAAAAATATTACAAAAAATGGTTTAAAAAAAAATGTTTTTTTGTTTTCATTTTTTGAAAATAGTTTATTTTTATTTTTGTTTTAATGAACCTAGGTCTACAGGGGAATGTATTCTTGTTTTGGCAGCAGTAACCAATCAAATCCTTTGAAGTATAAAATATTTTAAAATTTTGAAGAATTTAATTGGCAAAAAACATTACCTTTTTAGTCTATTACAGTATTATCTCTCACTCTATTAACTGTAGTCCAAACCATTTTTTGCGATTTTCTATTTAAGTGTAACATAAGTCCGATAAAGTCGCCCAGTGCTTCAATGTTTGCGTCAGTGCTCGAAATTTTTTCCTAACTGGGCGACATTCATATATGTTAACATGTTAACTATTTCCGTTAACATCTCAAAAAATACTCTGGAAAACTTTTTTGCTACTTTTCCTAGGTATCATGTAAAATGATTCATGTTATTTGATATTTTAACATTTTTATTTTCTGTTTGTAACTTACAGACCGAAAATAAAAATTACAAACAAAAGTCATTTAACCACCACATAAGAAATTAAAGATATAACTATACAATAATATTATTAGCCATTCTATTGATTTATTATTTATGTATATTACAAAGTATTAAAAAACATTTAGTTAGATCACATAAGAGTGATTAAAATCAACTAACAAAAAATAAATAAATAAAAAATAAAATAAATATAAAACAAAAACTAAATACAGCCTGTTCCAGAACTCGCGTACCGAAATTTGAGGGTATATTAAAAACCCTCTGGAAAATATGAAAAAAATTAAAAAAAAATCCATCTTCAATACTAATTAAAAAGGAAGCTATTTAATCTGACCAATCTTGTTGCTGATGTTAAATTACCTAAAAATTAGTTTTTCCCTACTTATTAGTAACTATGGTTGCATTTTAATGGTTGACTCGTGCAGACTTTCAACTTTAGAATCTTTTTAGGTTATTATATTTTGACAAAACCGACAGAGGCTATCAAATATTTTATTTTATAGGGTCACTCCATCCGGCGGTGGTTTTTTGACATTAATAAATATTTATGTCACATTAATCACCATGTCAACCTATAGAATATGTATCTGCAATAATTAAATTTGCTTCCATAGCTACAAATTCAACCTTTAATGGTAATTAATAATCAGCAACAGTATTGGTCCACTTAAAGCGTTCTTATTTTTGAATTGAACGAAGATTGATTTTTTTTGAATTTTTTTTCATATTTTCCAGAGGGTTTTTAATATACCCTCAAATTTCGGTACGCGAGTTCTGGAACAGGCTGTATAAAAAAATTCATTCAAACCTGCCTCATTCTTCAACATACAGAGGCCGCATTCCCCCTTTGGATGGCCATGCTTATCCTCTGAGTGATGTAGCTTTTTGCGTTTTTGCAAGAAATATTTTTACTTATTTCAAGCACATTTACCAATTTATTTTTGTTTTTAGCGTGTGTAAAAATTTAGGAACTAAAAAAGGAAGCCGCAGAGGAAACTCAGGGAATTGTCTAGAACTTCAAGTTCTAACGCAACTCCACCACGTACCGTAGATTAGTCAAAAAAACACTTTTTTTGTTGATCAGTTTATTTACTTCATTCTTATTTTCACAAAAATGGTCCAAACCGCTATTTGCGAATCTGTGTCCAAACATTCAGAAGTTAAATACACCAACACTTCCAGGTAATTATTTTACACATAAAAAATATATCGTCACCCAAAGTGCAAAAAGTAGTATGTTAAATTTTACTTTGTTGTTCTAAACTGTACCCAGGAACTGTACTTTTAGGTCTTATCTTATCTTATCTTATCTATGGTCTCTTAGGAGACCATAGAATGACATTTTCTCACTACCACCTAGGTAAGTTGATATTACTTCATCAAAACTCGACAGTAATGGAAAGTACTATATCAAGCACACCTAGTGATAGATGAAATAAATACAAACAAAACCGTAACTAAAGACAGAAGAAACGATTTACTGCACAAGAACACTAAGTGTGCTTACATTTACCGCAGGGGGACATCTAGACACAGGACTACTATTCTTAATTTTATAGAGTGATTCCATAAAAAAATGATTTCTTGAATTGTCACACATTTAAATGTCAAAAATATTATTAATAAAATAAGATTTTAACTCCTTGGTAGTGAGAAAAACGTAATGCGCTACTCGTAGGTAAGTTTTTTCTGTCTTCGGTCGTGTTTATTGACCTCAGCTCCGCTTCGGTCCACAAAATAAGACCTCACACAGAAAAATTCACTTACCTCTACTAAAAGCGCAAATAACTATAAACCACACTTTTTTCACGGTCTAGTTTAATGTCCACTCTATTCAGAGACCCTACTGAATGTGGCGTTTTATTAAAATTTTGCTCCAAAATAAAACAAAGTAAAATTAAACATACGACCTTTTGCACTTTGAGTGACGATATTCTTAATTCAACAACAATTATACTGCTCTACAAAAAAAAAGATTTTCCTTTAGTTGCCGGGGACCTTTTATGTAGTTGCGTCTGGCTATATTTGATGCGCTAATTTCGGAACGTTTTTCCGTTATTCTCGATCAGCTCATTTTTTTTTTGGATTTAGCGCACAGTGTTTCTTTTTTCACCTATGGTTGTAGTAACCTTAAAATTATGGTCCAATTATTTTTTTTGCCGTGGATTGGTTCTCTTATGGAGAATCTCTATTAAGCTCTAAGCAAAAAAAAACGATTTAAAAAATCGTTATTCGTTTGTTTTTTATAGGCTTCTTTAAGACTAAAGTGATGTTTCCGGGAACCGTAAAGTATAAATCACCAACAAGTTTTAAAATCGTTTTTTTTTTTCGTTTCCTGAAAAAAAAAAGTCGAAGACAGGTTAGTGTAGATAATAATAATTTTTTCATGAAAATATAGCGAAAAAATGCGAAAAAATCTAATTTTTTGAATTTATGCCTATAAAAAACAAACGAATAAAGATATTTTAAATCCGCTTTTTTAGCTTAGAGCCCTATTAATAGAGAATCAATCCACCGCAAAAAAAACTTTATTTTGACCTTAATTGAAGACTACATGACAAAAATGCTAATGAGGGCGACTTCCACATAAATAAGCACGGTATACCGTGCTAAAGTCCAAACGAGCTGATCGAATCAACTAAAATGGTGTCTGCAAATTTTTGAGTGTAGAGCAGTGTTATTTATTTGGACATATTTTGTTCCATTAAAAGAATTATACACAATACGTCTAAATAAAGGTATGCTTCCTAAGGTTTTATTTAAGAAAAAGTTTTTTAGTCTATTATATTGTCCATAAGAATAAACCTCGTAATAAACTAAACAATTTTACAGAATAGTAGTTAATATGTACCTATGAATTATTTATAAAACTATCAAAAAATAAAAAAAATAAGACAAAAATTAAATAATACCTACTAATTATCTAAACTTTATCGCTTTAGAGACACGGGTTAACGTTATTTGATTGAGCAGGAAAACAATTAAAATAAAAAGGAATAAAATTCAGGACGAGTCCCTAAACATTTCGAAAAAAAAAACTCTGGAACACCCTACCATCGGCTTGCGCGAGTTAAATACTCATCCGCGCTAATAGCGTTTTTCAGTGCATTTTAATCTAATTAAAACTTGACGAAGGCGAGGGGTAAAACCGTGGCGATCGTTCATTAAGTAACTTTTAATTTGCTTTTAACTTTAACTTTTAATTAATTAGCAACTTAAGTTGCTTTTAACTTTAAGTTTAACTCTATAAAGAAATTGCACTGCTCTACTACAGAATTTTTACAATCAATGAGAAAATCCCTACCAAAATGTCATATAGCTGCTATTGCATGCTTTTTTTTGCGATCATCAGTGAGCATATATTGGTATGGTGGCTTTCGCACAGACTGTAGAAAAGTTAAAAATACTTATTAAAAATAAGTATATCTGTATCGAGACCGTACAAATTGGTGGCGCCATCTAATGTTTGCACAAGTTTAACTTTTAAGTTGCTTTTAACTTTAACTTTTAATTAATTCTATAAAGAAATTGCACTGCTCTACTACAGAATCTTTACAATCAATGGGAAAATCCCTACCAAAATGTCATATAGCTGCTATTGCATGCTTTTTTTTTTTGCGATCATCAGTGAGCATATATTGGTATGGTGGCTTTCGCACAGACTGTAGAAAAGTTAAAAATACTTATTAAAAATAAGTATATCTGTATCGAGACCGTACAAATTGGTGGCGCCATCTAATGTTTACACTAAAGTACTACATTAGATGTTGGCAGACCTGCAATCTAATAAGGATTATCTATATCTAGATACACAGGCGGACAAAAAAATTGTCCCGAATCCAGCACCTGGTACCGACACGGCAGGTCGAAATATAAATGAAAATAAAGTTTAGTGCCTTGTATACGGCAAACTATTTAAATCTATAAAGAAATGGCACTGCTCTACTACAGAATTTTCACAATCAATGAGAAAATCCCTACTAAAATGTCATATAGCTGCTATTTCACGCTTTTTTTGCGATCATCAGTGAGCATATATTGGTATGGTGGCTTTCGCACAGACTGTAGAAAAGTTAAAAAGACTTATTAAAAATAAGTATATCTGTATCGAGACCGTACAAATTGGTGGCGCCATCTAATGTTTGCACAAGTTTAACTTTTAAGTTGCTTTTAACTTTAACTTTTAAAAAAGTATCGATCATCACGATGGCAGACTAACATCTTTACTCTAAATTTCTCTACTCCCTAACATCCCTACTCCATAACATCCCTAATCCACAACAACTCTACTCCGTAACATCTCTACTCCATAAAATCTCTACTCCGTAACAACTCTACTCCACACTATATGCACTTTATTAGCCACTTAATAATAAATGAGCAGTTCAAAGAACAAAGAATCTTCTTCTAGATTATTTTATTTTTTTCCTAGAAAACGTTTATCTTTAAATGTAAATCTAGAACAATCATAAATGAATTATTCTAAAAGCAACAATGACCGCGTACTCTTAACATGCACTAATATGTAAGTAATTAATAAACTAAATTAATTTTTGACAGTGACTTAGCATGACAAATATTCTTTTGAGTTAAGACGTGGCTAATCGAGTGTCTATAGTGTGGAGTAGAGTTGTTACGGAGTAGAGATGTTTTGGAGTAGAGATGTTACGGAGTAGAGTTGTTGTGGAGTAGGGATGTTATGGAGTAGGGATGTTAGGGAGTCGAGAAATTTAGAGTAGAGATGTTAGTCTGCCATCACGATAAAACATTCTAGAGATACTAGATCTATGTCTTAAGTTGGCAAGGTGAGACACAACGGGAAACGATATGAAACAAAGTCGTATCGGTTGTCGTGACAAGTATTTTCACGGATTTTACTGCCCATCATAAACTTTCTAATTTAGAAATTAGAAAAATCGTATTCATTATTTTATTTAAAATATTGAAAGTTGAGGTGAGTTATACAAACAAATTTTCAAAAGTCGAATGGCCTACATCAAGGCGTCCTTGAAGTGAAGGACGCCTTGCCTACATACAATGTTTTATGTTACATAAGATAAGATAAGATAATTTATTTAAAGTATTAATGCCACCATGGTGGATATACAAGTCATTCTTACATAAACTTAAATTACAACATATATAATAAATTATTTAAGAAAATAACAAACTACAAAACAATATTTAAATAAATTCAGTCTACAAATTTTTATCATTTAAAAAGTCATCTATGCTATAGTAAGCCCTACTTAATAGCAACTGCTTTAGTTTTTTCTTAAAAACAGAAAGTGACAAGTTTTTATATTCGCTTGTCAATTTGTTAAAAATTTTTATCCCATTGTATGAAGCAGAATTTTCAAATTTTGCAGTTTTATGCAATGGAATACATAAATTATTTTTACCTCTAGTTGAATACTTATGAAAATCTGAGTTTTTTACGAAGTTGTTATTACTCCGCATTAAAAAAAGACATTTATATATATAAAGGCTAGGAAAAGTCATTATTTTATTTTCTCTAAACACATCTACACAAGAATACCTAAATTTAAGGCCAAACATTTTCCTTATAATTCGCTTTTGCGCTAAAAAAATTCGTTTACTATTTATCGCATTACCCCAAAGAACTGTATTATAATTTAGATGACTATAGGCAAGCGAGTAGTAAACGTTAAGGATACCACTTAATGGAAGAGTATTTTTTACTCTACTTATAGCATAGTAAGCTCTGTTTAATTTCTTAGATACAAAATCTACATGATTCGCCCAATTTAATTTACTATCCAAATGTAATCCTAAAAATTTTGTATCTTTTGCTGGTAAAAGTGTTTTATTATTTATTATTAAATCAAGTGGGTCAGCATTATTACGATTATTAAAATATATACACACTGTTTTTTCCAAATTAAGCACTAAACCATTTAAATTGCCCCATCTTATTATTTCCTTAATTATTTGTACTAACTTTTTTTTAAGTTCATCAGGAGATAATTAAAATATTTAGAATTTAACTGTTAATAATGTGATTTACAATTAATTTCATAAAAGTACATGAAATAATCTTTAGAATTTCATCATCCCATTTTATATTTAAATAAATGTAAATTTTATGCATTTATCGATAAACAGGATTTTAATAAATATTTTATATCTTAAGATTTAAAATTTAAGGAATTGTTATTCTCGTGTTTAGGCCATGTCAAAGGAATTTGGCGCTGTAAAAACACGTTGTCAGAGCTTCGACATGCTGCCAGCAGCACGTCTGCCGCGAAATTCCAGCGGCAGGAAAGAAATTGACAACGTCACTTTTGCGGACAGACGTTACCCAAATATTTTGTTTAAAACGAATAAAATTGTAAATTGCAGTCTAACATCTCTACTCTAAATTTCTCTACTCCCTAACATCCCTACTCCATAACATCCCTACTCCACAACAACTCTACTCCGTAACATCTCTACTCCATAACATCTCTACTCCGTAACAACTCTACTCCACACTATAGACACTCGATTAGCCACTTGTCTTAACTCAAAAGAATATTTGTCATGCTAAGTCACTGTCAAAAATGAATTCAGTTTATTAATTACTTACATATTAGTGCATGTTAAGAGTACGCGGTCATTGTTGCTTTTAGAATAATTCATTTATGATTGTTCTAGATTTACATTTAAAGATAAACGTTTTCTAGGAAAAAAATAAAATAATCTAGAAGAAGAAGAAGATTCTTTGTTCTTTGAACTGCTCATTTATTATTAAGTTGCTAATAAAGTGCATATAGTGTGGAGTAGAGTTGTTACGGAGTAGAGATGTTATAATAATATATATTTTATTGCCCAACAGTAAATACAAACAGGACATTCATATAATACAATAAAGTTAACTTATAAAACTAATAATACATTTTAAATTAGAAAAATTTATATCACAAAGACCTGAAATATTATTAAAATTCTTGCACATCACATATATAGGAGACTTACGCATTAGATTAGTATTTGGTCTGGAAAGAAAAAATGTAGTAGATTGTCGTGTGGCATTCGGCACTAAAAAGTTAATTTGAGACAAAAGCGTATTGCAGTCAATATTATTATGCAAAATGTTCTATAAAAAAGAAACTGTTATTTTAACTCTACGCGTGTTTAGTGATTGAAATTCAAATTGTGCCATTAAGCCCGTTAAATCAGCTCCTCTGGGAGAATAAACTCCATTTGTCTTAAGCGAAAAATATTTTAAAAATCTACGTTGAACAGATTCAATACTAACTATATGCTGATTGTAATATGGATACCAGATAATTGCTCCATATGGAGTAGAGATGTTACGAAGTAGAGTTGTTGTGGAGTAGGGATGTTATGGAGTAGGGATATTAGGGAGTAGAGAAATTTAGAGTAGGGATGTTAGGCTGCCTTGTAAATAAATCCATGTTGCAAGTAATTTTACATTCAATCTACCTTTTTCTATAAAACTTTCTTCTTGACAAACACAAAATCACATGACATATGATAAATCTAACCTCAAAAACCAGCAGCAGTCCAAACGAATTTGACGGTGAAAAAGGTGGTTTTGCACTGTGACAAGTGTCTCTCTCATTGTTTCACTCAATTAGAATTGCTTGAAATCCCTCCACCTCTATCAGCCGAAACATCTTATCAACTTTTACCCTTTTTTCTTAATGATGTAATATTAATAAGAGGAGGAGATTCTCTTCTGCTTGATAATTCAGAAACATTAAAAGAACCGACTTTTTAGAGATATTCATACTGATTGAAAGGCATAAACTCGCAAAAAAAAACAGCTCTTTATAAAATGGCCAGCTAACAGAACGGCGATGGCGATACCGAGGAAAACAGGTAGGGTCGTAACGACTTGGTCGCGGCTACCCGGTCGCAGTCGTCAGCGACTGAGAATTTGGAGGAAACCGTAGCTTTAGCTATTTGTCACCATTTGCGCATTTTTTTGAATCATTTTAAATGGGCTGTCACTTTCAGCTAGACCCCTTTCCTTCCAGGTTGATGACATAATTGTTGAACAGACCCTTTTAATATATGAAGTTTCGTCTCTTCTTACTAGAGACATCATCAGGGATTAAACTGAAAGCAAGCTGGGTCGAAAAGACATTTCTTAACCCTTAATTTGGCAAACACTCTTTGGGATGAAGTATATAAAAAATCTTTTAAGGGGAAATTTAGATACATAAATGTAAAACATTTATGAAAAAATAAATATAAAAAAAAATCACGTGACCTAATACTGACTTGTATCATGACTGACATTGCCAAATAATTTTTTTTTGCCATAAAATTTTTATCCAATACCTAGTATTAATGCTATTTTAAACTTGAAATTTTAATCAATAAAAATGACGCTTTAATGATCATGTAAACAAGTTATGTTATGAAATTTCTAATCACCGAAACGTGGCATTATATTGAAAAGTCAAGTAAATTTAGTGGAAATAATAATTAATAAGTAATTTGTAAATTGGATTGAGAAGTGTTTTTAAGAGGTATTGGATAAAATGTTGTAAAGCACGCGTGGAGTAAGTGATGTTATTCACTCAAAAATTAACCCACTCGTCCCAGGAGCCTCATCAGTCAACTTTTTTTTTCGTGAATAATATCCTACTTACCTCACTTCTACTGTAAATAACTATTTTTGTTGTCTTAAAATATCTAAATATACCTATCATATACTACACATTACCAAATTAAATTCATTTTTATTTTCTTGGGCATGGGTACATAAGTATCCTTAAGTATAATTTAATTTGAAATCTTACGTTTCAATAATCACTTGAGCTTCTTCAGAGTTTATTATGTATATGGGACTATAACAATTAAAGATAAAAACAATAAGTATTGTAAATTATTAACAATCAGATATTAAACTAATGGCAAAAAAATGAACAAAACTTACCATCACAAGGAACAGGCATATTGTGTACAGTATACATTAAAGTTTTTAAATTGATTAATGCATGGTTATTTCTATGGAATAAGGTTCATTATCTTCCGAAACCGAGCACCTCAGATTTTACTGTTACCTAATGGATTTATAATGTAAAGACATCCTACTAACAGGATTAACTCTTGGTTTGTGTTGGCAAGTCACCTAAGCTTGATGTCTGTTCAAGGTCAGCGTGATAGCCAAGTGCATTTGTTGAATTGACCTAGTTGATATGCAGTGTATTGGAACTATGGTCTGTTTTTTCAAGCAAGATAGTAAATTAAAAATCGCACAGTAAATATGTTTATAACAGCTTTGAATAATATATGTTTGTGTACAGAATATAGATATGTTTTATAAAAATAAACTACGCAGTATATTCGCGCGATCGCACATCCAATATTCGGATCTGTTTTGAAAATATTTACTGTGCGATTTTTAATTTACAAACTTGCTTGAAAAAACAGACCATAAGATATCGACAAATAACGATTTTTTTTTTAGAAAATCGACCTTTGAAGCCTTTCAGAAAAACGAAAAACTCGATATAAAAAAACCTCAACAACAAAGTCAATATGGTGCTTGGGGAGCTACATTCAAAAATAAAGCAAATTTTGCTAGTATGCATCATTGTTAAAAAAAAAACCTTAATTATTTAAAAAAAGATGTATTTTTATAAATTGTTTAAATGTTATATTTTATAATGTTTTAATGTAATAAATATACTTAATATTAATTTTGTTGATAATAAAAAAAAATGTAATGAAATTATATTTAGTTGAAAAATAATTAGGTAGTAAATGGCTGAATCAACGTTCTTTTTCTTGTGTTTGATTTTTTAAACCAAATTTTTTCTAATCCTAGTATTAACAATCCTATAAAAAATCCTGAAACAAAAGTATAATTTAAAACAGAGTTAATTTTTAGAGAGTTAGTTTTAGAGAGTTAGTTTTAGAGAGTTGGAAAGTAAAATACCGGGTGTCCAGAGCCGTAGCTATGGGAACGTTCAAGTATTACGTAACGCAAATTTTGATCATTTTGGACTCCCACCCCACCTGTAACGCTAGTTTGCTATGCCATTAACATGTGCGTAACACTCCAAAATGACCCCCACCCCCCCTAGGAGCGTTACGTAATACTTGAACGCTTCCCCCCACCTATCTTGAAATCAAAAAAGTTGCATATTTCATGGATTAAAAACATAAAAGCTGCAATTTTGGGAAAAAAAGTTTTAAATTTTATGGCTTAAAAATATAAAAGTTGGGATTTTTAAACCTTAGAATAAAAAATTTGATTATTTCATGGATTAAAAATATTTTTTTATGGGATAAATATAATAAAATAATACATTTTTAATTTTGGGAAAAAACTGGTAAATTTCATGAATTATAAAAATATAAAAGTTGGGATGTTCAAAAAACTTGCATATTTCGTGGATTCAAAATATAAAACTTGCATATTTCATGGGTTAAAAATAATAAAATTATAAATTCTTAATCTTGTGAAAAAATTTGTAAACTTCATAGATTAAGAAATATAAAAGTAAGGATTCTCAAACCTTGAAAAAATATAAATAACTTAACCAGAATGTGTAATTTGATAACTTTTTTTTTTTGAGAAAGGGTGGGACCTTTTTTTTTTAGTCATAAACTTTTTTTTTGAATTTTGAGAAAGGGTGGGAACATTTTTTTTAGCCATGAACTTTTTTTTGTCGAGGAAAAAAGTTGTGTTTTTAGGCTAAAAAAAGTTGTGTGTTTTAGGCTAAAAAAAGTTGTTATTTTTGACCTCGTCCCCCCCCCACCAAACCTCTTTCGCTACAACCCTGCGGGTGTCCCATTAATTTTCCTGCAGGAATTATCTCGAAAACCATAAAAGATCAAAAATCCAAAAAGTCGGTCGGTATTTTTAATGGGCTTTTCATTTGTGGAATTGGCACACGGTGAGCTTGGCCCTTTTTTTAATCGGTAATGTAATAACTCTTAGTTTTTTTTTCAGAAATTGATTTGGGGACATCCCCTGATTATTTTAGGAACAAAACGAAAAAAATCCTCGAGCGCTTTTTAAGAAAATCGATTTTCATTTGTTTTTATATTTTTTTCAGTGTATGTTTAATTTTTATTACTGATATCGAAAGAGTTTATTTTTTTTAAGCAATTTTGTATAATTTCTTCCTTTTTTCATTTGTTTCTTAGATATTTAAAATCAAAATTGAACAAACTCATTTTTTAATCTTAAAGTCTGCCATTAATGACAATGCATTGTAACCTGTTGAGATATTTAAAAAATTTAAAATAATTTAAAATTAGCTTAACGCTTTCTACAAATTTTATGTTAGAAAATTACCACAAAATGGCTCTAAGCGCCAAAACACAATACGACACAATATCTGTACAATAAAATTAAGTTGGCGTTGGTACTAAGTTAGAGCCATTTTTATTGAAATATTTGCAGATTGTGTTAAGATCACTCCATATTATTATTTTTTTAAAAATATTTTCATTAAAATGAAATGAAATTTGTAGATGGCGTTAAGATAATTTCAAATTATTTTACTATTTGATTAAAAAATGATTTTGTCAATTTTGATTTTAAATATCTCAGAAAAAAAAAGAAAAAAAATAAATTGTACAAACTTCCAAGAATCAGGCCATAAGCAAATATTACAAGCTTGTTGCTTTTTTGAAGCGAAAGGGCGAAGGATATCGACCGGAATTTACTTTTAGCACTGGTGCTAAAAGTAAATTACTTTTAACGCCAGTGCCTTAAAATGACATTTTAGAGTCTGACAGCATATATGCGTTAAAAATTATACTTTAACTGACGTTTGTAGACAAACTCGTTTTAAGATGCATTCTTAGGACGGCCGTAGCTCTCTAATGGCTCATTTCCAGACCAACCTTTATAGGAATTTTTTTGCATATTTTTGGATGTAGAATCACCTCCTATTTTTTTTGCGTCAGTTCTGAACCACCCTGTATATCTTTTTTTGTTTTAAAGTTATAAAAAAACCTGTACCAAAAAATAATACGAAGAAACTCCCTTGCATGTCGTCCAAATTTACTGTGTGGTTGTTGACCTCAATAAGGTGTCGATTTTTCCAACATTTGTCTTTTTTGGGAAGATAATCTTTTAACCATTTTTCTATTAATCCAACTTGATGCAATTTTTTTATTCTAAAAAAAAGATTTTTAATCATTTCTTTATTACTAATTGATTTTACCACTCCAGTGCACTGGAGTCGAGGGAATTGTTGCCTAATATGACAATAGTTGGCCGACGGAAATGATAATTATAATTTTCCATTTTTTATATGTCCTTAATCAAATTATTTGAAGTGGTTGTAATTATAGGTTATAGGACCAAAATAGGTAAATTTCGAATTCCTCAACAGATACGAGGTGGCACCCACCGGATTCGGAATCCGCGCACTCGAATTATCTAAAAACCATCAAAACATTTTCTTAATACTACAAAACAAGGTTCAGTCAAAAGTAGGCGTTTGGCAACCGAACTGTAACAATAAAATAATAAAAACCTTAAAACTTATCGGAACCTTTACGCGAGAAAGTAAGTGCGGTGAAACCGTACCATTTTCAGTTTATTTAAAACCCAATTGTTTGTCACATAGAAAGACTGCGGTTGTTATTATGGGAAAATGAAAAATGCATGCATTGACTTACTCATCATTTATAGTGGATAGATACGGTGTTGATGGAGCTATGATCATGGCAATTTGTTCATCCATAAACTCATCTAATCCTAAAAAAATGCATAAATAAGACAAAGACCCCCGCAGTTTTCGTATGATTTTGGCTTTCGGTGAATTTGGCTCATTTATTATACTAGTATATACTAGTATAGCGCGTATAGCGCTATTCAAAGCGCGGAATTTACCAAAATTGCCAAAAAACTTCATAAATAAAAAATTCTTCGATACAAAAAGAAAAGACTGATTGACGAATATAAGCTTAAGCTTGTTTGGGGCTCTCCATGACTCTGTAGCAATTTCAAGTCGATAAATAAATAAATAAAAATCCTACCAAAATCGGCCAAGGTTTTCTAGTCTTACATTTGGACCGAAATTAAAAAAATCATTTATTCGCAGAGTGCTTTGGAAACAACAAAGCAATTAAATTAAAGCAGTTAGGTTTGAAACTGTAAATATTGTCAATGTGACATTGCCACCTACGCGCATGCGTGAGCTTGGCATTTAGATCTACAATTAACCGATCCTTACATTTTGATAATTTAAATGCCGAGCTCACGCATACGCGTAGGTGGAAATGTTACATTGCTAATTTTTACAGTTTCAAACCTAACCTTAGTTAATTTAATTGCTTCGTTGTTTCCAAATCACTCTGCGCAAAAATTATGTATTTTTTAATTTAGCTCAAAATGTAAGACTTGTTCATCTCGTGTTATACATCATCTTATATAATTAGAAAAAAAACTGTATTCAAAAATTTAAAAATCCAAAATAGCGCCCATAAGAAAAAACGAAGTTAAGAGTTGTAACTCTTGCATCTAAAATGCCATGGAAAATATGATAATAGATTCATATTTCTTGCAAAAAAGTACCTTAACAATGTTTCGGTTAAAAACGTATAGCTTTGTCAGTTTTCACTCAAAAAAATAAAAACGAAAATCGGAATTTTTAATTTTTTTGCAGTAATTAAAAACACAAAATGATAAGTCACGATACTATCGTGCGCTCTCTCCCACTCTATGATTATGAATGTAAAGTGGGAAGAACATGTGACTTGTTTGGGAGAAAATGCTCACTACATTCAATATTTTTGAATGAAATTAAAAAAGAAAAAATAATGTTTTTTGCATAGAATAACTTCCATTAGATTTAAATTTTTATAGACCGGATTTTTTTGCAGGGGGCCCCTCCCTTTTTTCGAAAACTTTGATTACGGTTCTGCTTGCGAGTGAATGCTTGGGTTGATGGCAAATTAACCCACAATAATATGATACTATGATGTGGGTTCCATTACTTATAACCAAGCTATTTGAATTTGAAATTCTTAGATTAGCCAGTGAGCTAAGAATAGCTGGGTAGGAATATAATGGGAGGATTGGTGTAGTGGTCTACCGCGTCTGTACATGACAAGTCTACTAGCCAATAGCGTGAGTTCGATTCTCACTGGCGCCGATTTGCCTTTTCAGTTAATTAATAATTAAAATTTGGCGAAGGCATAAGTGAAGCGGACACTCCCTATAAAAACTGGTTCGAAAGTCAGGTGGTTCCCTCTACTACTAGCCCACACAAGTCCTGGACTTAGGGGATGCTTAATTAAGTAGAATAGTACGAAGTTAAACAAACATGTAATGTAATGTAAGGTAGTTATTAATTTACTTGCCTAAGGCTAAATCACATCTACTAGTTTCTAGGTATTGCATTTTCATTATATACTGAAGTCTTATTTTCCAGTCGATAAAAACATGTTTTCCATTTTCAATTTGACGAATAAGTTGCGAAGTTTTTTCCACTTCTAATTTTTTCTTGTAAATTTCTTGATATCTTGGTTCCCTAGTTATCTGAAACCAGAACATCCCTAGTAGAAATTTAACGTTAGTCGTTTACGAGATACAGCCCAGAAAATAGCTTGAAACTAGTGCACTAATTGCGAGCTTTTATTATCGTCTAGAAACATCCTTAAAAAGTCCTCAAATGCACAACTGAAACTTCACTGTATTCACTAAGGCAACTCTTACTTTTGTTCTGTATAGTATAGTACTTCTTTGTTTCTTAAAGAGCTAAGTAATCAAATTGTCTTTTTGAAAGACCTGAGAAGAATTTATAATTCGTAGATTCGCAAAGCCGCTTTCGTGTGCATCCATTTTAAAAACTTTACGTATATATACTAAACGTCTAGACGTGTTTTTTAAATAAAACAAATACTATTTTGAAATATTTGCTTGCATTTAGTGCGAAAAATAGAAGCATTATTATCGAGCTAACTTGAGGCGATATAACCCTTTGAGATCCAGTGGGACATATATGTCTCACCCTTTTTTAAGTTACCTTGTGCACTGTATGTCCCATTTTACGTTGTTAAATTATTTAACGATTGTTTTTAGTTACTTGGAGCGTATTTCTATTAATTTTATTAACAGTGGCAATGAGTAAGTACGGTACCTGCAACATTTGATCAGTATTTTAAAGTGTTTAATTTATGTTAATGCAATAAAAAAATCAAATTTCGAGTTATTGCTAAGGTAAGTTTATTATTTAGTCTTAAATATACTATCTCTAAGTTTAAGCGCCGCGTAGGTGCCTTTATTTTATCGAATAAATCATTATAGAATAGTTATTTTTTTTAAGCTACTTTTGAGGAGAGGAGAAAAACCTAACAAAATTTTTATTTTAAATAACAATTATGTTATACTATACCCAGTGGGACATACACGGTGTATTTGAAATAGCGTCGGAAATTTTAACAGATGATTCTACATCATAAAATATGACAAAAAGTTCCTTTAAACATATGTCTAAAAATGCGTCATAAGGGAGCTACGCGCCTTTGAAAGTGGCTAAAAAAAGCGGTTTTTATTTAATAACTCAGGAACCCTTTGAGATATATCAACGAGGTTTTGCACGTCAACTAATCCTATCCAGGCCCGTTTTTGTGTGTTATTTTCATCTACTTATTTCAACCAGGGGTGTGCGAAGCGGGGGGGGGGGCTTATCAGTTTTTTGTCGCAAACTTTTTTCTGTGTAACTTTTTTGCAATTTTATTTTTGAAATATGATTCCTCAGGTCAAAATACATAAAAAATGTACTCTTGTTGTAATACTGTAGGATTAACCGTTTTCGAGAAAAGTTCATTTGAAGGTGAAATTTCACGGTTCGAGGACGAAAAATTAAAAATGTTGCAGGGTGAATGTACATTAAAAACTAAGAAAAAAACCTCATATAAAGGTACTTCCAAAAATCAATCCTAATGGAGCTAGGGTCTCCTAAATATGCACCATTTTTAAAGGGCTATGGTAGCTTTAAAAGCGTTTTTTCGACCTACATGTATGGAAACTTTTTTCTTAGTTTTTGATGTAGAATAACATTGCATTATTAAAATTTTGGTTTTAGACATTTTAGTATTTAATTTTTGTCCTCGAACCGTGAAATTTCACCTTCAAATGAACTTTTCTCGAAAACGGTTAATCCTACAGTATTACAACAAGAGTACCTTTTTATGTATTTTGACCTGAGGAATCATATTTCAAAAATAAAATTGCAAAAAAGTTACACAGAAAAAAGTTTGGGGCAAAAAACTGATAAGGCCCCCCCGTTTCGCACACCCCTGGGTTAAATAAGTACGTGAAAATGACATACAAAGATGGGCCTTATTAGGATTAATTCACGTGCAAAACCTCGTTAACATATCTCAAAGGGTTCCTGAGTTATTAAATAAAAACCGATTTTTTTAGCCAATTTCAAAGAGGCGTAGCTCCCTTATGACGCATTTTTAGACATATGTGTATAGGAACTTTTTGTCATATTTTATCATGTAGAATCACCTGTTAAAATTTCCTACGCTATTTCAAATACACCCTGTATATAACCCGACTATGATATCATATATGTCCCACTTTTTTTTGTTTTCTATGTAAAATATTTGTTACATAACAAAAAAAAAACTTTGTGAACGCCAATGACCAGTTTACTCAAAAAAGTTGAAACAAAAAGAAATAAAAATTGGGTCTCAAAGGGATAAGCATATTTTCAACATAAAATTGGGAATTTTTAGGTCGCCTTAAATTTTATTAAATAAAGGCGTATATTATCGACCTAAAATAGTTTATTAATTTACCTTCAAAAACTAGGACGCATTTACTATTAAAAATTGAGCCTATAAAAATAAGACCTTAAATTAATAGGAACTAGCATACATTTTTCGATATAATTATTTGTGCTTTTGGACGTACAATTATAGCGTCCATTTTTAATTCAATGTTTGAGTAATATTTTGAACGTCAAATATTTTATTCATTTGTCTTAGATATATATGAAAGCAAGTTTAGGATGCTATATACTAGACTCTCAAGCTGGTTTTCTGGACAGTCCATTAATTCATGAAATGCAAGAAAAACAGGCCTGTTTTTAAACGGTTGGTGAGTCGAGTCTGTAACCCGGTCAGTTTTTTTCAGAGAACTAAGGACTAAAACATTAAATTTTAGCCAAATTCGCGGAAAGGCATTGTCCTCAGTAAATATGCGGGGTTTTTCATAAATAACTCAAAAATTTCAGGAAAAAGGGGTTTTTATTACAAAGAAAATTCAGATAAACATTACGTATCTTTGACGTATCCTAATGACTTTGTTTCGGATATAAAGAAAACATACCTTGATTTCATTTTCCAAAAAACTTCCAGTAGGTAAACTCCAAGTGACAACGTCTCGGTGAGCTAAAAGTTCATCAATTGTCGTGATAGGTATATCGATTTTAGGAAACGTTAAAAATGCAACCAAATTACCACAATATGTCGTGGCTATTACCAAAACCATCAACCACCAAGATCCAACCAAAATCCTGGCGCTATCCGCATATGGCAAATGCATACCACCTAAACATTATAATAATTTATTATTATCACTGGTTGGATCGAAGTAGGTATTCATCAAAAAAACTTCTCAAGAAGTTATTTCAGACCAATGTTTACGAAGGTGTCATCTTTTTGTTTGTTTGTTTGTTTACATAAACGTACGCGATACTGCTTCTGGTGTAAACATAAGTATCGCTAGTTTTGACCTTCTGGTGACCAGAGCGATGTTGCGTAATTTTCACATTAAAATTTTAAGACTGTGAGTTTACACATTCTTTCTCTCTCTTTACGCGTACTAAGTGTAAACAATAGTCACTCCCCAACAGCCCCTCACCGTATGCTTTGTTTGAAGCGGAACCAACTACGTCGAGGGGCTGGTGGGGAGTGACTATTAATAGTCAATAAAAACAATAATAATAATAATAATAAACAATATATTGTTTACACTTAGCACGCGTAAAAAGAGATAAAGAATGTGTAAACTCACAGTCTAATGTCGTAAACTTTGTCAAGCAATACAGTGTTGCCGGTTGCAACACCGGCTTTAGATATTTTATTGTAAATTTTAAGAAATATTAGTTTTATTTGAGTTTTATATGAACTAGTAGTTTAATTTTAATAAATTTAATTATATTACATTATCAAACATAATTATAGTGTCGTAGTATAGTAGTTTTTTTAAATTTTAATGTAGGTATCATCATGATAAAGTGAAAATTACAACATCGCTCTGGTCACCAGAAGGTCAAAACTAGCGATACTTATGTTTACACCAGAAGCAGTATCGCGTACATTTATGTAAACAAACAAACAAACAAAAAGATGACACCTTCATAAACATTGGTCTGAAATAACTTCTTGAGGTAAAAGTTCTTTGCTTCAAACAAAGCATACGGTAGATTTCATCATGTTCATTCTTGAGGTAAAAGTTCTTTGGTATTCATTTACCGGGGAAAGGCTAAAATTGGAAATTAAAAAAACTATTTTTTTTAAGTAGTACCTATATTGACACGGATTTAACAGTATTCTGACTAACTGATGACTGGACATTGTACTCTTTAAAACTGAATCGCATATTTTAACCCTATCTTATACCCTTATATTGCTAGTTTAGATCCCACGTTTATAACGTTGGATAGAGCGGAAAAAACTGATTTGAACGCCATCTCTAACTCAATTCGAGAAAAATGTGGACATTGCACCATTTGATTCTATACCCCTCAACTGTGATATAATTTACCAAACGTTATAGTAATTTTTACTACAACTACAACTATGCTAGTATTAATAAACACATTGCTGGGGTTCAAAATATACCAGCACGTTGTGTTGTGTTAATATGTCAAGATATTGTATACAATACTTACATTGTAGTATTTAATATCACAAGTGAAGCAGTGAATACCAAATGTCGCGATATAAATAAAAAATATGTATTTACGAATAATATTCAGTATAAGAACTACAATGACATTTTCTGATATTTGAAAACGATTAACCCTAAATATCTCGCACAATGTGAAAATTTTGAAAAATGGTTCAATTCGGTTCTTCGAGGGGAAAATTTAAGTTTTAATAGGAGAAAATGTAACTTTTACCCCTTAACCCCCAGCTACTTGAATATTAAAATCCTAAATAACATATATGATACGTCATTTAAAAGACCTTAAAAAATGCGGTATTTAGATCAAAAACAAATACTTTTTGAAACAAAATATTCATAAAGATATCTTAATATTTAAAAAGAAATAAAATCAGTTTGTGTTGGTTTACCGTTAAATGGAGTGACTTCGGACGTGTGGGTGACTTCGGACGTGTGGATGACTTCGGACACTTTTTCGCAAAGCCCTCCATGCCAAAGCACGTGTGCACAAGTTATGGAATTAAACCCCACAACTTAGAAGGGGCTAACGGGAGGAACGTATTTCGCTATCTACGCATGCGCTTGGTTTTGTGCTGGTTTGGTGTTTTTTTTCTAATGGAAAACGTTGGTTTACGTTAACGTTGGTTTACGTTGTTTTTTTGGTTGCTTTGGTATTTTTTTTTTAATGGGGGTCGTTGGTTTACTTTCTTATGTTGATTTCTGCTAGCGCATGCGCAGATAGTGGAGTACGTTCCTCCTGTTATCCCTACGTCACAACTTGTGCACATAACCCCATAACTTGTGCACACGTGCTTTGGTTCAGAGGGTTTTGCGAAAAAGTGTCCGAAGTCACCCACACCGTCTGAAGTCACCCCAGTTGACGGTATTTAATTTTTGTTTAATTAAAACATCGCATTTTTAAAGCTCTTTAATGACATATTAGAAGTTGGGGATTTTAATATTGGAATACATGGTTAAGGGGTGAAAGTAACAACCCCCAAAATGATAAAGTTAGATTTCGTGAAAATTGATATACAGGGGTTTTTGAGGTATCCAAAAGTTAATCTGATGATAAAAAAATTCTTACTCCACCCCCTGAAAGGTAGGGGATAGTTTTAGTGAAAATTTGTATATTTGGGTTTTTGAGGTTGCTGAAATTGAATCTGATAATAAAAAATCCATTTAATGCGCGGAGGTGAAAAATGGGAAAGTGATTTTACTGGGCAGTGTATTTTAGAATGTCCACATTGTGCTTAGTTTGCGAGATATTTGGTGTGGATCGTTTTCAAATAATCACCCTGTGTACTTTCCTTGTTGAAGTAATGCTCCATACATGTACCATATACAGTTTTGTATTGTAGATAATCCTCCCTTTTTCGGGAATCCTTTATATTCGTACACTGGACTTAACTTGTGGATGTAGTACAGTATTGGTCCCACCATTATTATAGCCGCTGACAGGCATAACCAAGTCTAAATAAATTAAAAATGTTAATAACCTATTTAAAATACATACACTTCATCATTAATCATCATTATCAAGTAAAGTATTGGTTTCCTCCAAAATTCGTAGTCGCTGACGACTGCGACCGGGTAGCCGCGACATCTCCAATGCATTTTAAATGTCCCTGTTTTCCTAGCTGCTACCGAGTCGTTACTACCAACTACTGGTCGCCGTTCGTTTGGACGCCGGTCGCTTGACCGCTCCGGAAGCAGAGGCACGACCAATTCGCCACGAATTTGACAGTGAAACAGGTGGTTTAGTACTGTGACAAGTGTCTTTCACTGTTTCACTCAAGTAGAATTGCTTGAAATCCCTCCACCTCTCATTAACTTTTACCCTTTTACTTTCTCCTTGCGTTAGTAAAAAAATTTCGAAAAAATTTTATTGCTTTTTTTTAGTTTTATATCCAAAAAATATGATTTCCGTCTGTTGGTCTGTCGGTCTGTGTCCGGAAAATTTGTGACCACGATAACACAAGAACGCTTCGGGTTAAAAACTTCAAATTTGGACCATAGGCTGATTACCCAAAGTTCTAGGCTGGGATTGTTTTTGGTAAAAATCGGATTGGGGTAAAATGGGGGTAACAACTTTTTTTTTCAAATACTTTTTTTTAAATTTATTTTTCGTTTTACGGGAGGAAAAAAAATCGAAAAACTGATTTTTTTTAAATTATTTTTTTGAATTTTGTTTTATTTTTGATTTTAATGAACCTAGGGCTATAGGGGAAAATATTATTTTTTTGGCAGAACTATTTTCTTAATGATGTAATGTTAATAAGAGGAGGAGATTCTCTTCTTCCGCTTGATAATTCAGAAACATTAAAAGAACCGACTTTTTAGAGATATTCATACTGACGCGTACTGATTGAAAGGCATAAACTCGCAATCAAAAAAAAAACTATAAAATGGCCAAATAACAGAATGGCGACTGGCGAGACCGAGGAAAACAGGTAGGGTTGTAACGATCTGGTCGCGGCTACCCGGTCGCGAATTTTTGGAGGAAACCGTAACTTAAGACTGGTTTAAGGCAGCTTTCCATCCCACCCCATGCTTAGCCAATTTTTTCATTCCCCTAAAATTTCTTCACCCTACATCGTTTATTATTTGTGAGCAGTATTCCATTTAAGGCCTGCCCACCAGTCTTAATCTCAGATAGCTCTCCAGAATACAGGGTGTCCCAGAATGTTTCCAAAATATCTTAGGAGTGATCATATCTCCTTAAAATAATGTCACATTAATATAAAAACATATAAAATTTTTGGCTACGGCACCCCTACTCGCAGATATTTGCCCCCAAAGATGAAATAGAAAAATCATTTTTTTTTTTTTTTGATAACTTTTTTTTATTATTTTTTAACAATTTTTTTTACGGTTAAAAAATTAATGCGCATCGATCAATTTTAACAGAAGTTTCGAAAGTTATCAGAAAAGTCATGGGCGGACTTATGGTTCCAAACCCCTAAGTTTTTTAGGGTTACAAATTTTAGGGCTACAAATTTTAGGGCTTTTAGTACTCTATGCAAAATTCGATAAAATGAAGCGTTTCCGTTTTCCGTTTTTTAATCCAAAGGCAGGAGGACTGTAAACAAATATTTTTATATTATTTCAAAAAAGCTATAAATTATTTTAAAAATATTTTTATCTCATCAAAATTAAGTAACAAGTTCATATAAACTTTTCGACTAGGGCCCCCCTCCTTTGAGATATTCGCCCTTAGATGAAAAATATAAATCAAATCTAAGAGGCGAATATCTCAAAGGAAGGGAGCCCTAGTCAAAATTTTTGTTTAGCAAAGACAGTGTCTTTCATTCTGGTTTTGGCACATAAATAACTCCCTATGTTATAAAAAATTCCTACATTTTTGAATATTTTTTCCTCGAGATTTTTTTTAGGGTGTATTTGAAATAGCGTAGGAAATTTTAACAGTTGATTTTACATGATAAAATATGACAAAAAGTTCCTATAAACATATGTCTAAAAATGCGTCATAAGGGAGCTACGCCCCTTTGAAATTGGCTAAAAAAATCGGTTTTCATTTAATAACTCAGGAACCCTTTGAGATATGTTTACGAGGTTTTGCACGTGAATTAATACTAATAAGGCCCATCTTTGTATGTCATTTTCACGTACTTATTTAAACCAGGAGTGTGCGAAACGGGGGGGCCTTATCAGTTTTTTGTCCCAAACTTTTTTCTGTGTAACTTTTTTGCAATTTTATTTTTGAAATATGATTCCTCAGGTCAAAATACATAAAAAAGGTACTCTTGTTGTAATACTGTAGGATTAACTGTTTTCGAGAAAAGTTCATTTGAAGGTGAAATTTCACGGTTCGAGGACGAAAACTTAAATACTAAAATGTCGAAAACCAAAATTTTAATGATGCAATGTTATTCTACATCAAAAACTAATAAAAAAAGTTTCCATACATGTAGGTCGAAAAAACGCTTTTAAAGCTACCATAGCCCTTTAAAAATGGTGCATATTTAGGAGACCATAGCTCCATTAGGATTGATTTTTGGAAGTACCTGTATATGAGGTTTTTTTCTTAGTTATTAATGTACATTCGCCCTGCATCATTAAAATTTTGGTTTTCAACATTTTAGTATTTAATTTTTCGTCCTCGAACCGTGGAATTTCACCTTCAAATTAATTTTTCTCGAAAACGGTTAATCCTACAGTATTACAACAAGAGTACCTTTTTTATGTATTTTGACTTGAGGAATCATATTTCAAAAATAAAATTGCAAAAAAGTTACAAAGAAAAAAGTTTGGGACAAAAAACTGATAAGCCCCCCCCCCCCCGTTTCGCACACCCCTGGTTGAAATAAGTACATGAAAATAACACATAAAAACGGGTCTTGGTAGGATTAGTTGACGTGAAAAACCTCGTTGATATATCTCAAAGGGTTCCTGAGTTATTAAATAAAAACCGATTTTTTTAGCCACTTTCAAAGGGGCGTAACTCCCTTATGACGCATTTTTAGACATATGTTTATAGGAACTTTTTGTCATATTTTATGATGTAGAAGCATCTGTTAAAATTTACGACGCTATTTCAAATACACCGTGTATAGGAAAATTTACTCAGGAACGATTAGTTATTATTGAATACATTTCTAAAGAAACGATCGACAACAATAAATGTCCTTTCTGAAATGACCTTTTAAGCAGAAAAATCAATATTTATAAATATTTATTTGTTTTAATAAATTTATTTTTGCATGTGACGAGCTCATGATATTTTCTTAATAATTATTAATTTATTTTTACATAAATTTAAATAAATAAGTAGGTAAACGTAACTTTTCCATAACTATAGTTACCTATAGGTACCTAAGTTTCATTCTTCATCGATCATTCAAATTACTTTAATTATACAGGTCTACAAAAAAAGTATTCTCTGTCCTAAGGTTCTAACCCATCATTTCCTATGTTTTTTGATGCGCTGAAACTGATTTCACCATTTCATCGCGCAGTGTTTTCACAAATCGTATATAAAGTATGTAATTATACTTCTAAACTATTTTTAAGTAATATAATCGAATATAATTTAAAATTTACAAAAAATTTTTAGAAACCGCATTTTTTAGCAAAAAAAATTGAAAAATCAAAACCTCCAATAAATAGAAAATGTATGGTCGAGTCCCAGAAAACCAGCTTGAGAGTCTAGTATGTAGCATCCTAAACTTGCTTTCATATAGTAAGAAAAATGGAAGAAATTATTGAGACGTTCAAAATATTTCTCAAAAGTTCAATGAAAAATGGACGGTATAATTGTACGTGTACATTGAGAGAAATCACATTTAAAAGGTGTAAAAAACACACTTCATGGAGGTGTAAATTTTACACCTTTATGTAAATGATCATCAACAATGATGTATCATAGCACCTAAATTCCACTCGTGATGTTATTTTTACCTGGGGTGTGTATTTTTACATACATACCATTTGCAAAAATACACTCAAAGTGCAAGAAAGTGTATTTTTACAAGCATACCACTTGCAACAATACAAGAACTACACTCGTGATGTACAAACCAGCCAATCGCAGTGCATTAAGCTAGTCACGTGACTCTTGTTGGCTTCAACGCGTTGTTACAACGACGCTGTTAGCTGGCAGCCAGTACAACTGTACGTTTGTGCAAATTTTCTGTGCTGGACTTTTTAAAGAAATAACCGGTAAGTGTTGATTAAAAGTATATATTTAAAAAGTATGAATAATACAATTACCTTAAAACATATACATTTTAAAATATTTTACTAGTAAGTAAAAGTGACCTTAGTTAATGCAGTGGAGTTTTAGAAGAATAGTGGTAGAAGAGAGGTCTTGTGGTGAAAGCAGAAGTAGTGAAATAGTGAATAATAGTGAAAATGAGAGTTAAAATTATATTGAAAATTTGTGCAAATAATAGTGAAAGCGAAAGTAATAGCAGAGGAAGAACATGAATGTGAAAATTTAAAATTTCAACAAAAGTTATCTAAAGTGTGTTGTGATACAAGTCTGAACCACAAACAAATATATTGCACCTATTCTAATCCTCCTGTTTAAAAATAATAACCTTTTTTACGTATATCGCCTGTTTTATTTCTATCAAAAATATAGATCAAAAATATACTGCTAAACTATAGTTTACCTATAGGTAGAAAATAGCATGATATTTTCAAGCTAATTTAGGTCATAAATAGCTTGCTATTTTCTACCTATTCAGGTGCTATTTTAGGTCGATATTTTCGATTATATGTCGAAAATAGCATGCTATTTTAGGATTCTAAATGGATAAAAAAATAATAATAAAAATGCGAGCTATATTATTAGGTCTAGTTGTGTGCATTTGGGGACATTTTAAGGATGTTTCTAGATCATAAAAATAGCTCGCATTTAGTGCACTAGTTTCGAGCTATTTTGGTTTTCTGGAAGTACACAACCTTAAAATGATGTATTACATTAAAAAAATCCCCCTCTATAGATTAGATTAGATCTAATCCCTCTGATAGCTAAAATATCAAATATATGCCAAAAGATAGTTACAGTTGGCTTTTAAGTGTTTCTAATTTGAAGTCGATATCTCAAATCAATTAAAAGAAAAGAATACGAGGATTTTTTGACCCACACTGTATATATTTTTACGTAAACATACATAAAAGTGGAATAACAAAGAAATAAAATAATTTTGCAGTAAAACTATAGATTATTTAAAATTCTAATATACAATATTATGTTTATTAGTTTATTATGTGTATGTATTAATAGAAAATCTAGATAAATCTAGATTTTTCAAATTAAAAGAACCAGTTAATTATATGTAGTATTTTTGAATTCCTAATACAAATAATAATAAGGACAACACTTTTTAATTAAAAAAAAATTATAATAATATTAATTTATTATTCCAGCAGCCAGAAACTGTCAGTCTACCAATATTACTCTGTACGATGATTAGATTAGATTGATGGAATAATAAACAAATAATAATATTAATAATTATAATAATTGGAACATTTCAGGGTCCCATCTCTGTAACCTCTTATCCCCCTTGTTAGTGGCGTTAAATGAAGGGTCACGGTGTTCTAGAAGAGCTTTTAAATGACATGACAACTTCCATTTTTTTTTGTTTTTGAAATTTGTTATATGAGCTCTAATTAAAAAAATAAGACAAAAATTTTAAAAATCGTTAGAGCCGTTTTTGAAAAAATGTGTTTTTTAGAAAATATCTTTGACTCTAACATACTCGGTTTGACCTCGATGTCTCGGATTTTGACCAAACTTGGCATAGTGGTACCACTAATGTACCTAAGCACTCCATCCAATTTTTTTTCAAAACGGTCCATCCGTTTACTATAATGTCCCACCAAGTTCTTGAAATAGCTTATCTTCGTTATTTGAAAAGGTATTAAAATTTGCAAAAAATACCATTAAATCAAAGCTAAAGAAGATTTTACTGACTTATTCAAAACCGCCCCTTGCTTACCCACTCCCTTGAAACTACCCCCAACTTCTGTTTTTCAAATAGCACCCCCTAGTTCTTTTTAAAGACTGAAAGTGCACTTTATTCTGAATTCAACCATTTATTATAAGTGGTATCTTAGATTTTAAGGGGCTCTAAATAACAATTATTATTTATTAATAGAAAGGTGGTCGAAGGTGGTATTTAAAACAAAATTGCAGGTAGTTCTAGGAGACTGGGTTGTTATGAGTTGGTTTTGAATATATTAATCAATTTTCTTTTGGGTACAATTGAACCTAAGTTTTTGGAAAATTTTCTGGTTAAATTTAAAATGAAATGTGCTTTTATATGCTTTAGTAAAATAGGGAAGTGCTATTTAAAAAACTAGTTGGAGGTGGTTCCAAGAGGGTGGGTTAATAAGGGGTAGTTTTGCATATGTCATTAAATTCTACTTTGACTCCAATTTAATTTTATATTTTTTTTAACTTTTTTATATTTTTAAATAACGGAGATATAGCCCGTCTAAAACCTGGTGGGACATTATTATTACTAAATAATAATTGTTATTGGAAGCCCTTTAAAAGAATAAGATACTATTTATAATACAAGGTTTAATTCAAAATGAAATGTAATTTCATATTCTTAGATAAAAATGGGGGTGGGAGGTGTTATTTTCCAAATCAGAGGTTGGGGTGGTAACAAGGAAGTGAGTAAGCAATGGAGGAGGGGGGGGGTTGAATAAGTCAACGCTATTTTTTACAAAAAATTTACCTTTTCAAATAACGGAGATATACCTGGTTGGTGGGACACCCGGTATCGTGAACGGATGGACCGTTTTGAAAAAAAATTGGATGGAGTGCTTAGGTACCATAGTGGTACCACTATGCTAAGTTTGGTCAAAATCCAAGATATCGAGGGCAAACCGAGTATGTTAGCGTGAAATATCAGAGATATTTTCTAAAAAACACATTTTTTTCAAAAATGACTCTAACGATTTTTAAAATTTTGGTCTTTTTTTTAATTAGAGCTCATATAACAAATTTCAAAAAGAAAAAAAAATGGAAGTTATAATAATAATAATAATAATAATAATAATAATCTTTATTCACCCAACAGAATAATCCATTTACAGGGTAAAATATTCAATATACATAATATATCATATTATATAGCTATTAATAAATATATATAAAAAAAAAGAAAAATACACTAATGTGACCTATTATAGGTTTGTAGTGTATAACATTGAGTTTAATGAGCAAATATTAATATCAGTGTCAACTGAGTTAATTAAGGTATTATAGTTATCACACATAATATTTAAAGGCGATTTTGACAAAACATTTGTTCTACTAAGGTTACACAAAAATGTTTCTCTATGGCGTGATCCTAGTCTGGGGACCTTAAAATTTATTTGAGTTAAAAGCTCTGGACAATCGATTAGATTATGTAGGAGCTTATAAAGAAAGTTTAAAGAAAAATTGATTCTTCTTGTATAAAGAGAAAGTATACCAAATCTGTCGAGTAACACAGAATGATCAAAACCTTGTTCAGGATAAACACCCTCTTGTTTGAAATATAAAAATTTTAAAAATCGTCGGTTGATTGCTTCTAAAGCATCTATTTGCACATTATAAATGGGGTACCAAACTAGTGATGCGTATTCTAGCCTAGATCTTACATAAGCAAAAAAAAGCGATTTTAAGCTTAAAGTATTATTAAAAGATTTTGAATTCCTTATAATAAATCCCAACATTTTTGAAGCTGAAGAACATACCTCAGATATATGTTTCGAAAAAGACAAAGTAGGATCAAAAATTACTCCAAGATCCTTGATTTCATGACATCTTTCCAGATTTATACCATTAATGTTATACTGGTAATCAATAATATTATGTTTAGTGGTAAAAGATATATACTTGCACTTTTTAATATTAAGGTTTAGTTTGTTATGCTTGCACCATTGAACTAAGTTATTAATCTGGTTTTGAAGTAAATAAATAATAATAATAAACGTCTTTATTTGATATAAAAATACATCAAAATGGCGAAGTTCGATCAAGATCGTTCTTCCACTTAACCAAAACATGTCATGTCATTTAAAAGTTCTTCTAGAACAGCGTGGGGTATTTTTATGGTTAAGTAAATTTTAACATGACTGTGACCCACACTTTATTTTTCAAAAGTGCAGATATAGTGACCCACACTTTACTCGTTTAAATGGAATCATTAAAAAAAATCAAGATAAAAAGAAATAAAAATGTAAATATTTAAAACCTCGCGTAAACGCTAGAGTCGACGCGGCTCAGCAGCTCTACTCTTGACCATTCGCAAAAATAATTTGCATACGCTGTTGCTATGGTAGCTAATATGTGATTGGTTGTACCGTAGCAACTGCGTATGCGAATTTTTTTTGCGAACATAGAAAAAACGGATTCCTTGAACCAAGGACACGGGTCTTTGGATATGTTCAAAGCCATATTCTCTTGTTTCAAGGCTGGCATTTTCTTGAACCAAAGTCAATGTCTTTGAATAAAGAGCGCGGATTTTTATTCCGAAACTCGTGCTCTTCATTCAAGGACATTGACTTTGGTTCAAGAAAATGCCAGCCTTGAAACAAGAGAATATGACTTTGACAAAGACACGTGTCCTTGGTTCAAGGAATCCGTTTTTTTCTATGAATGGTCAAGAATAGAGACCCTGTTTTGTATAGTGTCTACTTACGTCTCCTGTGAACGGCGATATGAATAAAAGCGCTCTACTCAGTTCCCTAGGTCTAGCCACCAAAAAAGTATAAGTCTGAGTACTTATAGGGTTAGTAAAATTAACATATTTTTTATACTCTTCTGTGATGGTGAAAGCACAAGCTCCCAAAGCTACTTTTTTATTATGTATCATGTCGATAATATCCTTTGGAATATTATTGGTCAAAACTTCAGCTATTTTGGTTATGTCCGTTAGGTTGTTAAATCATTAAAAAAAATCAAGATAAAAAGAAATAAAAATGTAAATATTTAAAACCTCGCGTCAACGCTAGAGTCGACGCGGCGCCTATGCGAGTACTGGACATAACTTATGGGCTCAGCAGCTCTACTCTTGACCATTCGCAAAAATAATTTGCATACGCTGTTGCTATGGTAGCTAATATGTGATTGGTTGTACCGTAGCAACTGCGTATGCGAATTTTTTTTTGCGAACATAGAAAAAACGGATTCCTTGAACCAAGGACACGGGTCTTTGGATATGTTCAAAGCCATATTCTCTTGTTTCAAGGCTGGCATTTTCTTGAACCAAAGTCAATGTCTTTGAATAAAGAGCGCGGATTTTTATTCCGAAACTCGTGCTCTTCATTCAAGGACATTGACTTTGGTTCAAGAAAATGCCAGCCTTGAAACAAGAGAATATGACTTTGACAAAGACACGTGTCCTTGGTTCAAGGAATCCGTTTTTTTCAATGAATGGTCAAGAATAGAGACCCTGTTTTGTATAGTGTCTACTTACGTCTCCTGTGAACGGCGATATGAATAAAAGCGCTCTACTCAGTTCCCTAGGTCTAGCCACCAAAAAAGTATAAGTCTGAGTACTTATAGGGATAGTAAAATTAACATATTTTTTATACTCTTCTGTGATGGTGAAAGCACAAGCTCCCAAAGCTACTTTTTTATTATGTATCATGTCGATAATAACCTTTGGAATATTATTGGTCAAAACTTCAGCTATTTTGGTTATGTCCGTTAGGTTGTTAAAACTTTTCCGTACAAAAGTGGTTTTCGCAATTTCCACAGAATATGTAAAATTTAAATTTTTCGAAAGTTCGCTCATTATATCAAAAACCAAACCTCCATACTCCGTTACATCGCCACTTTCATTTGTACGGATTATCTGCCATGGTGGGTTCTAAAAAAATACCAAATTATTACCAAAAAAAAATGATATATTATATGACTATTTTACAAACAATATATAGGCCAATCAAAACCTTGCATTTTTAGTTTCTTGAACAATCAGATCAAAATGAATCTGATAATTTTTGCACAAGTGCAGTTATCACTTGGTTACTATGGAAGCAAGGAAATGACAGTTACTGATATCTTAATAAATGTTATATTTTTGCAAAATGTATTTTTAATTTGTGAAGCTTGCCTTTAGTTGATTTATTTTTATTGATAAGCAATATAAATGCTTATTTTATTACCAAAACATCCTAGTTATAAACCCTAATTAATTTAAGATAATATATTATATTTTATGCACTTTCCATCTTAAAAGCTTTAAATCACTGGTATTCATAAATTTTAATTTATTTAATTGAATCTTGGTATTAAAAACAGGTCATTAAAAACTAATTTAAAGACTTATTTATTAAAAATATATTTGCAGTAAAGAAGTAAATAATTTACTTCGTTTAAATGACGGAAATCAAAACATCAAATGACTGCGCTGGTACCAGTACAGCGTTGCCAAACTTTATTAGAAACCGATCGCATATTGTTTTTTACGGGTGGAAACACCCGTTATTTCATTATTAGTTAAAAACTAAACTTTTTAAACAAAAACAGCAATGATCTTTATTTAAATGTTAAAATATATGATAAAAACTATTTTATTGGAATAAGCTCAAGCATAAAATATCCCTCAAGCAAAGTTTAGACTTAGCAACATTCGCGAACAAGTGAACATCGTGGTATTAAAGACCGCGGCAAATTTTAATTATAGTTGTAATGTAATATTTTTGTTTAGTTATATATATATATATATATATAGAGAGAGAGAGAGAGAGAGAGAGAGAGAGAGAGAGAGAGAGAGAGAGAGAGAGAGAGAGAGAGAGAGAGAGAGAGAGAGAGAGAGAGAGAGAGAGAGAGAGAGAGAGAGAGAGAGAAATTGGTGGCACAAACGATAAGGAAATATTATATTCTAAAATAATTAAATTTAACTGAAAATATTTTTTTTGGGGCCCGCCAGGAGCCCCATGTTAAAGAACCAAGTGAGTTTGAGATGGCACAAACCTCTCCGAATGCTAGAGATCCTATATATACCAAAATAAATTAAATGTCTTCAATAGTTTCGTTTGCTCCGCGATTCAAGAAACAGCCATTTTACGATATTTCGGCCTCTCTGGAGGCTTAATTTTGGGAGATAAAAGACAAATTTTTGTGGCACAAACCTTTTAAAAGGGCAAGGATTTGATTCATGTTCAAAAAAATAAAAAATTTCAATAGTGTCCCCAAATATGTACATTTTATGAATATTCATATCCCGAGAACCATGATGGCACAAACGAAAACAATTGTGGCACAAACTTCTACGGAAGGTACCCTATCAGAAAATCAACCTTATTTCGTTTGTGCCTAATCTTCGATTCCGGGGTCACACGGCCGAATGTTACCCACTACTTAACATTACCCGCTTCGAAAAATTCTCCTTTTTTCCTTAAATCCTTAACTCCGAGCGGTAAACATTTAACGTTAGAATAATGTTTTTCTAATGTTAGAAAACTGTATAAAAGTACGTTATAAAATATGTGCAAATGTCCCGCTTTTTAACGTTAGAATCAAATGTTAGTTACAAACGTTAATCTAACGTTAGATTTTTAAGTTAGAAATACGTTATGAGTACGTTAAATTTCTAACTTTCGGAGGGGGCGTGGCCAATTAGGAAATTTCTACCTGCATCATAAAATGGCAGCTGGAGACAAATTTATTCATATAAATAAATCTTAATATATATTAACAATCATAATATTTTTTAACATAATTTCGTTACATTTATTAATAAAATAGCCATCTTTTTAGGTGGCCCTAAATATTTTTCGTTTAATATCCTGTTATACTTCGATAAATACGTTTACCTCTCAGAAAAACTTTATATTTAGTTAGTTAATATTTATTTATACATTCAGAATTTTAAAATATTTTTTCATTATAGTACAGCGTTGCCAGACTTACTATAATTTTGACTTTTGGGGGATATTTTTTTAAACTTATAGAAATAATAAATAATTATCAAACCTATGCACATAGCTGTCTGAAATGAGTATTTTCTACTATAGCTTACGTATTAATAATGGACATTTAAATAATATTTAAAGTTTGAATAAGGTTAGAAAAAGGTTAGAATTTAGTTAGGAAACTAACGTTAGATTTATGTATTTTATAACGTTTTTGTCAAACGTTAGTTTTTAAGGTTAGATTTATATATTTTATAACGTTTTTGTCAAACGTTAGTTTTTAAGGTTAGATTTATATATTTTATAACGTTTTTGTATAACGTTTGAGACTAAACATATAAATGTCACTAATCTAATGTTATGTTAAGTTAGATTTATGTACTTTTCTACCAGGGTACTTACATGAAATGTGACAACGGGTAAATTTTTTCCTCTAAAGCCATGCGATATATGAGGAAAGAGTTCATCGGACATGGTAGCCCCATCGCTGGGCCTCCAAGTGCCGACTGGAAGCAATTCTGCAAACGAAGCTGATGCGTTCAAAATGGAAGACATGTATTCGCGGCCCCAGGTCTCTCCTGTTTGCATTTTCCATTTAGTACAGTTTCCACAAGCTCCGTAATTTAATAAATGTGTCTGAAAATAGTTATTTATGGTACTAGTGGGTAAAGTAAGATATTGCCCATAAGAAAAATAACGAGGCGTCAGCCAAGCAGGTTAATTTTCGAGAGGGCAATATCGGTTTACCCATGAGTGCCATACAAGGTTTTATCCAATAAATAGCTTAGGAATTCATATTTTTATTAAAAATTTTAATGACATTTACAAGAAAATAATTTGACAAAATTAAAATTAATAATTATCCACTCAATAAAGTAAAAGCCACGCTGGGGTTATTATTGAGTTTATCTATTTAAAATAAAGCTGGTAATTGTCTTATTATCTGTATGTATTGGATAAAAATTATTATCACTACATGACAATTTGTAGTTTTCGCTGTTCTAATTAATAACACTAGGCAACACGGTTTCTTGCCCTGATTGGAGTCATATGTTTTTTAACTAATTTTGGGTCGCTTAAACCGAATATTTCTATAACCTAAGTTTTCTGATAAAAATGAGATAAAAATGTTAAAGAATCATTATTTTATCCCTCTTTTGTTCTAAAATCTTGGGAGATAAAAATATTCCGAGGACAAATTTAGATTCGGCGACTCAATATTAGTTAAAAAATACACAATTTAAAACATGGAAACTTTAAATTCATAGGTAGAATAAATAGGGATATTATGAAAAAATAAATAAAAAAAAATGGATAATGTGACAAAACTAAGTAGGGGTTTGGTAAGGAGAAGGGTGCATAAGCGGACAAGCTTATAGCCGCGTACTCATGCTAGAAATTGTCAAAAATCATTAATGGGGGGTCAAAAATGAACTAAAAAAATGTTACGTAATATGGTTCTTATGTAATAAAGTAACATTTTTATGATGTAGAACCATTAAAAAAAAACAACAAAAAAATACAATATTTTGTTTTATAAATTATTTTTAAATTGGCATAATTGCCTGTACTAAAATTTAAAAAATAAGATGTGCTGGGTTTTTTAAAGGTCAAATTTGGATTCTGCGCCTTTAAATTGATAAGAAAAATATATTTTTTGGGCTCGGGAAAAATGTTTACACTGTGTACTTTAATTTTGTTTCTTTTTCATTTATTTACTTTTTACGAACAAACTAAGCAAAATAAAAAAATATTTGTATAAATATTTTTGTAGAGAATTTTATAATCTACAAATTAAGTTCTATAAAAATTTTATACAGACTTGATACTTTTCCCACAGAAGAGGAATTAAGTAAACCGTGCACTTTCATTTTAAGCTTTTTATTTATTTTTTTCGCGTACCTACTCTGACAGTAGGTCCTTGGCATATATATTTTTGAGTTCCTCGTATTTTTTTAATATACCCTAACCCTTTTATTTACTTTTAAGTAAAATGGCATTTTTATGTCATCAAAATATCACTGTCTGGTTTTCAATGGAGCTCTCTACAACTAAAATTATGAAACAAAAGACGTCTACCCTATCTCTATCTCATTTGTGCTACACTTTCCAGCCAACCAAATAAATACTGTATTTGTTTTTCATACAACAAATACAGTATTTATTCGGTTAGCCGGAAAGTGTCGCACTGATAATTCTACTAAAATTTAGATGGCGCCAGTAATTTCTTTAATAAAAATAATAGTTACACTTTTCGCCCGGCCAAGTAAATATTGTATTTGTTCAACAAAGAACAAATACAGAATTTGTTTGGTTGGGTGGAAGTGGGAGTGTATGTATGTCTTCTATCCTTTTTGGGTAGAACTTTTGTCCCTGTCTAATCTAACGGGAGAAATCGCCATTGTCCTTAATTTTATGAACGATTAGTGGGTTAGTCCAGTCTGACCGTCAGACAGATGTTTACATTTGATTTCCCTTATTTACCTACTTTAATTTTTTCCAATAGCCAGTTTCTTCTTTCCACCTTGGTAGGTCTAATGGCATCCCATTCTTCGTCACTTACTTGACTGGCAATTTCAAATTCGTCTTGAATCGCTGCATCTAACGCAATTGTGAAACTTAATAATACTTCTTCTGCGTGACACTGAAGTCCTTTCTAAAAAAATATATATGTGACCAAGATGACTTTATAAAGTCATTCAGGGTCAGATTTACTCAAGTTGCTGCCCTTCTCAAGAATCTTTATTTGTTATATTTTTTTGTTATTTTAAATAAAAAATAAAAATAACAGCGGGTGTTTTTTTTTTGTTTTTTGGGTAGGGGCGCTAGTTTTTGTTTTCTGGGGGTATTTTTTTTTCTTTTTGTAGGGGCGCCAAATTTTGTAGAAACGGTCAGGGACAAAGTTTTTTTTTCGGAGGGTATTTTTTTGTCTTGATAGGGGTGCTAAATTTTGTAGAAAAGCTTTTGTTTTCGGAGGGTGTTTTTTTGTTTTGATAGGGGCGCCAAATTTTGTAGAAACGGTCAGGGACAGTTTTTTTTTCGGAGGGTATATTTTGTCTTGATAGGGGTGCTAAATTTTGTAGAAAAGCTTTTGTTTTCGGAGGGTGTTTTTTTGTTTTAATAGGGGCGCCAATTTTTGTTAAAACGCTCAGGGACAAAGTTTTTTTTTCGGAGGGTATTTTTTTTGGTAGTGGCGCCAAATTTTGTAGAAACGCTCAGGGTCAAAGCTTTTTTTTCGGAGGGTGTTTCTTCTTTGGTAGGGGCGCCAATTTTTGTAGAAATTTTTGTAGAAACGCCCAGGGACAAAGCTTTTTTTTGGAGGGTGTTGTTTTTGTTTTGGTAGGGGCGCCAAATTGTGTAGAAACGCTCAGGGAAAAAGCTTTTTTTCGGAGGGTGTTTTTTTCTTTTAATAGGGGTGCCAAGGTGGGCGCCAAATTTAATAAAAATATTGCCTTTGCACGCATTATTTAAAGCTAATTTTCTACCGTTCCATTTAAGGTAATCTGCTCTTGAATCCAACATATTTATTTTAACGAAAGTTTCGTACCAAATTTAGAAAATCTCCTTTTGAACCCCAAATTTCCTATTGTTTCCATATTAGGTATAATATCCCAAATGGTTTTAACATGAAACCACACGGGCCACGCGAGAATGGCTTACCGAAGTTTTTAACAAAAAAGTTGCTCTATATAAAGGAAATTTTATACACATTTTATGATTTACGATGTATGAAAGCTCTGCCGAGTTCTTTAGACCACGGGCTAATGCGGGTTCGGTTAGCTTTAATGCTAAGCTAGGACCTTCCGATTCCGCATCTCTAGGTGTATAAAACCTATGGTCACCTGTGGGAATTTTTCTATAGATTCCCATAATTTAAAGGAAATTTTAGGTGTGGAATCACTAGAAAATTCAACAAAAAGTACACAAAAATATTTTTTGAATTTTTTTGCTCGAATACAAGGCGAAATTTTGATAATTTTCAAAATGGGGAAGCAACATACTAAAATTCCGGAAAATTACTTTGAAATAGTGGCATATCCTTTATGTATAAATTATCCTACCTTGCATTTATCATAAACCATCGATGTGTTATAAACAAAAGCAACATTATCCCCTTCTTTTAACAATCTCCCAAATCTTCCTATATCCTTATATTTATAATTCGTATCCGTAATAATATACAACCATTGATTTTTTGTGTTAACCAAATCGAATAATTTGGCATATTCCATCACAATTTCAACCAGTTCGTACCTAGTTATTACCAAAAAGTTCTTGCCAACTGCCACTCGTTGTATGGACGACAAAATTGACTTAATTTCGTTTCTGATTTGGATTAAAGTTTGATTTGAATGGAGTTTTATCAGTGTTACTCCAGCTGCGGGCGCTGTTAGATGAGATGTCTGTGTTATGGATTTTATAACTCTGTTGCTTATATCCCTATCTGTTAAAATCATAAAAAAAACAACTCAATTTACATTTTTTGTCTAACTGGATAAACAAGTCAGATAACAAAATAATTATAGTAGCTGTTTATCTAGATTTGAAGCGTGCGTCTGAAACAATCTTTTAAAAAATATTGTTTTAATATTTAAAACAGTATTTTTGATATTGTTGTTATGGTTTATTGATTTGTTTATAGGGAAGATAGCGTCCACAGGGTAGGGTCTTGGAGCCGTTTTCAAAGAAATATAAGTGACCTGGTGAACTACGAGTCTTTTTCCCAGTGAACTCGATTCTAGTTTTGTATAGCTATAAAACGTGTTTTTTTCGATACATTTATCCAGTGTTTTAAAGGATTTAGTCAAATACTAAATTAAATTAATTACCTAAATGTTCTGTAGTTTTAAAACTGACTTTAAGCTGATAAAAATACTTACTCAATGAATCGTCATAAATGAGAGCAGCAGACTTCCATTTATATATTTGAGCTGTTCGGAGATCTAACAGCAACTGAGGCATTTCTTCGCCCAATTTTAACAATGGAATTGTAACTGCTTGATCTGGCGGAAGTCTTGGACAATCTGATTCTAAAAATGTTCTCATTTTTTCTATTTTTAAAGGTTAAATTTTTGTAAGAATTTAAGAGTTCCATATCGAGAGCTCCTAAATATAGGGGCGTGTCTTCAGTTTTTGGTAAAATGTTTTTTATGGCAAATGATCGATGATCAGAAAAAGGCCTAGGTGCCTGCGTTCATGATAGTATTTTACCAAAAACTGAAGATACGCCCCTATGTTGTAAAGCCCTCGATATGCGAAAGAACCAATATACTAATTTTTGGAAAATTAAGTTTTTGCATGAAATCAGTTATCCAACACACATATATGTTGGAATTATATTTCCGATACCTAATAGCTATTAGCTATATAGAGGATTTACTGGTAGTATATGGGAAAGTGGGAGAACACCGTGCAGCGGCTAATTCCGTGCGTTTAAATATCTAAAATATTAAAAGTTATTTTAAAAAATAAACAGGTTGCGCCATAACGTAATACAACTGCGAACAAGTATCCACCGTTTTTTTTTTTACAAATCTAACGCTATTTACAAATCTAACGCTATTTACAAATCTAACGCTATGTAATTTAGGCATTTTTGGATTGTTCTATTATTTATTAAAACTTAATAAAGATTTGACTTTTATACTTCAAAATTGTTAAGCCTTACATTACACCTGCGATGCATTTTCCCACAAGTTGCGCGACATTACCCGGTATACGGGTTCAGTTTTCATATTTATAATTATACTCTTTTTACGCTATAGGGTCTCTCAAAAACATACCGAAAAACTTTTAGGTTTGGTCCAGTTTGGTTTGTGGGGAACATCAAAACAACATTTTTTGTTTCATGCAAATGCCTTTTTAAGAGAAAAACAAAAATGGTTTTGGGGTTTTGTTTATATCATCGATAATTAAAATTAATTTACAAAAAAATGTTCAACAGTTCTTTATTTATTTAAGTAGAAAATTTCCGAATCACGATAAACCTTTTAAGTATGGCAATTTTAAAACTGTAGTATATATTATTTAAAACCGAGTTTAAAACATTTAATTGCCAAAAGGCTTTATTTGCGGTTAGGGTTTGGACTTATTTATTAACAAAAATTGTTTTTAATGTCCTAGGTTAGGTATCGGTGTTTTTTTACATAAATTTTACGAATATTAATCCCAGTGACGAAAATGCAACGACTGCTTTAGCAGGAGTTGCATTTTCCAAAAATTGGGATTAATATGAGTAAAATTTGAAAAAAAAGCACCGGTCCCTAACCTAGTATCACGAATTGATATTTAGGGAGAGAGTATAATTTATATTTAATACACATACCTCTTAATTATGACGTATTAATACACAAATAAATTATATTTTATAAATTAAAAAGCAAACAATAAGCACGATTTTAGATTAGAGAAAAGAGGGGTAAAAAACCATCGTAGGGGTAAGGTTTTTTCACTTATCAGTATGGCATACTACATACAGAGCGATTATAAAGTGTCGAACAGTTTAAAGAGAAAATACTCTTCGTTTGAAGCCACGCCTCTGTTAGAGTTGTCCAAGTCTCAAAACCATTTTTCCCTTTTTTTGCCAAAACCGCTCATTTGCGGACATATGTTCCCTACCACTCTTAAAGTTCATCGACAGATTTTTGGGACACCCTGTATGTGTTACACATAATTTGAACAGTGTTTTATACATATTATATACGCCAAATAAATATATAGTACAAATAGCTGCGTTTACGTCCTTACATACCAGATATTGCAATATGTAATAAATTTTCTTCATCAGCTGATTTAAATAATCTCCATGTATCTGAACAAGATGCCACACTTAAAATTGCTGTAATATCTAAAAAATATAGTTAATGTTTTTTTTATGTTTTAAAAATCATACAGGTTTGTATTGGCCTGCATGGTCGGACAGAGCCAGCCCGGGCCCGGGGGAAATTTTTTACCCAGGCCCCCCATTTTTCCAAAATAGTTTTTCCGCCCAGGGTCGTAGCTAAGACACTTTTACGGGAATGGGGCGCCCTCCTGACAAAAAAGTGTCTACTAAGAAAATGGTCGTCAGCCCTACATTAACTAAATTTTTGACGAATTATGTTAATTTCATTTTTTTTATTATTTAGGATTGTGAAACTGAAGCTTTATAATATATCAAGAAAGCTGTACCGCTGGAGGCAATTTTTTTTACAAATTTCACGCTTAATTTTAAAACACTCTTACAATTTCAAAATTCATAAACATGCAAGAGGGCTCTAGCGCCGGAGGAAATTTTTTTTATAAATTTGATAGTTCATTTTAATTTTAAAACACTGTTACAATTTAAAGTATCACAAATATGCAAGAAGCCTCAAGCGCCGCGCCTAAAATTTTCACAATTTATACGTTTAAGTTTAAAAATCTTAAATTTAAAAATAGAATAGCCTAGCGCCGCAGGCGAAAATTTTTACGAATTTTAAGGTCTATGGCCCACTTGAAAAATGCTCTGTATTTGCTTGTTTTGGCGCCCTTATCGTTCTGAAGGGAGTATAAATAAATAAACCGTTTATTGTAAACTAAAAGAAATTGTCGACGCCGGGTCAGAGGAATCTTCCCCCCCTCCCCCCTGAACCCGGCCCTGTTGGCCTGTAGGTACTGGAAAGAGTGACCGCAAAATTAGCCTCTTTTTGAAACATCTGTAACTTCGATTGGAATTAATAAAATGTAACGTATAAGGGCTCAAAATTTTTGTCTGGTCATGAACTTGTGCGAAAAGCAAGATTTATTTTTCTAGAAGCTAAACATCCCCTTAAACAAATGGTTAACTAGGGGTACTTGCATTGAATTTTATACCAAACTTTCTCACTTTTTATTAAACATAATTGACTGGATCCCTTTAACTTCATTTTTCTTGAGATACTACTTTTTTTTGGTGCTTGGGTGGTAGTTTAACCCTCTTTGTGGGGCTAAATTTTCATCGAATCTAAGGGTGATACTCCTTTACGTGTTTTTATGTTTTATATAAAACATAAAAAACACGTAAAGGGGTATCACCCTTGGATTTGATGAAAATCCACCCCCACAAAGAGGGTAGAACTACCTCCCAAGCACCAAAAAAAGTAGTAAATCATAAAGTATCTCAAGAAAAATCGAGTTAAAGGGATCCAGTCAGTTATGTTTAATAAAATGTGAGAAAGTTTGAGCCCTTATACATTACATTTTATCGAAGTTACAGATGTTTGAAAAAGAGGCTAAAAAAACTCTTTTTTGCGTGTCTCTTTAAACAGGGAACTTTATTATATATTTTTTTTAATATCTAATTATAATTCATATAGGTTCAGGTACGCTTTTCCTTTAATTTTGGACCAACCTTTTTTAACGTTTATTGCAGTCCAAGAATAGAAATTTACATGTACTCCTCCATGTTTTAAAATTTCACGTTTTATGTAAACCAGGTATGTTTCTATAGCTGCTTTAATTTTTTCATATTCTTCACCTAGATATTCTCGATCCAAAACTACAGCTAGATTAAAAAGAAAGTGTAAGTTGCAAAATCATATAATTTTGTACAATTTTGTATAAAGTTAACACGTTGAATCCTTGCGTGTCCGTCACAAATAAAACCCTTGAGCGATATGCGTGTCCCTTACTACAACTTTTAACGTTAATAACACTGCTCTACAAAAAGAGTTTTTTTTAGTTGCGTCTGGTTACATTTGATTCGCTAATTTCGGAACCTTTTTCCGTTTTTCTCGAACATCTCGTTTTTTTTTTTTTTTAATATAGCGTACAGTGGTTTTTTTGACTATAGTTGTAGTAAAAAACATTAAGGTCTGATAATTTTTTTTTTGCCGTGGATTGGTTCTCTATTAATGGGACTCTAAGCCAAAAAAAGTCGAATTTAAAATTTCTGAATTCGTTTGTTGAGATTTTTTCGCATTTTTTCATATATTATGATAAATATATTAATACTAAAATTGAAATTTAATCCAGTGACGGAGATTTTACCGGGGGTTATCGAAAAAAAAAACAAAAATATTAAAATATTTTATTTATTTTAGAAGAGAAACAAAATAAATTAATTATGAAAAAGTCCAAACGAAAAATTAAAAGAAATTTTTTTCCTTGCTTTAAAATATTAAAATAATTAAATAATTCAAAATATTGTTTTTCTGCTTTCAATAACTCCCCGTTACTGGATTCAATCCAAAACTTTTTTTTATTTTTGCAAACCTCACTGTGTTGCTTAAAAAAATAAGAGCTATTTTAGTATTTAAATAAAATTTTCATGGGTATATAGCGAAAAAATCTATTTTTTTAAATTTAGAACCCTATAAAAAAAAAACAAGAAAGAATCAATCCAAAAAAATTAGTTAGACCTTATCTCAAAAAAAAAACGATCAGCAGCTCTATTCTTGACCATTCGCAAAAATATTTCGCATAAGCAGTTGCTATGGTACAACCAATCACATATTAGCTTCCTTAGATACAGCGTATGCGAATTATTTTTGCGAATGGTCAAGAATAGAGCTGCTGATCGATAAAAACAAAGCAAGGTTCGCAAAACAGCGCATCAAATAGGTCTAGAATCAATTAAAATGGTGGCAAAATTTTGAGTGTACAGCAGTATAATTATTATAAAGTAATGAAGTTATAGTTATAATTATTGATGAAGTTTATCTATAATCTATAAGAACCCTGGTAGAAAAGTACATAAATCTAACTTAACATAACATTAGATTAGTGACATTTTTATGTTTAGTCTCTAACGTTATACAAAAACGTTATAAAATATATAACTCTAATGTTAAAACTAACGTTTGACAAAAACGTTATAAAATACATAAATCTAACGTTAGTTGCATGACTTATTTCTAACATTTTTCTAACCTTATGCTAACTTTCAATATTTTTTGACTTTCCATTAATAATACGTAAGATATAGTAATACTCATTACAGATAGCTATGTGCCTGTAGGCTTGATTATCCATGAAAACCTTGTAAATTATAAAAAAATAAGGTAAAAATACTAAAAGATTTTTTTCTTCTTCTCCTTAATACGTTAAGGGATGGTTAAACTAATTAAAAATCGATTCTAGAATATCGTAACTAACTTCACTCAATACAGACGCCATTTTGTCACCTTGTTCTGTATACTCAATAAAGACAATAATATTATACCTATATATGTACGTGAACATAAAGTTTTTCTACGAGGTAAACTTATTTATCGAAGTATAACAGCCGATACCAGCTCGATAACAGCATATTACACGAAAAATATTTAGGGCCACCTAAAAAGATGGCTATTTTATACATAAATGTAACGAAATTATGTTTAAAAATATTATGATTGCTAAAATATATTAAGATTTATTTGTATGAATAACTTTTTCTCCGGATGCCATTTTATTAAAATTCAGTGCTACCAATACAACAGGTAGAAATTTTCTATTTAGCCACGACTCCTCCGAAGGTTAGAATTAAACGTACTTATAACGTATTTCTAACTTAAAAATTTAACGTTAGATTCTAACGTTGAAAAATCGGAACATTTGCACATATTTTATAACGTACTTTTATATAGTTTTCTAACATTAGAAAAACGTTATTGTAACGTTAAATTTCTACCAGGGAACTATCTACATCTATAAGAACTATCAACCAGGTTTGCAGAATACATGGGTATAAACGGATAAAAGAAGCAGTAATATAGTAAAAAACATAATAATTATTATAACAGCACTTTAATGTGCTACTCTTATTTAGTATTTACAATTATGGCGAAGGCGCGGCTATTAATATGTATAATGCCGGGTATCCCAGCTAAGAGATCAATCGTTTTTTCACGTTATTATTAAGCTATCAAAATTTAACTTATGTCACTCAATATACAACCAAAAAGCTATAAGTGTCCTCAAACAAAAGTTTTATTTCTGAGATACATTTTTTTTGACAGTTACTTTAAATACTAAAAGGATTATTATTATTATTATTATTATTATTATTATTATTATTATTATTATTATTATTATTATATTAAACTATTCTCAAATTTCTTTAAATTGACTAAATAAATTCTAATTCTAAAAAAGTCCAAAATGATCAAAATTTGCGTTACGTAATACGATGGTACCATGTAGGGCTTCGGTACTTGAAACCCATAAGCATAGATGCTAACGGATTACTGTGATTTTAATAAAATAATAAACTATTTATAATTTAAGGCCTAGCCAGAGGCTCGCATAACTAGCATAATACATAGGGATTCACAGTGTACTGGGCTAGCGCGTAAGTTCTATTCTCACTGGCGCCGATTTGCCTTTTTCAGTTAATTAACAATGTAAATTTGGCGAAGGCGATAAGTGACACTCCCTATAAACTGGTTCAAAAGTCAGTATAAGCCGATGATTCCCTCTACTACTAGCCCACACAAGTCCTGGACTTAGGGGATGCCTAATTAAGTAGAATATTACGAGGTTAAAAAAACAAACAAACAAACAAACAAACGAACAAACCGTCATGTATATTGTGCGCTGGCTTATAACGTTATGTTAGGCTCGCATAAGAGCCTGTGGATAGGCCCTTGGATATAAATGATGAAAAATTATTTGATTTATGTAGATAAAAATAATAATATAAAAAAAACTAAAATAAAACTATTTTTTAAATTTTAGTATTTAAATTAAAAATGCATATAAAAATGGCGTCAAATAAGCTATAACTCAAAAAAAAGCTAGTAGAAAACTTGTTATTGTAACACTTATAGCTTGTTGGGTGTAAATTGACTGGCATAATTATATAAATTTTATTTCGATAGTATTAATAATAACGCCAAATAAACAATTGATCTATTTTAGATCAATAGATCTCAAGATTTATGCAATAAAAACTAATGCGGGTCGCGAAAAATTTCAACATACGGCGGGGCTCAACGTGTAAAAGGCCAAATTATCAATATGCTGTTAAATGTAAGAGAAATATTATGAATAAACCAATCACAAATTGTAATTTCGACTTTAACAGCTAACATGCGTTTTAATAGCGCACTTTCCAACCAACATTCATTCATAATATCTTTATATTTTCATTCTATACACAGCTACCCAAAAAAAAGGTCAAGAATTGTTTTGGAGGCCATTTTATTCCTATGTATTTTGAGGCGCTGAATCCGAATTTGAGGTCATAATAGCACTTCGGATTCAGCGCCTCAAAATACACAAGAATGCAATGGTCACCGAAAAAATTGTGGCTACCCGGGAAAAAAAGGTTTATATATTTGAGATATGATCGGATCTCTGTATATCCAAATTTCATGTCCATGAATATATCAAGAGATCCAATCATATATGCTTCTATATATAAGCAGTTATATATCAAGAGATCCAATCATATCTCGTCATATATATCTGCTTATATCTGCTTATATATAAGCATATCTGCTCATATATGACGAGATATGATTGGATCTCTTGATATATAACTGCTTATATATAAGCATAACTGCTCATATATGAAGAGATATGATCGGATCTCTTGATATATGCACATATATTTATATCTAATCACTTGAACAAATAGATTATATCTGCTTATATCTGCTTATATATAAGCATATCTGCTCATATATGACGAGATATGATTGGATCTCTTGATATATAACTGCTTATATATAAGCATATATGATTGGATCTCTTGATATATTCTTGGACATGAAATTTGGATATACAGAGATCCGATCATATCTCAAATATATAAACCTTTTTTTTTCCCGGTTATAGCCACAAAAAAACATATAGCGAAGAGAAATATTCATGTTGCGGGACTAAAAAAGCAGTTTACTCCCTATAAATAACTATTTCTTCTAAAATGTTGTTTCATCACATCACAAAATTTTTTTTAGAGACGTTAAAGACGAGACCGACCTCATGGTGTAGGTGTCCACGAATAAAAAAGTGACAAAAATCATAATAAAATTAAAAACAAAATCCACTTCCATTTAAATACCCGATTTTGCTAAAATTTATTCTAAAGCCATTTTTTGAGTCAATATTTAAAATGGCGAATTAAAAATGGCAGATCGATTTTTTCACTGTTGTCAAATTTAAACGAAATTAAACAATAGCCATTTTGAATTTAATAAATGATTCGGTTTTATCAACCTGGAAAACACCTAAATGCATATTCTTTTTAAATTTATTAATCATGAACATTTCCTACCATATTGAATCCGCCATTTTGAATTTTCAATAATGCATTTAGTTTCAGCAACCTCAAAGACCCCTAGATAAAATAGTATCAGTTTTCATGTAAATACCTAGGACCCAAGCAATCATTCATTCTGCTAGGATTAAAAAGCGAATTTTGGCCGCAAAATAGCGCCCTCTGGTTCTGGAACACCAGCCAGTTTTGTAATTAATACTACTATAAGATTACTTAGGGACTTATGTCACCAAATTTTTGCTATTTTCAGACCGCCTCCCTCCACTGTCACCATTTCGTCATGTATACTTGGAAATTTTTATATGAGTCGTCACTTTAAGCTAGACTCGAGCTAGACTCACTCCCTCCCCCCTCCAGAGCGGAGGGGGAAGGAATATTAATGAGTTGCAAATTTAAAGTCGATATCTCAACTCGTTTAAAAGTTAAGAGGGGTGACTTTTGGACCGCGATGTAAAAAGAAATAGAATATAATTTTTTAATATTCTCAATATTATAATTTCTTACCCAAAGTAGCATTGGTAGTAATAAGCGAAGGAAAATCTGCATTTGTCTGGACCCAAAACCCAAGAAACAAACCAACTACCAGCGGGCTCAAGTACATTTTATAATAAACTCCATTGATACATGTTCACTTCACATTTATACGTTTTTATTAAAATCCAATTTTCTCGATTATTAAAAATCATATTTCAATCTAACCATTTTTCTTATTAAATGTTATATGGATTTGCACGTGTGCCTAACTAAACCTATACCTAACTAGGTTTTAATGTATATTGAGGTCAGCAGGTCTACAACTTAAAGGTCACTGATTAAAAATTTATATGGGGCGTATTTTGAAACATGAAATAGAGAATGAAATGAGTTTATTTGATTGGCATTTTTTGGTCAATAATATTATATTAATATGTACAGGTATTAAGTTTTCATGAAAGGAATGTATAATTTTTATAAAAAATAAAGAAAAAAAAATGGAATTAAATTCTAGAAAAAAAAACATTAAAAAAAAATAATAAAAGCTGATGCATCTTACAGTGGGCCAGGAAAAAACAGGGACAACATTCTGAATTTTGCATTTGACTATTTTTGATACCGCTGGTTTTGAATAAAATAACGAAAAATTTCAAAACCAAACTTCCACGCCATTAGGGTAATCCAAATTTTTATTTTTGTTTCGATTTTTCTGAAAATGTGTCAAATGGCATCTTTTGATTATGTAGAACAATGTCTATAAGTTAAAAATTCAAAATGGCGGAGTCAATATCCCATCGGTTTTCAAACGAAATTAGGGCAATTTTTTTTTGGAATGTCGTAAGTTTTAGAAAAGTAATTAAAATTAAAGCATTTAATATGATAAAAATATGATTAAACTTAACAATACATTTAATACCCTATTTTCCTGAAAATCTTTATTTCAAGATCCTAAGCCATCTGTAAAATAAACTATTTTTTTTAGAATATATCCTTACTAAAAACATATTACATAGTTAGTACCATATGGTACTATAGAATTAAATATAAAATATCAGGGTGGCCACTCTCTGGAAAACCGGGAAAAGTCAGGGATTTGACCGACCGGGAAAAAGTCAGGGAATTTTGTGAGGTCAGGGAAAATGTTGATAAAAGCAAAAATTTAATATTTCCAATCCACAGTTTGCTTATTTATTGAAAATTTTTCGCCTGCGGCGCCTACATTATACTTCTGTATAAAAGATTTGCCTATAACAAAAACAAATTTGCTAAACAAGTTTTTTTTGCGATATTTTCACCTAAGAAACTAGATGAAACGTTGCAAGCACCCTGTCAAAACATCGGCACTATTGTACACTAGAGCCATCTAGTTTGCAAATTTCAAACTAGGTGTTTTGTTTGATTTTAAATTATGTATCTTTAAAACATTATATTCTAGCAAAAATCTGTATATAACATTTTTTATAGGGCTTAAAAAGAGCTTTTATTTAAAATATAATTTTTTGAAATCGGGTTATAAATGTGTGAGATATGCTAAAAAACCTTTTACTGCTTTAAACGCCAATATCTCGAAAACAATGCGTTTTAGGAAAACGTTGTTTATAACATTTTTTAACGAATTATTATCTTTTATATAAGTGCTAAATTAATCAAATACAATAATAATTGCCTTAATTATAAACAAAAAAAAATAAAAATAGGAGTTTTATCCTATTTTTACCCCCTTACCCCCAAAATCTAATCAGCTCTTCGAAATACGATAAGAAACAATATGCAAAAAACCGCAAGTCGATATGGAGTTAGAGAGTTTACACCCAGACAAACAGACAGGCAGACAGACAGACAGACGGACGGACGCAAAAATTTTGTTTACTGATTTCAACTCTATGGTCTAAAACGTCGAGAAATGTGAAAAAAACGTGGTCAAAGATTTTGACTTTTCGGTGAAGATTTCAATACATCGGCACTCTTAGTAGCACTAAGTGCCGATGTAATTGTTCTTCTTTCTTGCCTAATTTATTTAATAACTTACTTTTATCTACTTTTTTGTATATAATTTAAAAAAAAAATTGCCTGCGGCGTTTATTTCGCGTTTTTTTTTTATGAATTCATGTATTCATAACATTTTTTTATGATGAAATTAGGCATTTTTAAAAAATTATTTGTTTTTTTAGAGGAATTTTGACATTAATACCCATTTTCAACCCCATTTTAAACCCAAAAAAAATTGTTTTTTAAATTTAAAAATATGGAGTTAAATGGGGAATTTTATAAGCTTTAAAATGATGTATTACACGACCCCCCTTTCCATTTAAAAAAATGTTCCCCCATGCCCCCCTGCCCACATTTTAAGAGCTGAAAGTATTAAATATATGCTAAAAGATAGTTTAAGTTGTCTTATTTAAAAGTTCCAAATTTGTAGTCGATATCTCAACTGGTTCAAAAGTTAAGAGGGGGGGGGGGTAACTTTTGGACCGCTCTGTATAATCAGTTGCTGAAAATTAAAGTCAGATTTGATTGGTTAATTTTATGTCACTAGAAAAATGCAAAAAGTCCAAAGTTGTATAAAAATAAAAGACAAAATTTTATTTCTGGAAATTTAATATAAATTATTAAACTAATATTTAAGGTTAGTTTATCCAATCCAACACTAAACTAATTTTCAGAATTTAACCAATGAAATTAAATGTCAAATAATTCTGACATTTCATTCGTGAGTGAGTTTAGTTTTAACGACTGGGTAAACCATCCATTAGTACTTATCTTTCCTACATAAATATAAAATAATTATTATTTTCAGTTGAATTTCACAATAAAACAAAGGTAGATATCTGTTAAAACTAACATTTTTGAAAGTTTTTGAAATTAGTTGTACATGGTGTTCTAGAAGAACTTTTAAATGAGATGACAACTTCCATTTTTTTTTCTTTTTGGAATTTGTTATATGAGCTCTAATTAAAAAAGTAGTACCAAAATTTTAAAAATCGTTAGAGCCGTTTTTGAAAAAAACGTGTTCTTTAAAAAAAAATCTTTGATATTTCACGCTTGGTGGGAGTGCCTAGGTACTATATTGGTACCACTATGCCAAGTTTGGTCAAAATCCGAGACATCGAGGTCAAACCGAGTATTTTAGGGTGAAATATCAGATATTTTCAAAAAAAAACACATTTTTTCAAAAACGGCTCTAACGATTTTTTAAATTTTGGTCTTATTTTTTTTAATTAGAGCTCATATAACAAATTTCAAAAAGAAAAAAAAATCGAAGTTGTCATTTAAAAGTTTTTCTAGAACACCGTTTGTACTAACTTAACCACGCTTTGCTGCTATCAACTTTTAGTTCGACTTTAAAAAACACAGTTTTCTTGTATAATTTGTTTACCTACTTATAATCAGGCCCGTAACTGGGGGGTGCAGCACCCCCTGACATGATTTTGAGCACCCCCTGGCATAATAAGCACCACAGGGGGTGCTCAAGTCCAGTTGGTAAAACTGAGTGGCAGATTTCGTAAAATGTATGTTGGAAAAATTGAGGGGTAACTGGTCATTAAGCTTCTTTTTAGTCAGCAACATTTCAGGGTCGGGGGTAAAGTTGTTTTTTGATTTGGAAAATTTCTCAATCTTTAAATTTTTAGTTGGAAAATATTTGCTCTGCCCCAATATTGCATATGCTGCTTTGGAGCATCATATTATAAAAGTTTTCTGTCAGGGGATGCTCGGCGAAATTTGGCGAAGGCGTAAGTGAATCGGACACTCCCTATAAAAACTGGTTCGAAAGTCAGTATAAGCCTGTGGTTCCCTCTACTACTAGACCTGGACTCAGGGGATGCTAATGTAAACATTTAATGTAATGACCCCTCTCAATTTGCAATAATATAGTTTTTCTTTCACTTTAATATAATAAAAATAATAATATAATTATATTATTGTATTGGAAAATAATGATTTTTTTATTTAAATTATAAGTACAAAGTTTTTAAATAAAAATTTATTATTTTAAATAGTCCATAATAAATTTCTACAAATAATTATAATTTAATTAATTATTTAAAACCTAGTTACACAAAATACCTAAGGATCACTTGAAGGTAAAATTATGTTTTCTTTTTATTATTATAAAAATTGAAAAATTGTTTGTACAGGTTGTTGTACTTAAATAATGTTTTGATATCTCATGAGGATATAAAAAACAGGCCTGTAAATTCAGCGCAGGTTCTATCTGAGTAAAAAATTGGACCAAGGGAGATATGACCAAATGAGCATCAACTCTGATATATTTTGCGCAGAATTTAACTAGAATTTCGGTTATACCGATATCTCGCTTATTAGTAATCGGACCCATGCTATATTAGGGTGAACCTTTTATATTTTTATATCTTAAAATTTTCATTTACGTGTAACGTGTAAACTTTTCTAAGGGTCCTAATTAAGCCACTAAATCGTAAAAAATCGTTGAAAATTGTCTGTAATTTTTGTATAAGTTAAATATTTAAAGGGTTTGAAATCTTATTTTTTTTTACTTTTAAGCATATAACCGAAATATTATTAAAAATCTGGTAATTGCGCGATTTTTTTATAATTTGTTCTAAACATCCAAAAGAGTTTGTAACTCGAGTTTTTCTGTTCTGTGCAGGGTGAAAGTCATCTTTTTTTTACTTAAAAAAAAAAATAATTTTTTCGTGTTCCGTTCGTGGGGGTCATTTCGGAGTGTTACGCCCATGTTAATAGTATAGTAAAATAGCGTTACAATGATCAAAATTTACGTTACGTAATACTTGAACGTTTCCTTACTAATAACCGAAATATTTCAGTATTAACCTAAAATAATCCGTTGATATCGAGAAAAATAGTTGAAAAAATTTTAAGGGATCATTCTGCTAAATAATTTTCAAAAAATCGATTTTTTGTTTTTTACATTTTTCGAAAGTATATGTAGACTTTTTCATAATGTTTCATTAAAAAAACTTTATACACGTTTTTCTCAAAAGTATATGTAGACTTTTTCATAAATTTTCAATAAAAAAAACTTTAAATGCGTTTTTCTCAAAACGTTTTTTGGTCGGCGGCGGTGATTTCTCCGGTACCAATGGACCGATCCACATGAATAGCTTCAGCGCATTTTTTTTTCTTTAAATATCCGGCCTTTTATCATTTATCAATAAATATTAAAATCCATAGAATACGCGAGAGCCACAGTCATACTGAATCTAAATATTCTTGATTCTTTCGTTAAATATTTTAAATTTCAATAAATCTAAAAAAAAATTCAAATTTTGACCGAAAATTCGTAATCTACGACCCCAAAAACCCCTATATATTGATATTGAGTCGGCATGGTTCATAAATACCGAAATTCGCCATATTGGCGCCGCCATTTTGAAAATTTAATTTCAGCCAAAAATTCGTAATCTGCGATCCCAAAAACCACCTGATACCGATTTTGGTTCGAATAGGCCAGAAATGGCACAAGTCGTCCGCCATATTGGCGCCGCCTTTTTAAATTTTTGAATTTTGACCAGAAAATTGTAATGTTTGACCCCAGTTTCCATAAGAAACGTGCCCTTCTGTTTGTCAAGTGAAATAAACGTTAAAATCAAAGTTATAATTTCGTTAAAAAGAAATAAAGCCAGCGATTTCAAGTACATACGTTGATCTTAATAATGTATAGAACTCAAAACTTAATATTACTTTTAAACATCCGTACTGTACTACTCAATGCAGCCAATAAAAACAGATTTTGTTTTACTTGCTTATATACCGACTTCAAGCTCTATAAAAATATAAATACGTAATATCCAAGGACTTTCCTCAGTTATTTTATTAAACTTTAAACAGTTTATTTTCAGATAGTAGATAATACTTTAATCCGTTTATTTAAAAGTTAGTTTTGCTATTTTTGTCCTACTAAATTTGGAAAATTCCCCACCGTGAGGCGCCTGACAAAAATTTAAAAAATCCATTAAAGATTTATTGATTTAAAACCGTTTATTCGTTTAAAAGCCCAAAACAGAATAAATCCCATAAATAAATAATAATTGATATCCATGGAAAAGACATGTACTACATGTACTACCCAATTTGGTACAACTGGGGAAAAAATTAACAATTTTTCAATTTTAAAATATCACTTGTAATTGATATACACATTGTATTATACATTATATATGACATGGCCACAAATTATATTAAGCATAAAATAGTGATTTTTTGTATATTTTTGTATACTTATTTAAAAAATACTGGTAATTTTTACCTCGATTTTATACATTAAAAAAATAATCAATCTAAAATAATATTTTATATATATAGTTTAAATCTTATGTGCACAAAAATACACAAAATTTGTACATTTGATGTACATTTAAATATAAACTCTTTTAGCCCAAATGCTGTAATAAATAAAATTAAAATGACAATTTTCCCGAAAATTGGTAACTTTTTCTTAAATTATATAATAAAATATTTAATATACAAAAGTACCTAATATAAAGTTTACTAATTTTAAATAATTGTTTTAATATCAAGTATAAATATTTATAACGGGAAAATGTCATAGGCTGGACTTTTGGTATTCATTTACTGAGGGCTTTCAAAATTTACAATTTAAAAAAGTTATATATTACATAATAAAAATTATATTTTAAATTATAATTATAAGATAATTATCTCATGTATACCTTATTAATTAGTACTCTAGACCATATATCACTTACTGGACCAGCATTTGACGATGTTATGTACCTTTTTGGGACAAATCAATTTGAAATATGTATACCGGGTGTCCCAACTCAATTCACCCAGCGATTTTCTCGAAAACTAAAAGAGATAATCAAGTTCTGCGAAAACCATCTTAAATTAGACAACTTAAACTATCTTTTGATACTTTCAGCTCTTAAAATGTGGGGTATTTTTTTAAATGAAAAGGCGGGTCGTGTGATACATCATTTTAAAGCAAATAAAATTCTCTATTGGACTTTATATTTTTTAATTTGTTAAACAGTTTTTTTAAGGTTTTGATTTTTTAATTTTTTGTGCTAAAAAATGCAATTTTTTAAATTTATTTTCGTAAATTTTTATTTATGTCACTTAAAATTAGTTTAAAAGTATAATGTACGTTTTTTCATCATGAAATTAGTAATTTTTAAAAAATTGTTTGATATTTTAGAAAAATTTTAACAAAAATACCCTATTTTAAACAAAAAAAAATGTTAAAAAAAAATAAAAAATATATAGTTAAATGGACAATTTTATAAGCTTTAAAATGATGTACCACACAACCCCCCTTTCAATTAAAAAAAATCTCTCTCTAAGCCCTCCTGTCCACATTTCAAGAGCTGAAACTATCAAATATATACTAAAAGATACTTTAAGTCGTCTTATTTCAGATGGTTTTCTCAGAACTTGATTATCTCTTTTAGTTTACGAGAAAATCGCTGGGTAAATACAGTTGGGACACCCGGTATGCTTATAAACATCTATAGATACGCCAATATGTAATAATAGCGTCGACATGTGGTCTGGTTAGTAATATATTTAAACTGACGTTTCCATTAAAAATAGTCTTTATACAATTTTAACTTTCCCAATCCACCGGTAAATGAATACTAAAAGTCTGGACTCTGGTCATAGGTAACTCATATTAAATATAAATTGTATGATTAATATTGTACAAAATAAGTACAAGTAATTCAAAGCTATAATCTTAAATTTTGGCAAAAATATATTTTTAATTATTAGTCTTTAGTTTTGAGACGCCATGTAATTGTGGTTTACCGACAGAATATTTCAATAATTGAGGTTTTCACAGCCGATCTAAAACATCCGGCTACAAAATATCCGCATAGAAAATATCCTGTTAACACAATTTAGATTTTTGGACCAAGGAGCGGTCCAGTTCCAGAGAGGACCAGACAATAAACTAAAATAAAATACAAATTGACGAATATGCTATTTGGTTATTGTCATTAAATGAGCTATTTTTTACTATTTTGCTCCTGGATATTTTCTCGCACCAATTATGTTCTGCTAGGGCGTAGCCAGGATTTTCTTTATTTTCCTAGCAACGATAGTGTTAAAATCAATTGAATTTTCCGATTTTTTTAAATATTTATATTGTGGATGCAATAACGAACTAGTATGACATAAAAGTTTGTATGCACCGCGGGTAATAAATGTGTATGCCTTCGGGCGACTTACAAACCCTCGTTGTAAGATCATTGCCCTCAAGGCATAAACATCTACTTCATACCCTTGGTACATAAATAACTATTATAACACATTTTTTGCTTGCCCGTGATTACATTATGTGCCAAAGGCGAAAATTTTTATAAATCATTATCCAAACACCTTTTACAAGCAAATTTTCTTATAAATTTGGTTTTGGGTTTTGGCTGGCGCAGGGGCTCGCTTATGTATGTGATAACAATATTTACAGTCTATAGATCCCCATTACCAGGCTACGCGCTTGTTATTTTGTCGCCGGGATATTTTGTAGGGGTTACTTTTTCGCCGGATATTTTGTCGATAAACCTATAATTATAAATAATTACTTATACATAATTATTTATAATTGAATCGGTCATTTTGAAAAGGGGCCAACTCTAACTGTAAAAAATTGAAAATGACCGATTCAATTACATATAATTATATCCATAAAAATCTTCGTTACAAAAGTGTTTAAAACAGAGCTTTTTTGCTAAAACTAACAAACTAACACATAGATGTAATGTAAAATAGTTTTTTTTTATATAAGAATCCGAAAAAAAAAGAAATACGTAAATTTGATAAACTAACTGGGTTTCTTTGTGCAGGGTCACATACACGTATTTGAAATAGGGTCCGAAAATTTAAGGTGTGATTCTACATCATAAAATATGAAAAAAAGTTCCTATAAACATATGTATAAAAATGCGTCGTAAGAGATCTACGCCCCTTTCGAAGGGGCTAAAAAATTCGGTTTTTATTCAATAACTCAGGAACCCTTTGAGATATACCAATGAGGTTTAGCACGTGAACTAATCTTAAAAAGGCCCATCTTTGTATGTTATTTTTATGTACTTATTTTAACCAGGGATGTGACAAAGGGGGGGGGGGGGGCTTATCAGTTTTTTGTCCAAAACTTTTTTCTGTGTAACTTTTCTGTAATTTTATTTTTAGAATATTATTCCACAGGTCAAAATACATAAAAAAGGTACTCTTGTTGTAATACTGTAGGATTAACCGTTTTCGAAAAAAACTTATTTGAAAGTGAAATTTCACGCTTCGAGGACGAAAAATTAAATACTAAAATGTTGAAAACCAAAATTTTAATAATGTAGGGTTATTCTATATCAAAAACTAAGAAAAAAGTTTCTATACATGTAGGTCGAAAAATCGCTTTTAAATCTACTATGACCCTTTAAAAATAATGCATTTTTATGAGACGATAGCTCCCTTGGGATTGACTTTCGGAAGTACCTGTATATGAGTTTTTTTTCTCAGTTTTTTATGTAAATTCTCCTAGCATTGTTAAAATTTTGATTTTATATATTTTGGTATTTAATTTTCCGTCCTTCAAATGAGTTTTTCTCGAAAACGGTTAGTCCTACAGTATTACAAGAGTAGCTTTTTTATGTATTTTGACCTGAGGAATCATATTCCAAAAATAAATCATAAAAAAGTTTAGGAAAAAAAACTGATAAGGCCCTCCCATTTTGTATACCCCTGGTTAAAATAAGTACATGAAAATAATATACAAAGATGGGCCTTATTAAGATCAGTTTACGTGCAAAACCTCGTTGCTATATCTCAAAGGGTTCCTGAGTTATTAAATAAAAACCGTTTTTTTTAAGCCCCTTTCAAAGGGGCTTAGCTCTCTTATGACGCATTTTTAGACATATGTTTATAGGAACTTTTTTTCATATTTTATGATGTAGAACCACCCCTTAAATTTTCGGACCCTATTTCAAATACACCGTGTATAGTCGTGTTACTTTCTCAACCTCGTATCTCCAAATAATGTATTTTCGATTGCTTGCACTAATTAACTCTGTACGTGATGACGGACTCCAATTTATTATTCCAATACAACGTAACTTATAAACTTATTTGAATAATTATTTGAAGTTTGTATAAGTTCTTAGTAATCAATGATGATTACTAATCATGTATAGAGCTGATTAGTGGAAGAACATCGAGGTTGAGAAAGTAACACGACGATATAGTCATCCACGCGTGCGTGCAAGTGAGACGCACTCACATTCCACACATATTTTCAATAGGCACACATCCGTGAGGCGAAAAATATGACATACCTTATTTTACAAAAACTGTAGATAAGTTACAATGATCCAGTCCAAACTATAGATCTTTGAATTCGAAAATACATATGTGCTAGTTTTAGTTCATAAACGAAATACGCCGTTTAAAACGCTATTTTACTGAAAAAATTGATTAATGGTTAAATGGCAGATATATTTAAGCCAAAACTTTTATAAATTATTAATACTAATAATTAACACAGAATTTCGGGCAAAGAAACCTCTTATGCGTAAAAATTTAACTAAACAAAAATTAATTAAAATCTATAAAACTGACTCAATTTGTTTGATCTCGTTTGGACTTGACGCAGTCTCTACGATACGAGGTATGTGCTTTGCCCCGCCCATGGTGATGGGCTCATCTTCTTCATCATCTTCATCAATGGGCGTTAAGGCGTCTCCTTCGCCCATTTGGGGCTCGTCTTGCGGCACGCAGCTTTTCAAGCAAGGCGCAATAAAGCTGGTGACTGCCGAAATTGCGAAAAATGCGCCAGCAACGAGGAAAGGTATTGCGTAGCTTTTAGTACTATCATATAAGGCACCAGCCAATGGAGAGCCAACGATCGCCGCGGCACCGCGGAAAAGAATCAGCAATCCAAAGGCGTTCGTGAGTTTGTCTAAACCTAACAGGTCCACTAAGATAATTGAGGTAAGTGAAATGTAGCCAGCTGAAATAGGAAAGAATATATTAATTGCACAGGAACAGGAACAGATTTTTTTTATGGTATTTTTCATGACATAAGAGGGAGGACTTAAAATTTTTATTTTTTTTTTAATTTCCTGGTTTATAACCATACGTAAAAAATTTTAAGTGGTAAAAAAAATGGTGTAGAGAAGGACGGTGGGCCTATTCGATTTAATTTCTCTTTTTTATTTAGCTGTCAAAACTCGAAAATGCTAAAAGTTTACCAATACATACATATACATATAAAGGTCGATTCAGACATAATTATCACTAACTAAGCTAAGCCGTTCTGTCCTTTTTATTGGTCAAATAGAAAGATGGCTTTCCACCTGGACAATGAAATGGACAGAATGGCTTAGTTTAGTTGGTGATAATTATACGTTAATAATCAAATTATAGAATGTGTCAAATATGACTGTTAGGTAGACAAGGGCTTTTGGTGGTGTATCATTAATGGTATGTGGTGGTATAAATTTAAATAGAGGCACGCATTTACACGTTTATGACAATGGTAAACTAACTGCCAGACGATACATCGGCGAGATTCTCCAACCTATTGTCGCCCCTTTTGCTTAAGAATAAGGCCCCAATTTCATCCTCAAACAAGATAACGCAAGGACACACACGGCAAGAATTATGAAAATATTGTTACAAGGGCAACGTATTGATGTTATGGAATGGTAAACAATCTAGACATCAATCTTTGGGACATACTTGGACGACGAATAAGAGGTGAAAAACCCCAAATTAATGCACAGGAGTTAGCTGAACGGCTTTAACAAGCATGGGATGATATAACTCAGAATCTGATACGTAGATTGATACAATCAATGCCAAGGCATTGTGCGGAAGTCCTACGAGCCAGAGGAGGACATACCCACTAATAGATTTAGATTTTTCTGCAGAATTTAAATTTTCTTTAATTTTGTCATTATTGCAATTTTCATTTAATTGTTTTTTTTTTTTTTATTTTATCAATAGATTTTTTATTTAAACTGGTTTGTTTGAATTGCTAACATGTTATCAACATACAGTCCAAGTTTTGAACAGATGCGTCTTTTTAGTCAAAAGATATTTATGATTTATTAAGTGATACCTATCTGGTGTTGACTAGTGTATAAGAAAAGGAATACTTACAAACAGCAATTCCAAAGGAAACAGCCATAGCGATGTAAGCGCCGTACGTGTGGCAGAAAGGCGTTAGCGCTACTGACACTGTGGAAATGACGAGGCAAATGTTATTGACTAATAGTGCGTCAACTTGAGGAAAATCTGCAAAATATCCGCAGGCGATACGACCAATCGTATTGGTGATACCGATGATTGAGAGTAAAAACGACGCCTTCGATTCTGAAATACCCTAAAAACAACAAGCCCTTAAGATACACATACCATAGTAAAAAATTTAACCCTAGATTAAGGTTTTTCTAACGCGTTTTTAATGTCCCGATTTCTAACGTTAGAGCTTCTAACGTTAGAGCTTCTAACATTGGGTGTATAATGTTAAAATAACTTTATCTCAGGTTTGGTAAAACTCCTAACGTTAGGTAAATGTTATTCTAACGTTAGACCCTAACGTTAGGTATCTAACATTCAAACAACATTCATCTAAAGTTAGGTCAAGTCGTTTTAACGTTATTTTTCAAACGGGTATTTATTGTTTAAAAAAAATACAATTTCTTATAATATAAAACAAGCCGTGAAGATATATAATGCTACGCATTCCATTATATATTATTCAGTAAATGGTATATTACATTTTCCCAAATATTAAAAAAAAATATTAAAAAAATAAAGACCTTTTTTGGAAAAATGAAACACTTTAAAAAAAATAAAAAAAAATCGAAAAAAAACTTTTTCAAAATTTTTAATTTATTTTTAATTTTCTTTTTGCGAAAAACGAAAAAACTTAATTTTTTTTTGAAAATTATAGTTTTTTATTTTTAAAAAAAGTTTAACCCTTTATAACTTTCTTGTTTTTGGGAGGATTACAATAGGGATCTTCCCCTAATATAATTTGATTTTTCCTGAAAATTTCGTGTCGATCGGATAATTCGTTCTGGAGCTATCGTGTATACAAAAATCGTGACGACGGACGGACGGACAGACGGACATTTTGAAAATTTCTTATTTTTTTACGAAACACATTTGAATCCAAGAATTTTTTGTCTAGGACGTTTTTGGAAAATTCGAAACTACCGTATATTATTCTAGCACAGGCGCTGTGAATAATACACGGTGTATTTGAAATAGCGTCGGAAATTAACAGATGATTCTACATCATAAAATATGACAAAAAGTTCCTATAAACATATGTCTAAAAATGCGCCATAAGGGAGCTACGTCCCTTTGAAAGTGGCTAAAAAAAACGGTTTTTATTTAATAACTCAGGAACCCTTTGAGATATATCAACGAGGTTTTGCACGTCAACTAATCCTACCGAGGCCCGTTTTTATGTGTTATTTTCATGTACTTATTTCAACCAGGGGTGTGCGAAACGGGGGGGGGGCTTATCAGTTTTTTGTCCCAAACTTTTTTCTGTGTAACTTTTTTGCAATTTTCTTTCTGAAATATGATTCCTCAGGTCAAAATACATAAAAAAGGTACTCTTGTTGTAATACTGTAGGATTAACCGTTTTCGAGAAAAATTCATTTGAAGGTGAAATTCCACGGTTTGAGGACGAAAAATTAAATAAAAATGTTGAAAACCAAAATTTTAATGATGCAGGACGAATGTACATTAAAAACTAAGAAAAAAAACCTCATATACAGGTACTTCCAAAAATCAATCCTAATGGAGCTATGGTCTCCTAAATATGCACCATTTTTAAAGGGCTATGGTAGCTTTAAAAGCGTTTTTTCGACCTACATGTATGGAAACTTATTTTCTTAGTTTTTGATGTAGAATAACATTGCATCATTAAAATTTTGGTTTTCGACATTTTAGTTTTTTAGTATTTAATTTTTCGTCCTCGAACCGTGAAATTTCACCTTCAAATGAACTTTTCTCGAAAACGGTAAATCCTACAGTATTACAACAAGAGTACCTTTTTTATGTATTTTGACCTGAGGAAAAAACCGATTTTTTTAGCCAATTTCAAAGGGGCGTAGCTCCCTTATGACGCATTTTTAGACATATGTTTTATAGGAACTTTTTGTCATATTTTATCATGTAGTATAACAATCAGGAGACATAATCTAATAATATTGCAACTAAAAAAATAAAGGACACAATAAAAAAATACTGTTGAAAAAAAATAAGACTTGATCAGTTGAATTGAATTTTGAAAAAAAAATTCATTAAATATACCATAAAGAATATACTATGGAATGCGGAGCATTACATATCCTGATAGACTAACATTCCTCAAGTCTCAATCTGCTTACTCCTTAACACCCCTACTCGAGTAGGGCATGTTATAGATCTATTATAGATGTAATAATAGGGTGCACCGAAAAAAAAAAGTTGCTAATCGTTATATGTAATTGATCAAATATTTTTTTGAGTTATATCGAGAGTGGGTATGTTAGTCTGCTCTTATTTTTATAGCTCAAGCTGTAACCAATTGGTTATTAGAGTAACTTACATCAGCTTTAGCGCATTCTACTAAATAAATGAACGGCACGTATAAACCGGCCATTCCGAAGAAATTGGAAACTCCTACAAGTAAAAATACTGGATTTTTTAATAAGCTCATGTCCATCATCTGAGCTAATGCAGACTTAAACGACTCTGGCAACACCAGACATGGACAAATATCACCGGCTGAAATTAAAAGAAAAATATATTAAAAATAAATCACATTCACATCAAGTAGTGACACGGCCTATGCTTAATTCAAAAAGATCTCATGTCACGAGCAAGGCGCAAGGGCGTATCCAGGGGGGTGGGGCCCTCCCGAAATCCTAAAATCCTATAAGAAAATCTAAAAATTTTATACTCCCTTAAAACGATAAGGGCGTCAAAACAAGCCATATGCAGGCCCTTTTTCGTGGCCATATATGCTCTATAGACTTTCAAATTCGTAAAAAAGTTCGCCTGCGGCGCCACGGCTTTGTTATTATTTTTTTCCCCTGTGTTTGATGCTTCCCCCAGAACGATAAGGGCGCCAAAACCAGCAAATGTGAGGCCGTTTTCCAAGTGGACCAATGGTCCACTTGGAAATTTGATGATCTATAGTTTATATTATAAACTATAGATCATCAAATTTGTAAAAAAAATCGCTAAGGCTTTCTTACGTTTTGTTTTATTCAAGGTTATAAAATTTAAACGTAAAAATTGTAAAAATTTTCGCGTTTGTCGCTAAAGCTTTCTTGCATATAAGTGATACTTTTAATTCTAAAATTAAAATATATATGAAATTTGGAAAAAAAAGAACTTTGTATGAAATTTTAAATTATAAAACTGTTTTAAAATTTTTTGACCATCACAGTTGTAAAAAAAATTGCCTGCGGCGCTACGGCTTTCTTTAGTTTTATTTAAATTTATTTTAAAAAGTCCAAACTTTTACTAGATTTAAAAAACAAACGTCAGAAATTAACATAATTTGCCTGCGGCGCTAACTTAGTTAATCAAGGGCTGACGATCATTTTTTAGTGGTCATTTTTTCGTGCTTTTTTATTGTTTGTATTTCTTTTTATTGCTATACAAAGATCCAACCAATTGGAATCAAGCATTTTCAAAGTAATGCAATAAGGGCCACTTGCACCAACAATGGCTTAACTTTAAACTTCGATTAAATGGATAGTTGACCAATCAAAACGCAGCATTTTTAACTTAAACTCCGTTAAGTCGAGATAATCCCAGTTTAAAAGTTGGTGCAAGTGGCCCTAAAACGTACACATTTGAAATTCTTCTGTCAAATGATTTGATAATTAACCTTACTTTATGCGAATTTTAATTTAACGCCACTTATGTGAGGCTTGGCAACAGCGTAAAAATGAACCTTGCTTTTTAAATATAGGGCCAAACGGCAGAATTTAGAGGCAATTGTTGCAGTTGCAGACCTTCACTTAAGTCATCAACTTAAGGATAAAGCCTAGGACACCAAGTGGTGCATCCTTGAATGTGTTTTTTTTCTGAAAGTGCAGTTGATCGCTGCTCAGAAGTACTTACGGGATCCCTCTTCTTCCAAGGCCCTCATTTTAGGAATACTCATAATACTCTGTCTGTAGGTTGCCAAGGACTTCTGAGATTGGTGATACTCTGGAAGATTCACGATGGAACCCGAATAGAAAATATCTTTTCTGGACAAGGGTCTTACCATTTGACTTTTTTCTCTTGGCAATGATAATTTGGACGTGTATTGACTCTCGACATCAACCTGAAAATAGTTGTTATAAAGTTAGCCTAATAGAAATCGACCTAACGTTAAAAATATGTGGTTGAAAATACATTTTTCTACAAGCTAGTAGAAAGCAGCACTTAAAACGACGAAGTAATGCAATCATGATTGCATTACTTGCAAGATACAGTAATGTTTTTTGTAACGTTTTAAAAATTATATTAAATGCATATTTGGGGAGGATTGGTGTAGTGGACTACCGCGTCGTACTTGACGAGTTTACTACCCAAAATAACTTGAGTTCGATTCTCACCGGCGCCGATTTGCCTTTTTCAGTTAATTAATAAATGAAATTTGGCGAAGGCGTAAGTAAAGTATAAATTGGTTCGAAAGTCAATTAAAGCCGGTGGTTCCCTCTACTACTAGCCCACACAAGTCCTGGACTTAGGGGATGCTTAATTAAGTAGAATAGTACGAGGTTAAACAAAAATGTAATGTAATGTAATATAAAAATTTCGCTAAAGTTCAGGCAGAATATAGCCGATGAGTGTCTCACCTTTGACAATACATGTACGCTATGGTCGAAATTACTAAGACATTACTACGACATTACTTGGCATTACATGAAATTACCTGATATTATTGGAAATTGCAACATTACATCTGCTAAAAAGTCCAAACGTGACTTTCGACATTACTCGACAGTATGCATTACCTACATACTATTTGTGCCTAGACATTACGTGTATGAAAATTCCGCGAAAATATATGCATAGTGACGAATGTGTGGTGTGCTTTAAGGTAAAATAACATTGGTACCATGTAACCCATGTAAAAACCGTACAAGCAATTTTGCCTCAGGGCATATATTAAGTGGTGTGTAGGTAAACAATCAATAATTTGTTAACAATTAATACAAATAAAAAATGGTTTGGTATTTTAATTATTTGTGTGTCAAAAAAATCGATTTACAGTAAATCAGTCTATGGTCGATCGGTCGGTCAGGATCTCGTTTTGTCCAGAAAATCTTGTAAGCACAATAACTCAAGAATTGTTTAAGCTAGACTTAAAATTTGGCATAGATTCGTTACGAGTAGGGTAAAGGTGGAAAAATTCAAATATTACTTGAAATTACTTTAAAATACTTGACATTACTTGGTATTACTTGAAATTACTGACATTATTTTGCATTTTGGACAATATATGTACAATTTTGTGTAATGAGACACCCCTCGGATATAGCCGTCCAATTACTAAAATTACTATTTTAAAAGTACCTGTCCCTGAGCGTTATTTTGACCGTAAAATTCAAGTTTTTTTCTGTATAGTTTTTAATATTTTATTGTTGTATGCTCTACTTTTTGTACAAAAAATATATATCTTAACACGAGGGGGTAAACAGCAGCTGTACAAATTGGAGGTAATCTGGAGGAAATCTTTGAAGGTTACGAGGTAATCTGAAGGAAATCTTTAAAGATTTTCTTCTCGGAGAAAATCTTAGAAACTCAAGGTAATCTTTGGAGGTAATCTGGAGGAAATCTTTGAAGATTTCCTCCTAAAGGTGTACAAAATTTTGTCAGCGGTTTACCCCTCGTCTTAACACTTGGGAAAACTATCTTTTCCGCACTTGACTGCTTGACTGATATTCCGCACTTGACTGCTTGACTGATATCATATGTTACGTATTATGGCCATGTGAACCTCTGGACGGCGATTGATTCTTTTTTAATGCTAATTAGCGTGAATTCTAGGAACTCATCAACGGACCTGGTGATCCTAGCACCTGAGCTCCTTACTCGTTACTCATGAGTGTAAGCCCTCCAACAAAGAGATTCTGTAAGCAAAGAATCTGCTTACAAATACCTTTATTAGTGTCGCGGGTCTACTGCTAGATCTACCGGGTTTTACAAGACCAAACTACACCCCCTTTTTTTCTTTACTTTAAAAGTTAGAGATTCCACATTTGTACTTTTTAACATAAAAAGTACATTTAAGTCACTTCCTGTTTAACCGGAAATGACACCAACTTTCAATTTTTAAATAGGATACCCCTTTTGAGAAAAGCCGTTCCAAAACTAAAATTTGTAATTTTTGGAGGCTCACATTTAAATTATTATAGCAGCTATAAAAGTTTTTTCTAGTTAAATTTAAGGTACATTTATGCTCTATAAAAATGTCTGGAAATCGTTTTAAAAGTTCAGTTGAGGAATAGCTTTTGATGCCTTTGCAATGATGTTTAAAGGAAGGTGAATTTATCTTTGTTAAGTAGTTTTTATAAATTTAACGTCATATTAAATTTTGTCAAGCCCATGTGTTTGTCAATTTTGCTAAATATTACATATATTGCCCAAAATAGCAACACTGAATCGTCATGGCAGATGTTTTTAAAACTCAGTTGGGCACCGGAAGTGAAATCCATATACTTTTCTTTACGATTTTATATAGCAAGCATGCAACTTGAAGTTAAGCTATAGAAAACCTTTGTAGGTGTTTTAATAAATTATTTATTGTTCACCTAAAATGAAATATTTTATTTTTTTCAAATATTCGGCAGGGTATTTCTTTAAAACGGAAAGAGATGTGGTCTAAACAAAATCGAAATCAGCAACAAAAACACTATTAGAATTGTGCAAAAGAAATTGCAGTTTGTTATTGTTGTTTAGCATGCAGTCTGCGGAAGAACTTTCACCAGTATTTAAGAACTAGTGCTCATTAGGATTTTCTTAGAGGCTTTGAAGTTTACAGACCCTTTGCTAACATAATTAAAAGTCATCTAATCTTGCTATTTTTTAACCCTATTGTATTTGGGGGGACTTGTGCTCAGAATGGAGCGTAGAATTGAAATATATAAAAAATATAGTGTCCCATTTAAAAATCGAAAGTTGGTGTCATTTTCGGTTAAACCGGAAGTGACTTAAATGTACGTTTTATGGCAATAAGAGATGTTCCAAATTTGGAATCAATAACTTTTAAAATAAAGAAAAAAGGGGGTGTACCTTTTTCTTTTAACACCCGGTATATTATATAAACTTCAGTCATACTTACAACAGTTTATGATGCTGTAAGGAAATTAACAAAATATAGGTACATATTTATTTTTGGCAAAATGTTTAAATTACATTGATATATAAAGGTGTTAATTGTATTCATGGATAACGCACACAGAAACCTAAGTTTATTAACTATAGACGGATCACCATCAAATGTAGCCTACATAAGTACATTATGTAAGGCAGGGGCGGATTTATTTAATTTTAAGGGGGGGCATCCATAAGGAACAAAAATACGCATGATCGTGTCTCATCGCGTGTTGATTATTCTTAGAATAGCCCTAGGGCTTTTGAGTACTCATTTTAAATTATACTAAAAAATATTACTTTGGGGCAAAAACGTGTTTTTTTTTAACATTTTTGTAAATATTCGTATACTTTTTGACAAAATGTGTACCCATTTTCAAGATGGCAAATTAATGAGTTCAGGTAAAAAAAAATAAAAGGTAAGCACGCGCGCGGCAACATTTGACACAGTTGCCGCGATAGAAGAACGCGCGTGGCAGCGGACTCGTTGAAATTTATCTCAAATAAGCTGAATTTTTTAGAAAACCTTACTTATAAGATATTAATAATACATTACTTATTCAGTATAAAAATTAACCAAATCCCATATTTCTAACACCTTCAAAACTTTTTTGAAAAAAGTCAAACCACTGATTTCATTAACTGTTTTACTGGCTATAAAATGATTTTTTTAATTTTCAAAATCGGAAAATTAATAAAAAGTTATTGGGCCTCAAAATACGATAAAAACATGCATAACTTATGCGTCGCACTATGTTGCCAAACAGAAAAAAGTGTTTAAAAATATTTTATCCAATACATAGATAATGAGACAATTACCAGCTTTATTTTAAATAAATAAACTCAATAATAACCCCCGCGTAGCTTTTACTTTATTGAGTGGATAATTATTTATTTCACCCACTCAACTGTCACTTGTCAAATTATTTTCTTGTAAATGTCATTAAAATTTTTAATAAAAATATGAATTTCTAAGCTATTTATTGGATAATACCTTGTATGGCACTCATGGGTAAACCGATACTGCCCTCTCGAAAATTAACCTGCTTGGCTGATGGGCAATATCTTACTTTACCCACTAGTACCATAAATAACTACTTTTGGTGAATTAAATCTTAAATGGTTTACTATACATAAATACCTATTTCTGAGTCAAAATTGAGTTTTAACATTGAGTGGTTCTAGGCAAAAATATTTAAAAAAAAATTGAAAAAAATAAGAACTGTTGTTCTTTGATTAACATTACTTTATAATATAGCCTTTTTTGGACATCACACGTTTTTGTCCCAAAGTAATATTCTTTAGTATAATTTAAAAGGGTAGTAAAATAGCTTTAAAATGAGTACTGAATCAACTTTCTTGGTTTTATATTTCCCGAGATAATCGCAAAAAAAAGATTACGCTGACAAGCGATAATAGCGTGTTTTCGATATTTTCATAACCGGGTATATCCAAAACGGCACTTTTAAAAAATTTAAAAAAAAATAGGAAGTACTTATTGATGGTCTTAACAAGTATGCGAAATATGAAAACAATTGGAGATGGTCGTGTCTCATCGCGTGTTGGTTAGTCTCAGAATAGCCCTATAAAGGTTGGTCCGGAAACGAGCCCTAAGGGAACTACGGCCCTCCTAAGGGTGCGTCTAAAAAAGTTTTTATTTAATATCTTTAGAATCTTCTGAACCACAGTAAAGAATTTTTGCATACGTCATAAAGGCTATTATCCTGTTTTTTTTGTAACTTAAACAGGGGCGAAATATTTGGCACAAAAAAGTGAAAACGCCTCCCAATTGTACGCCCCTGTTTATGGATTTTTTTCATTTTTGGTATGATTGAAATAATTTTTTTTTTCTAAAAAATGACGTTGATAGTACGTGCTATGCTATTAGGGGGTACCCCCATGGCTACGGCTCTGTATACCTAGTTATTTTTTAGGTCCACCCTAATACACAATAGTTTGATCTTGAAAAGTATGAGAACTGCCTTAAATTTTTTAACGCCCTAACAAGTTACAAATTTCTGATTATAATTTAAACAATAAACTTTTTGGAAATGTGACAATAACAAAATTTTCCGCTTATTGGCAATGGACATGGCACATTTACCAAGGAAAATTTATTTTCGCATATTTAGCTTAATTTTTTTATTTTGAAGTTATTTGGCTAATTAAGGGCCACTTGCACCAATGCTGGTTTAACTTTAAACTTGGATGAAATTGACAGCTGACCAATCAGAACGCAGCATTTTTAACTTAAACTCGGTTTAGCTGAGTTAATCCCGTACCAAAATTTAGTGCAAGTGGCCCTAAAACTGACTAGGACTACGAAGAACAACTATCGTAGTTATAAATAGGGGAGGGTCCCGTACCTTGGGCCGTCCTGTACCTCGAGCCACTCCAATCAGGCCTATTCACATGTACCATTGAAATCTATTCAATATTGACAAAAATTACAATCCCATGCAGTTTTAATACAGTTGACTTAAATGACCTTGCAATTTTCGTCAATATTGCCACAAATCTCAATATCAATGGAACATGTGAATAGGCCTGAATAAATACTTTGATATTTCGGGCGGGAAAAGCTGGATTCCTGTAAACGGTCACGCGCGTGTTTGTCATTGGCACCATCCAGTCGATGCTGATTAAATGGACGCTACGTAGGTTTTATCTCGATATTTTTATTTTGCGACTTCAAAGTAAGTGTTATAATATCTAATATGATAATTATAATTCTAATTCTATATTTTTATTGCCTATATAAAGAATGATATTTAAGCTATCAACAGCATTGAATAATATATTTATACAACATACTCAATACATTTTTTCTTTATTCTGCCGATGTTTTTAGGTTATGTGATTTTTTTTATTTATTTATGCACTATCTTGTACCTTAGGCCGGAAGGGGTATGTACCTTAAGCATGTACCTTGGGCATGGCCCAAAAAGATTTCATTCTACAAACAAATTTTTGAAAGAAATTGAAGAAATATTTTCTATTGACAGAGAAAGCCTAGTATTATCTCTACCACAGACTATCCTTCAAGTCCTATTAGAAAGATAAAGAAATATGTTGACTTTTCCCATTGATTTTTCGTCAGACAAGGTAATTTTCGTCATACAAAGTCGAATAGTTGTTAAAATTTCATATTTTATATGTTATTTTGTATAATAAATGCTTAAACACAATTTATTTTTTTCTTTTTTTGCCTTATCTCTCCATGGCTCAAGGTACATTACCATCATATACCTTGAAATTTTAATAAGATTAAATGGGCTTTGGTAGTTTGCGTATGGTTTGATGGGACTTTTTTACAGGGTGAAGGGGTCAAAAATAAAAAACAGATTTGTCTCGGCATGGGTAAAACATTCTAGGACATTATATAGGTACTTACAAAACTATTATTATTTCTGCTTAAAAACGATCCTGTAGAATTATTCCTTAATCTCCTCATATCACCATTAGAGGTCATGGATCCTCTAGAGGAAGACTTAATTGGATTCAGAGTAGGCTTGAACCTCTCCCCCACCGAAGTTTTTCTAATCCGGTCGAAAGTGGGCACAGAACCATTTTTAGGCAACCCTTGAACATGAGTGGTGAAAGCCGGTTGACTCGCATTCCTTGGCATTTTATTCTGGTCAAACTCTGCTGTTTTTTTGATATCCTCCACTCTCGGGTTCTTCCGGATTTCTGCGTTACTATCACCCGGACTTGGTGATCCGGAACTATTATGCTCGGTCACTCTCGCTTCGGTAATTGTCGGTAGTGTAGGTACGGTTGGTATGGGTGTGATAGTATTGCCGCCAGAGGCAAGTTGATCCAAATTCAGACTAGAATGTACACCCGGGTCGATGTTCAAGGGCTGTTTCATCCTTTTTTCCATAGTACCATCGGGAAGTTGGACCATGAAGTACGAACCAGCGATACTACCTCTTTCCATCTGTATTCTACGTTCTTCTGCCATTCGTTGCAGTAACGGTTTTTCTCCACTATCCTTTGGATATTCTAGTGGTCTCATCAACGCTCCGAAGATTACGCAGTTAAGAATTAAACCTGAAAGTAAACGAATGAATGAAGACAATGATTTAAACAAGCTGTGAATTAAAAAATTAAATCCCGACTGCCATGATGAAGCAGAAGAAACGAATGAGACATGAGCAATTTTATATTCAATCTTATAGAAGATGTTTTTTGTTTTCTATTAAACCACTTTTTTATTAAGTGTGCCTTGATGTTTGGGGTGTGCTAAGCTTCTCGTTACTTTAACCGTTTTTAGTAATTACAATCTATTATTGCTCGATCTTGCCAGTATAATTTTAAAAAGTCCAAACGACAACGAGTTTAGTAGAAAAATTTTGATATTACCCTTTAATTTATGAAGCTGGAGTTTGCAACGTTTTTTTTGCATAGAAAATTCAAATAGTATAATAAAGCACTTGTTCCATATCACGTTTTTAGAGCACTAGTACTTTAGAAAACTCGCCGCAAGCGGCTTGTTTTCTACACTTGTACTCGTGCGCTAAAAACGTATGTTATGAAAACGTTGAAAACGTCAGCTTCATTTTAATTTGAATTACTTTACAATTTATTATTCCATCGAATCTATTTTCTAATCATCATACAGAGTGTTATTGGTAGCGTGCAGAGTTGACTCTTGGTACTGAAGAGGGCCAGCAGCCCGAAACTGTCAGTCTACCAATATCACTCTGTATGATGATTAGAAAATAGATTCGATGGAATAATAAATTAATATTTTTATAATTTTGTTTAAAATTAAAAATTTCTGTTCTTGGTACTATGTGCTTGAGACACACAAGTCTTCAACTTGCTACCATTCAAAGTCTCCAGACTAGGAGAGGTATGAGTAGTTGTCTGCATCTAACAATAGATGGCGTACAAGTCTACATAAATCTAATGACTATATTCCTTTTTCGAATAAAGTCTAAAACCGTTTTCTTAATCAGCAGAGTTGACTCTTGGTACTGAAGAGGGTCAGCAGCCCGAAACTGTCAGTCTGCCAATATCACTCTGTACGATGATTATAAAATAGATTGATGGAATAATAAATTAATATTTTTATAATTTTGTTTAAAATTAAAAATTTCTGTCCTTACTTTACAAGTACAAATTAGAAATTTATTAAAATCATCTTTTATTTTATCAGAAATAAACCTTGTAGTCTCTGATTTATTTTTTTTAATTTTCTATAACTATTGCGCCTTGCGCTTTTTTATATGTTTATATGTTTTTTTCTTATTCTATAGACTAGATTTCCTTACCTGCAAGAATCAGATTAGCTCCTCGCCAGCCAAACTCTTCTAGTAGTATCGTCGCTAAAGGTGCAAAAGCGAAGGTACCGACACCTGACCCGCAGACAGCGATACCAGTCGCTAAAGAACGTTTCGTTTCGAAGTAATAACCGACACAAACCACAGCTGGGAGGTAAATCAAACCGAAACCAACTCCACCGATAAAACCGTAAATCAGCATCAACCAGTTAACAGAAGGACTAATAATAGACAACACAAAAGCAGCGGTAGAGATTAGGCTACCCGCCATGCATACTGCTCTACACCCGAACTTGTTTGTCAGCGCACTCACTACAGGTCCCGCACAAAGGTACATTCCCGAAAGTAAACTGCCCACCCAGGCCATGCTGCTGGTGGTGACTCCATAGTATTGAGCCATGGCAGGCAGGAAGATTCCGAAGGTATAAGCGATGCCGTCCACGATCATGTTGCACATGAAGGAGGCGAATACGACCACCCAACCATAGCCACCATCCGGTGGGGGCGGCAGGTCGTGGTAGTCGCAGTACGATATGCCATCGTCGTCCTCTTGTTCTTGTTGTTCGGCCGTTAGACGGGCGGCTTCCTCGCATGCTACCTCGCTGTCAGTCTGGAAGAGAAAAAAAATAGGTTTATTTGCATATTTGAAGTATTTGAAGCGGTCTATGCACGCTCGAACATGTTGGGGGAGCATGTTGGTAGAATGGTTGGTACCTAGCTGACATGCTCGAACGTGTGTGGGAACGACGAGCTGAGTTGGTGGTTCGCGTGTTGGGCTCGAAGCTCGGCTTGTCGATTCCTTCCATCACGAGCCGAGCGCCCAACATTATTTTTTTATTAATAATAAAAATGAAGTGAGGCTCGCGGAGTTTACTTGTTGGCATACCGGTTCAAAGAAACCGCTTGAACATGTTCGGTTCAGAGTTGAACTCGAGCTATTCTGCCGAGTCCAACATGTCGAGCGTGTATGTGTTACTCCATTTGAGGTTTAACCCTTTGGGACCCAATTTATTTTGAGTTTTGGAGACCAAAGGGTTAACGCATCTTTTTGTAAATTGAGATAGTAGAACTGAAGTAACTTAACTTCAATATTATTAACCCTTTAGGTACGAGCAAAAACTATTCCACGATGGACAGGTTTAAATTGAATGTCTAACCTTGCGTGAAGTGAAATTTTAGTAATTTCTACTAGGGACCAAACATACAATTAATACCTTGCTTCCATTTTACGACTTTTATCTTCATATATAATATTTTAATAAATGTTTTAATATAAAACAAACATAAATAGATTTCTCAATCTAGTTCTTAACTAACCCTTTGAAATAAAATTTCTGTATGATAATTTCCATCGTGATGTAATTCTTCTTGCAAGGATTCTAACATCTATCAAAAGTAGTGACATTTCTTCCACTGATGTCAAAGAAATTTTCTTTGACACTAGTGGAAAACTAAAAAACCTAACTGTCGATACCATGGTAATGAATTTCAACAAGCTGTGGAGTTCTCATTCTATGGTATACTCGGCGCAGTTGCAAGTAGCTTTTAAGCTAACTATTAAAATAGTTATTTATGGTAGGTACAGTTGGATCCGAAAAAAAAACAAGATAGAAAATCTAGTTGTGTAAATTGAATAATTGTTTACAAAAAATGCAGTTGTCAATGTTGACAATATTTGTCAAAATTATTTATAATTATTATTTTTCTATAGATTACACTAGGCAACAAATCGCAACTTTTGTTTTTGCCCCGATCGGAAAGTAAATTTTTCTTACTAATTCGAGGGCATAGAATCTGAATCTGACCTTAGAAAAATTCCAGCACCTAAAATTTTTGAGATATAAGTTCAGGTAATAATGACGTTTTTTTTCAAAATCTTTAAAAAAAAGTGTAAAATTTTGAAAATTTTAGTGTATATTAAAAAAAATACGAGGAATTCAAAAATCTATATGTCAAGAAGCTACTGTCAGAGTAAGTACGAGAAAAAAAAATAAAAAGGTTAAAATGAAAGTGCAGAGTTTACTTAATTGCTCATTTGTGGCAAAACTATCAAATTTTTTTAAAAACTTTATAGAACTTAATTTGTATATTATAAAATTCTCTACAAAAATTTTTATACAAATATTTTTTTATTTTGCTTAGTTTGTTCCTAAAAAGTAAATAAATGAAAAAGATATAAAATTAAAGTACACAGTGTAAACTTTTTTCCCGAGCCCAAAAAATATATTTTTCTTATCAATTTAAAGGCGCAGAATCCAAATTTGACCTTAAAAATAATTCAAAACGTCTTATTTTTTAAATTTTAGTACATGCAATTATGCCAATTTAAAAATAATTTATAAAACAAAATATTGTGTATTTTTTTTTGTTTTTTTAATGGTTCTACATCATAAAAATGTTACTTTATTACATAAGAACCATAATACGTAAAATTTTTTTAGTTCATTTTTGACCCCCTAGTAATGATTTTTGACAATTTTTAGCATGAGTGCGTGGCGATAAGCTTGTCCCCTTATGCACCCTTCTTCTTACCCTCCACCCCTACTTAGTTTTGTCACATTATCCATTTTTTTAAATATTTTTTTTTTCATAATATCCCTATTTATTCTACCTATGAATTTAAAGTTTCTATGTTTGAAGTTGGGTATTTTTTAACTAATATTGAGTCGCCGAATCCAAATTTGTCCTTGGAATATTTTTGTCTCCCATGATTTTAGAACAAAAGAGGGATAACATAATGATTTTTTAACATTTTTATCTTATTTTTCTCAGAAAACTTAGGTAATAGAAATATTCTGAGGCCAGATTCGGTTTCAGCGACCCAAAATTAGTTAAAAAACATATGACTCCAATCGGGGCAAGAAACCGTGTTGCCTAGTGTTATTTTAATAATTAATATAATCTATAGAAAGTGCATTTTCTATTAAAAACCATGTTTTTTCCATGCCTTTTTCTAAAGTCTTTTTTTACCCAGTCCGAGTTTAAAATAGGGTTTAAAATTTCTTCAAAAAATCATTTTTTTTTGAAAAAATATTAATTTCATGATGCTAAATTATATTTTTAAACTAATTTTAAACAAGCATTGAAGATATGTAATGCTACGCATGCCATTATATATTATTTACAGTAAATAGTATATTGCATTTTCCCAAATACCTAAAATAATTAAAAGAAAAATATATTTTTTTTAAAAAGGTATTTTTTTGAAAAAAAAAAAGTTAAAAAGTATTTGGGAAAATGCAATATGCCATTTACTGTGAATTATATATCGAATCTTGAAGGAATTTTTTGGGTTTCCAAAAAAAAATACCCCCAAAAAAGCATTATTGAAGGGTGTAAAAAAATTATTTCGAAATTTGTGTTAAAATTCTTCCCTGGATATTTTATTATATTGCAAAAATTTTCCACCAGTTGGCCAAATTTAGTTTTTAAATTTAAATTACATTGTTAATATAAAATTGACTCAAATTAATTAAAGTACAGTTACAGACAATTATAGTTATTAGCACAATTAAATTTAAGTGTTTTAAAACATTTTAAATATCATCATAATATCACGTGAAATAAAAAATCTTTTTGAATTTGAATATTCCATAAAACTAAATAGAATAAAACTTTCGTGCAAGAAGAAGTTTATTAAAACTTTTGTTTTTAAATATTAAAATTTGTCCAGTTTGAAAATTCATTCATGGTTCTGAACTTCTTATAGTGAAGTGGTTTATTATAAAATAATTAAAAAAGGCTTATAATCGACTTCACGTTAATTTTATTATTGAAAACAATTAGTGTGACCGCGGTTTGGCTATAATAGATATAGCATCTACGGACTTAAATACATATAATGGGACATCTTTAACATTCTGGTCATAAATAACACTAAGGACATTACACAATTAATAAATTAGGTTACAGATTAAAAATATGCATTTTCAGTGGCATGAATTAGGTTATGTTTACCGATTAATCGGTAAACATAACAGATTAAAAATATGCATTTTCAGTGGCATGAATTAGGTTATGTTTACCGATTAATCGGTAAACATAACCTAATTCATGCCACTGAAAATGCATATTTTTAATCTGTAACCTAATTTATTAATTGTGTAATGTCCTTAGTGTTATTTATGACCAGAATGTTAAAGATGTCCCATTATATGTATTTAAGTCCGTAGATGCTATATCTATTATAGCGAAACCGCGGTCACACTAATTGTTTTCAATAATAAAAAAAAAATTAACGTGAAGTCGATTATAAGCCTTTTTTAATTATTTTATATTAAAATTTGTTCGGAAAGCTCATTATCAGTAGTCGGCGAATTTCCAGCACTCGCATAGGCGCCGCGTCGACTCTAGCGTTGAGGCGAGGTTTTAAATATTTACATTTTTATTTCTTTTTATCTTGATTTTTTTAATGATTCCATTTAAACGAGTAAGGTGGGAAAAAAGTTATCGACAACTAAAAATTAAAAACTTTCGTATTCTTAAAAGATAAAAATCGAATGCAAAAAACCTTACAAAAAATGTTTAAAAAACTTAAAAATATATAGTTAAATAGAGAATTTTATAATCTTTAAAATGATGTATCACACGACCCCCCTTTCTATTTAAAAAAATGTCCCCCATGCCCCCAGTCCACATTTTAAGAGCTGAATACATAAAATATATTCTAAAAGATAGTTTAAGTTGTCTTATTTAAATGTTCTAAATTTAAAGTCGATATCTCAACTTTTTCAAAATTTAAGAGGGGGGGGTGACTTTCACGGTATATCAAAAAATATATAAAAAGTTTCTATAATTATATGCCCATAACTGATGGAGCTACGCGCCTTTAAGAGTAGGTTCCAAAAATTCCATTTATATTTAATAACCCAGGAACCCTTTCTGTTATAGCAACGAGGTTTTGCGAGTGATCTATCCTCAGCCAGGGCATTGCAGGGCGCCCAAAATGGCAGTGGGCCTTATCACTTTTTTGCCTCAAACTTTTTGCTGATTGACTTTTTTGTGGGTTTATTATTAGAATAGTATACCTCAGGTAAAAATACATTTAAAATGTTCTGTTATAGTAATGTCATACTATGACATACTATGACATTTTCATAGATTAACCGTTTTGAAGAAAAATACAACAATTAAAGGCAATGTTATACGTTTTGACAACCAAAAATTTAACACAAAAATGTTGAAAACCAAAATTTCAATGATGTGAGTTACTGTACAGTTGGTTTCAACAAAACTGGAAAAGTGAGGTTAAGTAAAATTTCATGTTTTCCATAAAATTTAGTTGTGTGAATGTGGATTATTTAAATGGGGTTATACCTGTTTGAAAAATAAGGTTAGTTTAACCATGTCAAAAATCATGTTATTCTATGCATTTGTGTTTAGTAAATACTATTTGGATTTTGAAGCGTATCTCTATTGTTAATTACTGTATTTCTGCTCTAAAATATCCCTATTCTAAAATGTCTATTATTAAATTCCCTTATCCATATATTTTGTATCTAATAAACTTGTTTTAAATACCTTTATTTTTAAAAAACACTACTAGTATATTGGTCTCCTACAACAAGGTATTCCTCATAGATCCTTAATTTAAAAATTATAATTATGGGTTTTACACCAGTATTCTTCGAGTATTCTTGTTTTTCTGCTTTACCTCTCCCAATTTTAAAAAAATACACCAACATTTTTTGACTTTGACATTGATGTGGCAATATCAATATTGACACTAAATTTATTAACAAATAAACAAATATTTGTCAAATGAAAGATAGTTCACAATGTATTTTTTTTATATAACCCCACTTTTCCAGTTTTGTTGAAACCAACTGTACATCAAAAAGTAAGAAAAAAGTTTATATACATTTACTTCCAGAAATCGATTCTAAGACAGTTACACCAAGTTTAAAGGGCGGCCATGGTATAATACGTTTAAAAGGTATTCTTGGACCTACATGTATTTTAATTTTTCTTAGCTTTTAATGTAGAATGACCCTGCATTATTGAAATTTTTGGTTTTTATTTTTTTTTTAATTTTGGGTTTTCGAAACGTGTAGTTTTGCCTTTAATTGTATTTTTCTCGAAAATGGTTAATATAAATATATAGTATATTACTAGTGTGGAAATTGCCATATTTCACGCGAGTGGGAAGATTTACCAACGAGCCGCCAGGCGAGTGAAGAAACCCCACGAGTGTATGAAATACACTTTCCAGACAGTTATGTACACTATTTTTCCTACGATCCCAAAAAAATATGAAGTTTCTTATTTTAAAATTTTTTAATTTTTATTAATTTTTAAGAAAAGCAAAGCACAAAATAATAATAAATAGCATACAAATTTATATATGTATTTCAAACAGGAAATATTATTTTCATTTATCTTTAGTTTTCTTGGTTTTATATTTAATATAATATACGTATTATTATATTACATAGCTGTTTAATGGGTTGCCTATATTTAGATTTCTGTGGTTATGCTGCCATATAAGACAGTAAAATTGTACATTTCATAAGAAAAATAGTGTTTATTTTGATGTTTTTTATAAAATGTAAGGTAACTAAATCAAAATTAAGTAATTTTTATAAAATCTAGACAGTAATGGTCAAAATTGTAACGTTATAAATATAGTTTCTATTTTTGACATGAAAAACAGAAATATTTGGATTAAAAAACATAAAATATATCAAAAAAGGCTGTGGTGAAAGTTGGAAAATGGCTTATAAAACAAGGTGAATAAAAATCGTAGAATCTACGAGGTAAATATCTAAATAAAATTAGGCCACCCCTACATAAATATCAAACTAGGGTGATATGAAAATATCAAACTAGTGTGATATAAGGCATTTTCTAAAGGACAAAAGAGTGTGCTAAATGTCATTTTCATAGAGGATCGTAGAAAAATAATATTATAGGTACATACTACTACATACTACGGCATTACAAAAAGAATACGTTTTTTTGTATTTTTACCTGAGAAATAGTAGTATTATAAATTATAATTAACCTACGAAAAAGTTAATCAGCAATAAATTATAGAATAGTAAATATTTAGAATTTTTATGATATATAATATCTTAGTAATTTAACTTTACATAAATGCATATTTAACATCTATCATTTACATTTAGTTACATGATACACACGTGTCAAATAAATAGATTTTTTAGCAATAACAATATTAATAAATTAAAAAATTATATAATTATCTACCTACTTAAAAAATATACCTAAACTTTTAAAAGCAATAGTTAAAAAAACTGTAATAGCCTTTGATAGCTGATTTTGAACAAAAAATACAAAAAAAAAAATATTTCGAAAATAAAATTTTAAAAAATCAAACGAAACAAAAAGATATATTTGCAAAAAGCAAAAAAAAAGTACTAAATTTTTTTTTTTTCGAAAAAAGAGATTTTAAAAACATGTCAGCGCCGCAGGCGAACTTTCAAGGTCACGCATGTTTCAAATTAAGCTGTTTTATAAAACTTTTTTTGGTCAACGCGTGGTCAGGCCTTGGATTACATGATCATAAAGCTGCAGAAATCAAATACCCCAAAAGTAGGAAGTACCTAACTATTTGGAATCTAGTTAAATGTTTTTTTCATAATATAAGAATCATTTCGATCAAGTTTTGCAAAAAGGGACTAATGTTGTTCAACATTTTCAAAAAAATTAAAAATTTGTTAAACTAAATTTAAATCTGGCATTTTTCTTCGATTTAAAACATCTTTTTGCTATATCTACTTTTTGTGCTTTCATAAATAAAGGCAATTTACCTCCAAGCTAGATTCAGTTTTCGATCTCCAGCGTATACAGAATAATTCAATTTCAATTTTCAATTTATTTATTAAAGTAAATGTTTACATTATTTATAAATATCCAAAGTGTTTGATTAGTATAATATAAATTTGATGGAAAGCATATTTATATTAATTTAAAAAAATTATTTATTACATGCATATTCCTAAGCACAAGTGCTTGTGTTGAACAGCAGTTATTTGTAACAAACCACCAAATTTTATTGTTTTAGTTTTATTTATTTGTTTGTGGAACAGAAAGAAAAAAAAAATCGAAAGAAAAGATACATAAAATAGTGTAGCAAATCATATTATTTTATTCTTTTTTCTTACGATTTCATTTTTATTATTATTTTTTTTATGTAGTTCTTGGGCATAATAGGTATTCCTCTGCCCTATTATTCATTAAATAAATAAAAAAAAAATAGACTATGGGTTATAAACAAAATTTTGTTAAGAATTAATTAAGTGATTAATAATACAAAAGTAAAAAATATTTCGAAAATAAAATTTTAAAAAATCAAACGAAACAAAAAGATATATTTGCAAAAAGCAAAAAAAAAGTACTAAAAATTTTTTTTTTCGAAAAAAGAGATTTTAAAAACATGTCAGCGCCGCAGGCGAACTTTCAAGGTCACGCATGTTTGAAATTAAGCTGTTTTATAAAACTTTTTTTGGTCAACGCGTGGTCAGGCGTTGGATTACATGATCATAAAGCTGCAGAAATCAAATACCCCAAAAGTAGGAAGTACCTAACTATTTGGAATCTAGTTAAATGTTTTTTTCATAATATTAGAATCATTTCGATCAAGTTTTGCAAAAAGGGACTAATGTTTTTCAACATTTTCAAAAAAATTAAAAATTTGTTAAACTAAATTTAAATCTGGCATTTTTCTTCGATTTAATTTATTTTGTTTTTATTTTATTCTTTTTTCTTACGATTTCATTTTTATTATTATTTTTTTTTATGTAGTTCTTGGGCATAATAGGTATACCTCTGCCCTATTATTCATTAAATAAATTAAAAAAAAATTAGACTATGGGTTATAAACAAAATTTTGTTAAGAATTTTCCGAGTGATTAATAATACAAAAGTTATATGGTGCCAATTTTTGGCCGTTACTGTTTTGCCAAGTAATCAACAGAGGTATTGACACGGAAAAAATATACTGCCCAGTAAAAGAGCTTTCCGAGTTTTCACCTCCGCGCGTAAAATGTATTTTTTATTATCAGATTCACTTTTAGCAACCTTAAAAATATACCGATTTTCACGAAAACTACCCCCCGCCTCTTAGGGGGTGGAGTTAGAACTTGTTTATTATCAGATTCCCTTTTAGCAACCAAAAAAAGCCCAATATACCAATTTCCACAAAAACTACACCCACCCCTAAGGCTTTAAGGGGGTCAAATTAGAAAAATGTTATTATAAGATACAGTTTTAGCGACCTCAAAAACTTCAATATAAATATTTCCAAGTAAACTACCCCCTGCCCCTTTGGGGGTGGAGTTAGATTTTTTTATAATCAGATTCACTTTTAGCAACCTCAAAAATCCCAATATACAAATTTTCACGAAAACTACCCCCACCCCTCGAGGGGTGGATTTAGAATTTTTATTATCAAATTCACTTTCATCAACCTCAAAAATCCCAATATACCAGTTTTCACGAAAACTACCCCCACCCCTCAGGGGATGAAATTAGTAAAAAAATATTATCAGATTCATATTCGTCAACCCGAAAAACCCCTATATGCCAATTTTTACGAAATTATTGAAAATATATTAAAATGTATAGCAATTTTCAAATTTTTCTAAAAAAATGTATTTTTCCCCATTGCCGCATCCCAATGTTCACCAAAAACAATCAAACCAAGCGAGAACTTTTGCTAACATACCTGTATGCCAAATTTCAAGTCTCTAGCTTAAAGCGTTCCAAAGTTATCGTGCCCACAAGATCTACCGGACAGACCGTTCGACAATTTTTTTTTGCTTGAAATTGATTTGTAAAACGCAAAAATACGCAAAAATTTTTTTTCCGCATCCCAATGTTCACCAAAAGCTATCAAACCAAGTGAGAACTTTTGCTAACATACCTGTATGCCAAATGTCAAGTATCTAGCTTAAAGCGTTCCAAAGTTATCGTGCCCACAAGATTTCCCGGACAGACCGATCGACAATTTTTTTTGCTTGAAATTGATTTATATCGACATGAAACTTAAAACAAAACGCAAAAAAGGTTTTGCCGCATCCCAATGTCCCTAAAGATTTCCCGGACAGACCGACCGACAATTTTTTTTGCTTGAAATTGATTTATATCGACATAAATCGTAATAAAACGCAAAAATATGCAAAAAAAATTGAAAATTTTTGCACGAATACAAGGCTTCTTGAAAATTTGAAAATTTTCAAAACTTTTGAGGTGTTTGGGAAATGCAAAAACTTAAGACTTTTTTTTAAATTTTTTGTCTGCGGCGCTTAGCATAATAAGTTATGTTTTAAGAGGTTTCACCTACTTAAAAGTATTTGAAGTTTTATAAACATAATTATTAGATATTAAATTACTTGCTTTTCGAATTCCCAGAAATTGTTTGTCCTGAAAACTGTAAACTGTAAAAAATTTCGCCTGCGGCGCTAAACTTTATTGCCAATAATGTGATATTACAAATTTAATTTTTAAATTTTATTTCCTCTGTCTACTTGAAGTTTTTTTTAATAAATTGTTTTTCAAATTTCGAAGTAAAAATGCGTGACCTTGAAGCTTCTAATCAAAATTGACTGCGGCGCTAAACTTGTTTACCAATATAGCAAAAAAGTCTGGCTTGTAACTTAAAAAAAATTGATTCTTTAAGAAAAATCCCGTGGTCGTCCCTACTCAGCCTCCCCTCCCCCCCACCGCCGCCACTGCTCTTACAGGAAAAATCTAACACTTATCTAAAATTAGACCTGGATTTTAGCGTACGTGCTTGAAGTGGAAAAGCACAGATTACTTTTATTGGAAATTTTAATGTCAATTAAGAAGTCGCAAAAGGAATTTTATTATATTTAAATGAAGGCATTTTATTATATTTAAAATGTAAATTTAATTTTTAAATTGAAAATAAATTTCATATTTTTTTAGTCATAGACCCACTTTGTCACAAAATGCTATTTTTGAGTAGGTAAGTAATTAATGCAGATAATTATCTGTGTACTCACGTGTTTCTGTGAAGCACGTTTACTCACGTGGTCCAATGAAACACTGTTCCCAGGAACAGGTCGACAAAAAAGATTGGGAAAGGGTGTGGCAAGACACCAAATTTTTGCAAGCGTCAGAAAAATTATCTGACAGGGCAGTAAAAATATGTAGTGCATTTTTGTAATTTTGCCATCTGCCACCATTTTTTTTTTTTTGGGTGACACACATCCCTACTCATCATATCTTTACTCACACACATCTCTACTCACACACAACTGTACTCAAACACATATCTACTCAAGCACATCGCTACTTAAACAAATCTCTACTCACACATATCTCTACTTTATCACAACTACTCACTCACAACTCACTGTCGACAGTCATTAATATAGATTTACTTTGACATTTATTTGAAAACTAGGATACTATGGCGGAACAAAGCACTAATCTAAATTAATTTAATATGTTTTCCCGTAAATAGCTTATAAGATTGTTTATTGTAAACAAAGTTTATTACGGGACCCCGCGGGGTTTATTTCTATAACAGTATTAGAGAATTAAATAAATTTGTTTGCAATAAACAAACTTGTAGACTTAGTCCAGTCATATAACGAAAAATTCCTATGTTAAATTACATTAAATGTACAAGGGCTGATATTTTAAAGGGTAGTAGTGGATATAGTGGATAGTAACAGAACAATCCTTGTATCCCTTGAAATTCTCTATAAGTTTAATATATTATAAATTTTTACTTTGGTATGGTTACAGAAGGCGCAACTGGACTTTCAGCGCCTATTGTAACCGTAACAAAATACTTATGAAAATACATAATGTATAAAACATATAGAAAATTTCAAGAGCTACAAGTTTGCTCATAATCACTTTTATCCTCCGGTGAATAATTTGGCTGAAAAATCGAAAAAAACAACTTCACCCCCAACATGGTAATTTTTGAATATTTATAACTCGATTGTTATTAATATATTAAAAAATATATTCAAACAACAATTTTTGGAAATTTTCTCCTCAACAAAATTGGTTATATGCATTTTTATAGTTAAGATGCATAATTAGCGAGATAACCGCACTCACCCCTAAAATTCAAGATAGCGGGCACCCCTTACGCAAATCACCCGGTGAAAAACTAACAGGAGTGTTCTGTTACGAAAAAAAAAATTAATTTAGATTAATGCTTTGTTCCGCCATGCTATCCTAGTTTTAATCAAATAAATGTGAGTAGAGTTGTGTGTGAGTAGAGATGTGCGGGAGTAGAGATTCGGTGAGTAGAGTCTCACCACCAACTGATAACTAAAAAAAGCTCATCATTCATTTATTTAAAAGTTTAAAATTTTATCAACTCGAGCTACTCGGAAAATTATTGAGGGGGCAGTTTGCTCTCCCTTGGGCCCGTCCCTGACTGTTCCATATATCGCTTTTAAAACGTGTTTTTATCTAATACCTATTTATTGCCTAAAATACTATACTACATAACTATACCAAAGAGGAAAGTAAATTTTTCATATTCCTTTCGAGTAATGTACACTATTTTTTCTACTAAAGTAAAACGCATGGTTTCGAACGCGTGGGAAATTAATTATTTTGATCGATTTTATGAAATTAAAACGCCATATTTTAAATAATTAATAAACAAATATCGGGACTAGGACTTTAAATAAAAACACTAAATTTTATGCACTAGCGACGTTTCGTCTTTAATCAAGACTTTATCAAGCTAAAAGAGAGATAAAGTCTTGATTAAAGACGAAACGTCGCTAGTGCATAAAACTTAGTGTTTTTATTTAAAGTCCTAGTCCCGATATTTATTTATTAATTGTATAATCAAAGGACACTAATATAATTTGATATTTTAAATAATGTATAATATTTTAGGTTGCTGAATTGAAAATTAAATATCTGCATTTAACAGTTTCACAAAATAATTTAGCGTCTACATTTATTAAATATCCAATTTAAAATCGATGAAAATTACATTTTTTGCGCGGCCAAGACTAATTTGACGCTTTAATTTGCGGGACTAAACATGCCGTTTTTCTCCCTAGGAAAAAAATTACAGCAACCTTGATAACACAGGCCCACAAAAAAAGTTGTCCGTGCTGGGGTTAAGGCCCACCATTTCTTATGTATTTGGGATGCTCAACACGAAGTTGCCATAAAAAGGGTAACTCATGGGCTCATTTTTTCGCTACACTGAAAAAACTGACTAAAATTGTAAAAATTTCACATTATTAGTCAGCAATTTCAGTGTAGCAAAAAAAATGAGCGCATGAAGTGCCTTTTTTATGACAGATTCGTGTTCAGCATCCCAAAATACATAAGAATAGGTGGGTCTCAACCCCAACACAGACAACTTTTTTTTCTTTGTGGGCCTTATAAAAAAACACAAAAAAAGTTGTCTGTACTGGGGTTGAGACGCACCTATTTTTATGTATTTTGAGATGCTGAACAAGAATGTGCCATAAAAAAGCAATGTAAGGGCTTATTTTTCTTCTACACTAACAAAACCGTCTAAAATGGTAAAAATCTCATCTGAAATTTCAGTGTAGCAAAAAGATGAACCCACAAAGTGCGTTTTTTATGAGAGATTCGTGTTTAGCATCCCAAAATACATAAGGGGTCTCAACACCAGTAGAGCACTAGATAGGTTGGTTTGTTAGGGCAGGTTGGTAGCTTACAGACTACACAAACGACTCAAAAGCCCACCTACCCTAACAAACTACTTATCTAGTGCTCTAAACACCAGCACAGACAACTTTTTTTTGTTGGCCTGTGTAATTAATCAGGTAAATGGTACAAGCAACTGATCTCTTTAGGCAACAGGCAACAAATATGTAGGTAAAATAAAAACAACATGGGCAACTAAAATACACCACGAAAGTTCTGTGACAGAACACCCACAACTCTGTTGTGACAATTGTTTTCGAGAGTTTTTATTATTTTTTAAAAGTTTTAAATTAGGGTCTCAGACAAATGTAGAAAAAAAATTCAGTAGAATAAAAAATCGGTCGAAATGATTTTTGTTAAAAGAATAATTGCGATCGAAAGAATATATGGTAGAATAAAAATTTGGTAGAAAAATAACACATTCCCGCAAAAAAATAAAAGTGGTTTGCTCCGGCGCCATTTTTTCTGAAAAAATTACGTTAATCGGAATTTTCTTAAAGAAATTCAGCATTTTTCGATTTTTTAAAAAGTTTAACTCCCCATAACTTTTTTATGTTTAGGGGGATTACTTTCAAAAATAATAGGGATCTTCCCTCTATAGAAGTTGATTTTTCCTGAAAATTTCAATACGATCGGATTATTAGTTCTTGAGTTATCATGTCTACAAAAATCGTGACATCGGAGAGACAGTCGGACAGACGGACATTTGAAAAAAAAAGTTGCTTATTTTTTCATGAAACAAATTTATATCCAAGAATTTTTTGTCTATGACGATTTTTGATGTTTTTTTGAAAATTCGAAACTACCGTATATTATTCTAGCGCTGGCGCTGTGAATAATATAATAATAACGATAAGTTAAACAATTATTTAAAACCCCCTAGTTTTGAAAATCGCCCTCTTGCTGCGGTGCCATTTTAATTCTTTTCCAGATTTGGAAAATGTGTTGAGCCCCCTGTGTTTTCCATACGTTTTGGGTAATAGTAATTTCTGCATTTACAAGCAATTCATTTGCAACAAAAGACGACCAATTTAGTTCAATTCAAAGAAGCTGAATATTCATATTAACGTCAATCAATTTAATTGTTTTGAGTATACACAATGCCATTTATTGCTGCCTACTAGAATATTCTGCAGTTAATTTATTTGAATAAAAATGTTTATCGTATAATTATACTGTGTAGTGATGTAAAAAACCGTTTACTTGATATTTTTAGCTTTTAAAATTTAGGCCATAGGAGGTTTTTTTTAATAGATTATCTGATAGAAAGATTTAAAATATACCGGGTATCCCACCAGGTTCTTGACAAGCTATATCTCCGTTATTTGAAAAGATAGAATTTTTTGCAAAAAAAAGCGTTAAATGGGAGCCGTTGAAGTTTTTATTCACGTATCCAAAACCAACCCTTGCTTACCCACCCCCCAACTTTTGTTTTTCAAATAGCATCCTTCCATTTTTATCAAAGCATATGAAAGTACATTTCATTCTGAATTCAACCATGTATTATAAGTGGTATCTTATCATTTAAGGGGCTCCAAATAACAATTATTATTTATTAATAATAGAGTGGTATTTAGAACAAAGTTGCAGGTGGTTCCAGGAGAGTGGGTTATTAAGGGTGGATTTTGGATACATTAATCAGTTCTCTTTTAGATATAATCTAACTTGTTTTTGGAAAAAAAATATGAAAAATATTGCTTGTGATCTGATGGGGTTGTAATTTGGAGCCCCTTAAAAAAATAAGATATCACTTATAATATATGGTTAAATTTAGAATAAAATGTGCTTTCATATTCTCTAGTAAAAATAGGGGGGTGCTATTTAAAAAACAAAAGTTGAGGGTGGTTCCAAGAGGGTGGGTAAGTAAGGGGTAGTTTTGCATAAGTCAGCAAATTCTACTTTGACTCGCATTTACTTTTGTTTTTTTTTCAATTTTTTTTATCTTTTTAAACAACGGAGATATAGCCCATTTAAAACCTGGTGGGACAATATTATTAATAAATAATAATTGTTATTTGGTGCCCCTTTAAGAAATAAGGTACTACTTATAATACATGGTTGAATTAATAATAACATTTACTTTCATATTCTTTGATAAAAATGGGGGGTGCTATTTGAAAAACAGAAGTTGGGGGTGGTTTTAAGGGGGTGGCTAAGCAAGGGGTGGTTTTGAACACGTCAATAAATACTTCAATGGCTCCCATTTAACGCCGTTTTTTGCAAAAAATTCTATCTTTTAAAATAACGGAGCTTGTCAAGAACCTGGTGGGACACCCGGTATACGCATATATTTTAAATCTTTCTATTAGATAATGATATTTCTCTATTCTTTATCAAGTACTACAAATATTTGACCTGTACTATTACTATATTTAGTACTATAAATATTTTTATGACATACATATTCCAATACTTATTTGTAAGTCAAAAGGAATGAATAAATGAATTTGTATTAATTTGTATTTAGATGTATACATTAATTTAAAGCAAATAAAATGTTCTATTCTACCATATATTTTTCCGAGTATTTTTCAATTAAAAAAAAAAACAAGGTTTTGATTTTTCAACAGCTTTCGCTAGCTAAAAATTCGATTTTTTAAGATTTTTTATCGGAAAATTTTAATTTATATCATTTAAAGTTGTTTAAAAGTATATTTTACGTTTTTGCATAATGAAATTAATCATTTACCAAAATATGTTTATTAAACATTGTTTAATTTCAGAGATATTTTGAGAACTCAACACTGCAAAATAGGTCCTATCAAATCTTACGTAAACGGTCCTATGAAATCTTACGAAAATCCCTTCTAAAGTAGGAAATTGTAGGAAATATCCAGGGCCTGACATAAGGGGGGTACTGGGAGGGTTTGACACCCCCCAAAGTTTTTCCAGTCGGCAAATCTTTGAGAGTCATTCGGCAAATGTTTGTGGTGAGGACCTTTTTTTAGCCATTAAAAATTCCGTGCTGGGGCACAAGTTTGGTTTGGACCATCAGACACAGAGCTTTTTTTCTTGAGGGTATTTTTTTGGGGGCCATTTTTTTTTAGTAGGGGCGTCAAGTTTTGGTTGCGCCCTGACGAAACTTTTTCCATTCGGAAAATCTTTGATCCATTCTGTAAATTTGTTTTGGAGTGAGGAACTTTTTTTTTAGTCATCAATATTTTCTTATTCGGTATTTTTTTATTCTTATTCGGCATTTTTGCTAGTCACACCCCCCCAAAGAAAATGCCTTTATCCGGCCCTGGAAATATTCCATTAACTTGATAGGGTTTTTACGAATTTGAAGCCGTATGGTCCACTTAGAAAAGAGCCTGCACATTTGCTGCGCTTTGTGCCCCTATCGTTCTGGGGGAGTAAAAAAAAATATAGCGCCGCAGGCGATTTTTTTTTTAGAAATTTTATAGAATATTTTAATTTTAAAAGTGTTACTATTTAAAGTTTAAATGCAAGAAATTTTTTACGAATTTGAAGGGCAAGAAACCGTGTTGCCTAGTGTAATAGAAGTATGGATGATAGGCTCATTCGCAAAAAACATACACCTAATAGGTTTAAAATTATGCTGAAACCCGGTAATTTTATATTAGGATTTAAAAATATTAATTTTATTGCAATAAGTGGGCAGGACCTATTTAAATATTAAATTTAATATATACTTATTATTCGATCAACAATAACCGCTGTTTGAAAAACACCTTATTGAAGCCAAGGAAATCTAGGTAATTTTATTATTTTACAGATTTGTTATGTCATTAATTTATTTTTAAAATTAAACTTTCATGCAGTTCTTAAAACAAGTATGCATTTTTATGACAAAAATTAAAATTTTGCATTACCTTTTATAGGTATTGCAAAATTTAACAAGCCGTGAAGACATGATGAATGGTTCGCATTCTACTCGCAGTCGCAAGTAGCTTTTTTCCTGGTACAGTTCGAAGCTCGGTTCGAAGTAAAACTTAAATTGTATTGGGATCTAATTTTCAAGTTTTTTTCACTATAACTTGTTTGTTTTTAAATAGATTTTTTGAAATTTTTCATTTGTCATCAGGAATGCATAAACTACATTTAGTTAAAGCAAATTAGACTTTTTAGAAGATATAATTTATAAAGTTTTGAAATTTTGGTTGTGAACTCCCAGTAGGAACCCAAATACAGATCCGAAGAGTTTATTTATGAAAAAGTGTTAGTGGTCAAATGATTATTTTTTTATACCTGTGCATTTTGTACTTTGAGCGCCACGGCGCGCCGTGGCCTAGCGGGATTTATCTAACATTTTCACCTTCAACAAAAATTCTTGTTAAATGTAAAGCATCAATTGATGTAGTATTAATACTTCTGCAGATTTTCGCTTGCGGCGTTAAATATGATAAGGGAACATTCAAGTATTACGTAACGCAAATTTTGATAATTTTGGACCCCCACCTCCCCTCCTCTGTAACGCTATTTTCCTATACCATTAACATGGGCGTAACACTCCCAAATGACCCCCCCCCCTAGGAGCGTTACGTAATACATCTTATCATGTTTAACGCCGCAAGCGAAAATCTGTAGAAGTATTAGTACTACATCAATTGATGCTTCACATTTAACAAGAATTTTCACCTCCAATAAAAATTCTTGTTAAATGTGGAGCATCAATTGAGCATCAATTTTCTCTACCCATTTAAGGTTTTATAAAATAGTTTATTTTTTAAATTCTTAGAAATGCTGGTCCTGAAAACTGTATACTGTAAAGCATAAGTTGTTTTTCAATAGGTTTCGCCTACTTATTTGAGTTTTATAAAAATAATTTTCTTTTCAAATTCTTAAAAATTATTTGTCCTGTAAACTATAAAATTGTCACCTACAGCCCTAAACTTATTATATTTTAAGAGGTTTCCCCTACCCATTTGAAGTTTTATAAAATAATTTTCTTTTTAAAATCTTAGAAATTGCTTATTCTGAAAAACTGTAAAGTGTAAAAAAATTGCCTGCGGCGCTAAACTTGATAAGAACTGATGTGATATTATAGTTATGATTAATAGATTTTATAAAATTATTTACGCCTGCCTGCTGCCAACCAGATAAGTTGTATTTTAATATGTTTCACCTACCCATTTAAAGATATATAAAATAATTTACTTTTTAAATTCTTAGAAATTGCTGGTCCTGAAAACTGTATACTGTAAAAAAAATGCCTGCGGCGCCAAACTTCATTACCAATGATATTATAATTTTAATAGATTTTATAAAATTATTTATGTCTGAAAGTTCTGATGTGTCTGGAAAAACTTAAGATTTCCCGATTTTCTTATCTAATTGTTTTTTTTTAAATAAATAGTTTCTCAATTTTGACTGCTGCGCTAACTTGCTTACAAATATTGGGAAAAAATCTGGCTACACCCTTGATTGTTACTTGACAATTTTTTTTTATTGATACTGTTAAAAAGCTAAATAGACTTTCCACCGAAAGAAAAACCCTGTGGCCGCCCCTGGCTCAGCCCCCCCCCATGAAAAATCCTGGGTGCGCCACTGACTATGCCATATTTGCCTAGTAATAATTTGCGCCTGCCAACGTGCAATTTTGGACAACACAAAAGATTTTTTGATAATAACTGAAGTAAGGAAAAAACTGCTGATAGATCCTTGTAGTTGGGTTTTTAGTCAATATAGAACCATAAAAACTATCAGAGATTGATTTTGGAAAATATTGTTAATGAATTCCTGATAGCTGTGAAAAATTAGGGAACATCGTCTTTTTTTTTCATAGGAAATATTTCGTATCCTTCCCATATAAACCTCACAGAGCCGTATAGCAAGGGACTAGATAGGTCTTTAATCACGATTCGCTCACCACAGTAATGAGAAGAATCTAGCACATGCGCACTGGTTTGCTTATTTTTGTTTTGACGGATGACAAAAGTGGCTTCCGTTTGGGCAGTTGTAGTTTTATGAAATAGTTTAATTTGAGTGGGGTTACGGTGCGCATCAGGTCCACAAAAATGAACTATACTTTTGAACTGATTTCTGGTTTTATTACTAAAACTTACTGTTTGAATATAATTTTGTGCGGAAAATCCAGTTTTTTTTTGTTAGAATATATATCAAAAGATTGTTAAAATACTCACGAATTTCTGTTTGATTTTTTTAATGGTTTATGTTAACAATGGTTTGGTTTGGTAGTTTGCTGGTTTGGTGTTTTTTTTTAATGGGAGGCGTTGGTTTACGTTAACAATGGTTTGGTTTGGTAGTTTGCTGGTTTGGTGTTTTTTTTTGAATGGGAGGCGTTGGTTTACGTTAATAATGGTTTGGTTTCGTTTGGTTTGGTAGTTTGCTGGTTTGGTGTTTTTTTTTTTTTTAATGAGAGGCATTTTTCAGATACGATATTTCAGAATTTAGAAGGCGATATATTTTAAGAATAAAATGTTTATTAATGAATATTCCGCAATTTTTTTTTACGAAAATATTAAAAGCGAGTACTTTTAGCCAATTAAAAAAAAAACTGTTAGCTCGCAAAGAAAAAAGTAGATATTTTTATAAAATTCTGCAAAAGAATGTTACATAACCTTAAAATAATTTTTGGCATACGTCAAAACAAAAATAAGAAAATCAGTGCGCATGCGCTGGATTCTTCTCATTACTGCGGTGAGTGAATCGTCTTTAATCCGACCCTGCGCAGAAAAAAATGCAATGACAATATGCGAGAAAAATCTAATGAAATCAGGTAAACAATGTCATTTACTTGAATAACTATTAATCAATTGAGGCTTACATAAATCACATTGGAAGGTCGACGTATTAAATAGTACACATATACAGGGTGATTCAAAAACAAGTTACAAAAAATAAATCACGAGTAGGGTAAAGTGAAACATGAATTTTCATAAAAAAAAGAAAAAAAATCTGAGCGGCTGTTTTTGAGAAATATTTTTTTATTCAAATTGAACCTGTAAGCAGTACGCCGCTGATGGTTATTTTGATAAGGAACACACACTTAATATTACGACGTTGCCAAATTTTTCAGGTTTTATATTTACATTAGCATGACATTTTTAAAGGCTAATACAATTCTGTTTAAACAATTGGTTGCTATTCCAAAAGATTAAAATCTTAACTTTGCAGATCCCAGTTGGATATAAACAATAAACTAAAACTTGGGATTAAATTGGTTTAAACGAAGAAAAATGTCTTTTGAAGATATTTGGTAATTTTGGTAATTTCTGAGAAAAATCTGCATTGCAAAAAATTCTTTGGCCTGTCTCTACCTATGGTTTATATTTCTAGCTAAATTAATGGAGCTGAATTAATGGAGAGCCCTTAGCACAAGCTTAAAGCTTTTTGGGGCTCTCCATGACTTAGTACAAACCCTCACCAATAAATAAATAAATAAAACTCAAATTATTATAAACATTCTCTGATTAAAATCTTCTAGGTTTGGACTAAACAAGTTTATCTATTTCACAAAAAAGGGTGTTGGTTCGTTTTCAGGAATATTTCAGTAAAAAATACTGCTGCCAACAAACAACAGCTTTCTTGTATGTTCTAAATCACAACATTTTCCGATTTTATTTGTTAATTTGTTAAAGTAGTAAAACACTATTAAACATTTAAATCATTTGGACTTTTAATCAACAGGGATAATACATACGAATGCGATACCATGATTGACTTATAAGATATGACGGCAAATCAAGCCAATCACGGCATCGCATTCTTATGTATTATGCTTGTTATGCGAGCCTGTGGATGTGCCCTGAGATACGTAGAGGGGTAATGTGCACTGGTCATAGACAAGGAAAGACCTCCAAAGCCGTTTCGAAATACTGTGATAAATGTGCCTAGCGCATCTGAGATAAACTTGCACATGCGCACTACTATTGTTGTTTTTGACGAGTATTTTTAACCTTAGTTTTGTGTGTCAAATAAAAATTGTAAAAAAAATCAACAAAAAACACTAAATATCTACGAAGAAACGTCGAAATAGTTTTTTAAAATTATTTTATAAGAATTTTTCGAGGTGTGTTTGAGTTTCGGGATTTTGTACATCTACTTTGAGTACACCAGGGATTGACCCTTTGCTCTTCATAAAGCAACAATACAGGTTAGGTTTAAAGTTATAAACAAATTCAACAAAAAAACAATTAAAACACAGTACAATCGACGATCTGACAATATAAACAAACTACTAATAATTCGTCACCCCAGTATTGGTTTGCCATATCTCTATTTTTTGACATTTTAAGATTTTTACTGGGGGATTTTTGGAGATAAGACAAATGAATACTGGGGTGATGAATTGTTTTACGACCGACAGCATTTCACAGCTGATAGAGATGCGTACTGCACAAGGTCAGATATATTGCGTTACGTCATTTCGCTGCCCCGTTCTGTCACAAAATAATCTTGCGCAGGCTGGACTAATGGTTCTCTTTCCATCTCTATGGCACTGGTCAGTATTTAAACGTTTATTTAATAAACGTACACAGAACGAAGTAATTAGATTTTAGGTACCCTTTTATTTCGTGTTTTTTTTTTATGATTAATTAAAAGTCTGTGTTGCTTATTATTTTTTATTTTTGAATCACCCTGTATAAAATATATTCTATGATAATATCAAATATATAGGTATGTCACATATATATTATATTAGAATATTTTTTATATTTATATTTGGGCCGAGTTAATCAGAAAGCTACCAATCCACATTGTGGGATGCCAGTAGGTTACGGAATACCTAGGTATTTGATTTTTTAAGGAAGTTTTTTTTATTAGACAGACCGGCCTATTATTAATAATATTTATTATTAACATGTGCAGTTGCTACTATATTAGTAAAAAGAAATCGATTTGATAAATTTTGTTGGTACCACGAAAATAACTATAAATCTTGCATGAAAATCGTCGAAAAATAGAACTTGTTCTAATAATTTAATGGCCCGAAAATAGCATCAAACTTGCCTGAAGGCATGCGCAGTGACTGAATCATTCTTGCAACAAAATTGCGTAGCACCAAACTTGCGTACAAATGGAGCTCTCTACAACTAGAATTATGAAACAAAAGACGTCTACCCTATCTCAAACTCATTTGTGCTACACTTTCCAGCCAACCAAATAAATACTGTATTTGTTTTTCATACAACAAATACAGTATTTATTTGGTTGGCCGGAAAGTGTAGCAGTGAGCGGCACGTACGAACATAGCTAATGTGAATCTGTAGAATAAGATAATTCTACTAAAATTTAGATGGCGCTAGTAATTTCTTTAATAATGCACTTTTCGCCCGGCCAAGTAAATATTGTATTTGTTCAACAAAGAACAAATACAGAATTTGTTTGGTTGGGTGGAAGTGGGAGTGCATGTATGTCTTCTATCCTTTTTGGGTAGAACTTTTGTCCCAGTCTAATCTAATGGGAGAATTCTCCATTGCTCCGTGAAAAGACGTCTTTAAAAAGCGAATTTTGGCATCGGAAAAGCATCCTATGGTTCATAGAATAATAATAATATTTATTGAAATAAGTATTAATACTTAATGTAATTACATTATTATTAGAAGCTTTAAAGTTCGTACAATGTTTTACAATAAATATGCGTAGTATGCACAAAAATAAGTGAATTTGTGTGTGCAGTGAAAAATTTAGAACTTAGCTAGAAAATGGACTCTGTAGGTATATTGTTCAAATAAACCAATAAATAAATAAATAAATAGCAGTTTTGGAATTTTCACTTCGTGTCTCGCTTCGTGTTTATATAAAATCAATTAATCACTCAACAAAATACAAAATGCTGAAAAAAGTTTTTCAATGTAGGCCTGTGTAATTGAGATCGATGAACCAACTAATTAAAGGTCAATGGAAACAAAAATAACTTTTCGCCCAAAATATACTATGAGATTTGCAAGTATATATTTTTATAAGTAACTAAGCAGTAAGACACACGAAACATTTCTGCTTTGTCTTTTAAACTAGAAAATGGCAGATGGGATAGGGATCGACCGATACAGCTTTTTTTGGCGATGCCGATACCGATACATCCGAGGATACATCGATATCGACAGATATCACTAGGCAACCTGGTTTCTTGCCCTGATTGGAGTCATAAGTTTTTTAACTAAGTTTGGGTCCAGTTGCTTTTCACCCGTGAAACGACGAATATGTACTTTGGGCAAGAATTTTGTAATCCGTTAATCGCGTTTAATTTTCAGCATCAAGTGTTTTAGTATAGTTATTTATTTATTTGCTATCTTAGATATACCCTGGATTCGATTTTATATATTTTATAGTGATTGTATGGATGATGTGCAGTAAAATGACGAACATGTGATTATACTGGAGTAAGAAAAGAATTTTATGTTTTTTAATCATTTATAATGCTGATAAATTTTGATTTGGAAGCAACTAACACGTGAAGAAGTTTTTATAAGTACAGAATTTTTTTTATATACTAGCTTATGCGCAAATATAATTACAAATTAGAAAAAAACAGCCTTGTCAACAGCTAACACAACCAACAGCAAACACAAAAAGGGAAGAAGGAAAAAAAAGGTCTTACATGTATACAGAAGACTGGAAATTTTCTATAATCAAAACAGGAGTGGGCATGGTGCCAAGCCAGACAAGAACCACTCTTGGTGAATTGAGTAACTAAGAGGAATCTGGCTCATTATCTCACTGAGAAAAGGCCAAAAAAAAGCAAGAAGACAGGAAGAAGAAGTTTGGGTCACTGAGTCTGAATCTGTCCTCAGATTTATCCTATTACTTCAAATTTCTGAGAATAAATAGATAAAAGTGGCAAAATATTATTATTTTAGCCCGCTTTTGTTCTAAAAGCATGGAAATAAAAAATATTGTGAGTAAAAATTTGGATTGGGCGACTCAAGATTTGTTAAAAAATACCCAACTTAGATTATGGAAACTTTAAATTTAAAGGTAAAATAAATAGGGATACTAGAGAAAAAAATATTGCCTGTGGAAACAGTTGGAAAGTGACGATCAGCTGATTTTACATATCTGCTGTCAGAGAATGAGTAAACGCCAAACACGTGTTTGAGGTTATGTACATAACTAATTTTAAGATAATTTTTGCGTTTTTTTTTATGTTTAGATGTTAGAAAAAATAGTATACGCACCTCGACGCAAACCATTTCAGTGCACATCGAGTGCTTTTTTTACTCGTCTGCGCCTCGTAAAAAACTAGGTTCGTGTACTCGGTGCATAATATACTATTACTTGGCAAAACCAGTTATTTTATTAACAGAAAATCCTATAAGATGATGCGCAAAAAATAGGTATAGATTTCCTGTCTTAAACACTGCAGCTATCAATTTCTTATCAGCCCCATCATCTAGTGTTTACAGCGAGCGCGTGTTCTCAGAAGCTAGTAACAATTGCACATCAAAAAGGAGTCGTTTGTATCCGGAAAAACGCAGAAGAATTAATCTTTTCACCCCACAATTGAAAAAAACTAAATTTCGAATATTAAATCCATATACAAAATTAAATTTGCTCATTTTATACTTATAGTTCTTTATTTCACTTTCAAAAATTTTGGGCAGATTTTTTTTTAGAATAATTTTAAGAATTTAACTGTGATCAACTGTGGTAATTATTTGTATGTAAGGAAAATAAGCGACTTATATCAAGCAAATCTAAAATATATAATTATAAAATATTTGTCGATATACCAAACCAGTAAAAATATGACAGAAAATATGCAGATAATTAGCAGACACGTAGAAAATGTCAGAAGAAGATTCAAAAAAGTGGTAATATTTATAGTACCACATGTAAGTAAATTATAAAAAAGCCTTTTATATAATATTTATCATGCCCGTTCTTTAATTAATAAAGTATAATAAACTTAAAACGACTTTAAGTTAATATTTACGTGAGTAAAAAATAACCTTTTTATATTTTGCGACTCGTATTAGCTCATAATCACACACAATTTGCGTGCTCTTATAAGCCCATAAGAGGTCTGTACTTTTTGTTCTTTTGGGTTGGCAACAGACCTGGCCTATCGCTTGACGTTTTCCGTGCAAATGTCAATGTCGCTTTTAAGTTGAATTTTCTACAAAATTTTGTGTTAAGGTTATTTTTACCATGTTAAAATTGTGGCTTGGTTAATTGCAGTAAAAAAGAGAAGAGATGACTATAAAATATATCAAAATATCATTTGTTCTTAGAATTTTAAACATGGTGTAAACTATAATGTCAATCCATAACAAAAATCCCTAAATTAGTCATCAATTTAAATGTAAGTTTTTTTAAATTTTAGAGCAAAATAGAAAAAATTGTATAAAGCACTCGTTTCATAACACGTTTTTAGCGCACGAGTACAAGTTTAGAAAACGAGCCGCTTGCGGCGAGTTTTCTAAAGTGCTAGTGCTAGAACTTTAATATACTATTATATACGTCAAAAAATCTGACATAAAATTAGATTTTTAAAAGCATTTTTCTCCGAAACTGGTCATTTAATTTGGCTGCAATTTTAACCCCCGAAATTACAAAATATCAAAATTTGAGGAAGTTTGACTGTCCCAAGAACATATAGGGGATGTGTGCCAGTGTTTTGTTATAATCCTACTTTTAGTTTTAAGTCTTAATTTAAAATGGTTTGGTAATTGAAAGTTTTACAAACACTGAAATGTCTACTATTTAAGAACAGTTTAAACCCCCGTAAATCTTTACTTTAAAAAAGTAAACTATTTAAATTGGACTTACATAAGAAGAAAAAAAAATCGTTTTAAAAGTTAAAATTTGCTAGATGAAAGAAGTTGATTATAGTGTGGAATCCTTATTACATTAAACACATTAAACTGATTGGAAATTTGCAGCATCGAGCTAAAACGATACTATTCTTTTAGAAGAAACTATCCGATAGTTTCTTCTTTTAGGCACCTTGGATATGATTAAACACTCTTACGGCTTGGTTTATCTTCTTTCCGAAAGGAAAAGCTGTGAGGAAAATTTGTTTTACCACAGTGTTTTTTCCTAATCGAGTGTTTAGCTCCTAAATCCATGGATCCATGAAATTCTTTAACTGCATCAATTATCTCAGATCCATCAGTAAATTTTTCAAAAATCGTTATGATGAAAGACCTCAAACTTTAATTTTATATAAAGTGTTTCAAATGTCATATTTTATAAAAACATCTTTTTTGGTATAGGTATTCGTTTTCTACTTTTTTTAATCGTATGGAACGAGTGGCATTTTAAGCATTTGTCCATTGATACATATTTTAAATAGTATATTTTTCATTCCCATTTATGTGCACATGTAGAACTTTTCATTATTTAGCCGTTTAAAGTAGGATTTAAACAAAGAAAAAACACTTAACAAATTTACAAAACTATTGAAATAAAGTAAAAAAATCCGGCCGTGTGAACCTGGCCATGAAGATGGGGCACTTACGAAATAAGGGTCCTTTCATAAAAGGGGACCCCCTAGAAAGGTTAGTGCCCCAATTGGTTTCGTTAGTGCCCCTTTGGTTCTCGACTTATAAGGTTGGGGAAAAAACACCTGTTCTTCACAAAAGAGAAATAACGATTTTTTCGATTTTTTTTGTTTATCACTCGAAAGCATTTCGTTAGAGCCTGTTAGTGCCCAGAATTTTTTTTCTCCATCCCCAAAGGTTAACTCTCAGGGTCACCTCCAAGTTGATAATTTTAAACCGTCACACTAACAAAACTAAAAGAAATATATTTGTTTTTTTCGCACATAGGAGCTCTCTAGCGTTGGTAGAGGTTAGTGCCCAATCAAACTCTCCTCAGCCTTTATTATGAGGCTCACCTCAGGGCTCCGAAAAAGTGAACAAAAAAGTGTATATTATTAAAGCCTCGATTAAAGCATATACGAGTTCTTTGTCGTTAGTAGACGTAGCTAAAGGTATGCAATTTGAAAGTTTGATGACAATGTCAAATTGAAACTTTTCATAGACAACTCGATAGACAATATGTCAAAAATAATTTTTAAGATTTAAACTGCTATAATACTGGAAGACTATGGATTTTTTGGCCGTGTGAACCTGGCCATTAAGATGGGGCACTTACGAAATAAGGGTCCTTTCCTAAAAGGGGACCCCTAGAAAGGTTAGTGCCTCAATTGGTTTCGTTAGTGCCCCTTTGGTTCTCGACTTATAAGGTTGGGGAAAAAAACACCTGTTCTTCACAAAAGAGAAATAACGATTTTTTCGATTTTTTTTGTTTATCACTCGAAAGCATTTCGTTAGAGCCTGTTAGTGCCCAGAATTTTTTTTCTCCATCCCCAAAGGTTAACTCTCAGGGTCACCTCCAAGTTGATAATTTTAAACCGTCACACTAACAAAACTAAAAGAAATATATTTGTTTTTTTCGCACATAGGAGCTCTCTAGCGTTGGTAGAGGTTAGTGCCCAATCAAACTCTCCTCAGCCTTTATTATGAGGCTCACCTCAGGGCTCCGAAAAAGTGAACAAAAAAGTGTATATTATTAAAGCCTCGATTAAAGCATATACGAGTTCTTTGTCGTTAGTAGACGTTAGTGCCCTCAAAAAAGTGACATAACGTCCAAAGACGACGACTCCAGAGGCTTTTAACTTTCCCAGATTTTAAGACAATACCTATACAGTATAACACTATATAACTTAAGCCGGGAAAATTATTCTAACCAAACTTTTGATCATCATTCAATTTTTGACATAAAACTTGAGTTCCTTAGTATCAAATTATTAATTTTGCTTTCCCATTTTTAAAATATTCAAAACTTTGGGAAAGCCTTGCATTCGTGCAAAAGTTTTAAAATTTGTTTCGGGTATTTTTATGACGTTTTATATATAAATCAATTTTAAGCAAAAAAAAATCGGTCGGTCAGTCATAAGATTGGCCTGTTCGGGAAATTATAGGGACTTACCATAGAAAGTTAGATTAGATTAGTGTTAGGTTTTCTTTGAAGATGGTCTAATACTGAAACGAGTATGGAAAAGAACTATGGCTTCTATACCTATGCTGCCCGGCTATCTGCAAATAATCCTTACAATAAAATTAATTTTTCCTTAAAAAGATACGTTAATAGGAATTTTATTTTAGCTTTTTCCGATTTTATTACAGTTTAACCCCCCATAACTTTTTTGTTTTTGAAGGGATCACTTTTAAAAACAATAGGGATCTTCCCCTAGTGAAATCTGATTTTTCCTGAAAATTAAGAGAAAAGTCGATCGGATTAATCGTTAACAAAAATCGTGACATTGGACGGACGGACGGACTCTTTCAAAGTTTCTTGTTTTTTTTCATGAAACCCATTTATTTATTTATTTTTATTTATTTATTTATTTCCATCTAAAATATTTGTATCCAAGAATTTTTTGTCCAGGACGTTTTTTGGCGATTCGAAACTACTGCTAGATGGCACTTCTTAAAAAATCGGCAATTAATTTTTTGATACTAAACAACTTTTTTAATTCATGTCAAAGATTGAAAGATATCAAAAGTTTGGTTAGAATAATTTTCCCGGCTTAAGTTATATAGTATTATAGTCTATGGTATGGTCTTAAAATCTGGGAAAGTTAAAGGCCTCTGGAGTCGTCGTCTTTGGACATTAAGTCATTTTTTTGAGGGCACTAACGTCCACTAACGATAAAGAACTCGTATATGCTTTAATAATATATACTTTTTTTTGCACTTTTTCGGAACCCTGAGGCGAGCCTCATAATAAAGGCTGAGGATAGTTTGATTGGGCACTAACCTCTACCAACGCTAGAGAGCTCATATGTGCGAAAAAAACAAATATATTTCTTTTACTTTTGTTAGTGTGACGTTTTAAAATTATCAACTTGGAGGTGACCCTGAGAGTTAACCTTTGAGGATGGAGAAAAAAAATCCTGGGCACTAACAGGCACTAACGAAATGCTTACGAGTGATAAACAAAAAAAAATCGAAAAAATCGTTATTTCTCTTTTGTGAAGAACAGGTGTTTTTTTCCCCAACCTTATAAGTCGAGAACCAAAGGGGCACTAACGAAACCAATTGGGACACTAACCTTTCTAGGGGTCCCCTTTTAGGAAAGGACCCTTATTTCGTAAGTGCCCCATCTTCATGGCCAGGTTCACACGGCCAAAAAATCCATAGTCTTCCAGTATTATAGCAGTTTAAATCTTAAAAATTATTTTTGACATATTGTCTATCGAGTTGTCTATGAAAAGTTTCAATTTGACATTGTCATCAAACTTTCAAATTGCATACCTTTAGCTACTGGTATGTTTCCATAGAAACCAAATGGGCGATCTTCCCACTTTTATAGGTAATTGTAACATAATTGGTCCACTTTGTGAACTGCAAAATGTGCAGTGCAGTGCACATGCGTTTTCTTTATTTTTAACTGTTTTGCGCATAGGATATCATTATTTATTGAATAAGTCTTATTCTATGGCTAGAGCTATAAAAACCGTTCTTAAGTAAATACCCATAATAAAGCTTGATTGACCCAAATAAAATATATAAAATCGATGACAAAATGTTTTGAAGAGGGTAATAAAATTACCCAAAAACGCGATCAAATATGTATTTATTCATTAAATTTTCTAACATATCCAATTATCATAAATTATAATACTTACGTTAAAGTTTTTAGAATACTACATTTTTTGCTTGGTGGAAACTTACCTAGAACAAAAAAAATATATTTATAAAGTATTCTGTACTATAATTTCATTTTATTATTAGTAATTATTTAGTACTTTTGATTTTTATGATTGGTGCTGATAATAATAATATCTTTATTGCCCAACAGAAAAATCAATTACAGGACAATATTATTTGAAAATTTACATAAAATTTACAAATTTAAAGTTTAAAGTTCATCAACAATGTAATAAAACATATAATCTAATCTAATCTAAAATATCTAATATTATAACAAATATAACAAATACAAATACAATATACCACTGAAATGGTAGAAATTAAAATCAACATTTTGGCCAATACTTTAGAACTATACAATTAATTATTCTACTCACTGAATCAAAGTGGACATCGCAACTCTTATAATATTTATTATAACAAAACATCATATTGAAAATTGGTTCAGTTCGTAGAGTATTCGTTCTGGCAATTTAATTATAAAAAGTGGTAGAAGTTCTTGTAAAATTAACTGCAACGCAAAAATTTAGCGCTCAATATTGTTAAATGCCAATAATAATAATAATAATAATAATAATAATAATTTTGAAGTGTTTTCTTTTGTCCCTGTCAGAAATATATTTTCGTTTTTTTTTTTTTCTGAAAACGCCTCCATAAATTTTATATAAGCAGACAAAGTGATATAAATAAATGATATAATTAAATGATATAATAAATATAAGTGTATAGTAAATAAATGATAATAAATTTTGGGAGATATTTAACAGCATACATACATAGTAGGGTGACCTACCAAAATTTCAAATTCAAAAATTCTCACCCCTTAAATTTATTCATTGTGGTAAGAGTATCATCCCTGAATTTTTTCAGAATTTTTGAAAAAAATCTATAGGTCGCTCAAAGCCATTTTTAAAAAGATAAGCTTTTTTATTTTTTTTAAGGCCGAAGGATTTTTTATTTTAATTTTTTTAAGACACGGTATAAAGAGATAGTAAGTGGATAACCTCAAAAAAAATCAGAAAGTTTTCTTTCAAATTGGCGAAGGTGTGCCCTTTTAAGTTCGAATATACACTACTACTTCATTTTAGGCGTAATGACTGGCACAAATTTTTTTTTCTTGTCTTAAAATATCGTGCTTGTAGTCCAATATGTCCCCACATAAAAACCACTATATATTTTTTATTAGATATACGGGATATCCAGAAAAAAAAAATATATATATATATATATATATATATATATATATATATATTAATATTTTTGAGAGATAAATTCGGTTTTTAGACAATTTCGTTTTAATCTTCAAGATTTGTTGTCTTTAGATAAATTCCGAAATATAAATATAAATCAGTAGAGGAAATGCGCCTAATTTCGGATGGTTTCCAAATTTCGGATAGTAGTGTATTTAAGATACTGTCTGCAAAGGTAAACAGAAACCTACTTTTATGTGAAGCCAAAAGTCAAACTAAATCCGTCCTGTAATATGATAACGGTAGAGCTTCTCCCCTTTAAATGGCAGCACAAATCGTTTATATTGCAAATGGCAGTTTTGTGCTCAGTTGCATTATTATGCTTGTTTATTTTATAAATAATCGTTATAAAAGTTCGTGATTCTGTCTTGGGTAAGTTATGATGTTAGTTAAGTTGATCCACTATTCATAATTAAGCAATTTGAAAACGTAAACATTTTACAAATTTCTAATCTAAAAAGCAGAAAGTTGCCTAATTTCGGATAGACCATTTTTGTGCATTTGATTCCCAATTTCGGATATCCGCAAGGTAATTATTATTCAGGATAACCAACCATTAATTATTATTTTTATAATGATACAACAAACTAAGATAAACAATTTTGAAAAAACGAAAATTACCTAAGATACTAAGATATTCGAAATTGGGAATCTAAAATTATAGTTGTTGATTATATTACGTCTTAAATGTGAAGGAATAACAAGAAACATAAGCAATGGGATCCAGATCTACTCTTGAAAAAATTTTTTCGGATATGTCCGAAATTAGGAGCCCTTTTTCAAATGCACGAAAATGCGCTGATTTTTTTTAACCGTGTTTTTTGGAAAAAATAAACTGTAAAAAAATTGCTTTTATAATAAATCATGGTTCGCTATAATAAGTTGTATCTGGTTATATAAAAAAAATATCAAAAAGTAATACCGAGTATTAAATATTGAATACATTGTAAATGGTATCCGAAATTAGGCGACTTTCCTCTAGTATTTTTTTATTTGATGATCCCTGAAAAATTCAGGGATGATACTCTTACCCCAATGAACAAATTTAAGGGGTGAGACCTCCAAATTTTGCAATTTGAATTTTCGGTGGGTCACCCTAATACATAGAGACTTCCAAGTTATTTTCCTATTATGCTTTTTTTACTGTTTGCCACTTTTCTGCGTTACATTTGGGCAAAGCCTTAGAACAAATTTTATCATAGAGAAAAGGGGAGAATACCGTGTCTCTAAGGAAAAAGCTTGATAAAAAAAAATAATATAAATGCAATACTTATAATATCCATTCCTTTTAAGAATGCGACTCTGACGTCAGAGCGCGTAAATTAAAAAGCACTCTGTAGTGTAACTGAAACTTATTTATTAAGACAATACATAATTATTATATAGAAAATTTATATAAACAAAAGTCATTTATTAAATCTTAAGAAATAAGTTTCAATTACCCTACAGAGTGGTATTTAGTTTACGCGCTGTGACGTGAGAGTCACATTCTAAGAATAAATAGTAGTTAATATCGTCGGCTTACAAGTAAAAGGCACTAAGTCACTTTTTTGCAAAAATGGGATTTTTATGGTACTGTAATTAATTTTTGATGATCTATGTACAGGTAAACCGAACAAACTTCTAGGTGGACTGCCAAGAGAGTTACCCACTAAACATAACGCACCAATTTGATTTTGATTAAAATTTTATCTGGCAATAGGCACTAAGTCACTTAGTGCACTTAGTGCGTTTTACTTGTAGATTATTTCAAATGATTCTGCACTAAGCGACTTAGTGTTTGTTTGGCGGAACGTGCATTTTTGTAACAATTATTACAAAAATTAAAAAACAACAGTGAAAGTTAAATTTGTCAATATCTCAAAACCATGTTTTTGGACTTAGTGCTCTTTACTTGTAATCCGACGATATTACTTATGATGAATCTTACATATGTTTAATATAATTTTATCCCATAAAGCAGTATTATAATAAAAGTACTGAAAAACTGAAAAAAGTATACGCGCTGATATTCCCTGTATATGTAATACCGCGCAGCTTGTGTGGAAATGGCGCGCAGGTGTATTATAATGCTTAATAATTATGGTGTGAAAAAAAAATTATTAAATTATAATAAAAGTACAACAGCATAAATTAAATAGCGTGTGTAAAAAAGTAAACTATTTGTAAAATATAAAATCAAAAACTAAAATCTTTTTTATTACGCACAATAGAACAAAAATTTAAAAAAACACCTTTTAGATACACAAAAAAATATATAGTTTTTCCGTGAATATAATGCAGTTCCGCGTTATTTTTGACCAGGGAGCTAAAATAAAACTTACCATGATGTTATTGATGGAAATTTAAACCAAAAACGGTATAACTGGGGGGTTCCAGGTCACCACATCACACAATTTTAATACACTGATTATTTAATTACTTCAACTCAATTTTATCTATAATAGATACTTAAGATTAATGATCCAATTTTTAAGGTTACTTCTTTATACAGGGTAATTCAGAAATAGAAAAATAGTATTATCACTGGTCGGGTCAAAGTATTCATTTTCCGGGGGCTAGCAAAAATTAAAATTTTAAAAACTATATTTTAAGTAAATAGACACGTTAAACTATATTTTACCAACTTAACTTTCATGTCGATGCTGCTATTGCATAGTGAGTCACTTAGAACACGAACAAAAAATTGGTAATAATTTTTTTTTCATTTTTTTTAAATATTTATTCAAATTTCAAGTATCACTTGAAGCGACTCAACTTGCAATAACAGCGTCGACATGATAGACCCGTTAGTAACATATATACTCCGTCCAGTTATGAAAGATAGTAAGGGACGCGGCCCGTTTTACACCACAGAGCGCATAAATAGCATAATTATGCATAAATCATAGTGTATCAAAAATTTAACAGATGTCGTACTGTTTTCCTGGAAAGGGCCTATCCAAAGACTCGCATAACAAGCATAATACATAAGAATGCGATGCCAGGATTGGCTTGATGTGTCGTCATGTATCTTGTAATGGTTGTTATGCGAGGCTCTGGATAGGCCTTAAGTTGTAATTGTAACCTAAAAATTTGACGTTTTCCTTGTGTTCAATATTTTATGTTTGAACAATATGTAGAATATGCTAATTTAGTGTGAGTGTATGAAGAATAAACCAAAATGTACCTTTTTCAATACCATACAAAATAACATTAAGTATAACCATTTTTATGTAACTTTCTCTTCTTTTATTAGCTTTAACGACCGTCAATCATTGTCATAGACAAAAAAGTCACAATATTTTATGTTAAAAGGTACGAGTTTTTAACCAATCATGTAGCTTAAAAATCGCGGGAATTTTAAACTACTATCTTGCATAATTGGACGGACTATAGTTTCAAATATTTAAGTATTTACTTTAAAAATCTTTGACCGTTTCCTAAAAAGAAAAAGATAATTTTCATATTTTTTTAAATTAATTATAATTAATCAGTTAATTAATATGAATTAAATGTCAAAGTATTTTAAAACAATGAACATATCCACCTACTAAATGAATACTATCAGCACATATATCGGTATACTGGAATAATTTAAAATTATATTCAAGTAACAGTGATAACAAAAAATATTCGATAATTTCGTCCATGAATTTATTTTGTTTGGTTACTAAAAATATTACATATCTTATTCTTATATAGATTTAAGTTGCAAAAATATTAAAGATGGTTTTAAAAATACATACACGGTGTATTTGAAATAGCGTAGGAAATTTTAACAGGTGATTCTACATGATAAAATATGACAAAAAGTTCCTATAAATATATGTCTAAAAATGCGTCATAAAGGAGCTACGCCCCTTTGAAAGTGGCTAAAAAAATCGGTTTTTATTTAATAACTCAGGAACCCTTTGAGATATATCATCGAGGTTTTGCACGTCAACTAATCCTACCAAGGCCCGTTTTTATGTGTTATTTTCATGTACTTATTTCAACCAGGGGTGTGCGAAACGGGGGGGGGGGGGCTTATCAGTTTTTTGTCCAAACATTTTTTCTGTGTAACTTTTTTGCAATTTTATTTTTGAAATATGATTCCTCACGTCAAAATACATAAAAAAGGTACTCTTGTTGTAATACTGTAGGATTAACCGTTTTCGAGAAAAATTAATTTGAAGGTGAAATTCCACGGTTCGACGAAAAATTAAATACTAAAATGTTGAAAACCAAAATTTTAATGATGCAGGGCAAATGTACATTAAAAACTAAGAAAAAAACCTCATATACAGGTAGTTCCAAAAATCAATCCTAATGGAACTTTACTCGAAAACGGTTAATCCTACAGTATTACAACAAGAGTACCTTTTTTTTATGTATTTTGACCTGAGGAATCATATTTCAAAAATAAAATTGCAAAAAAGTTACACAGAAAAAAGTTTGGGACAAAAACTGATAAGGCCCCCCCGTTTCGCACAACCATGGATTAAATAAGTACGTGAACATGACATACAAAGATGGGCCTTATTAGGATTAATTTACGTTCAAAACCTCGTTAATATATCTCAAAGGGTTCCTGAGTTATTAAATAAAAACCGATTTTTTTAGCCAATTTCAAAGGGGCGTAGCTCCCTTATGACGCATTTTTAGACAAATGTTTATAGGAACTTTTTGTCATATTTTATCATGTAGAATCACCTGTTAAAATTTCCTACACTATTTCAAATACACCCTGTATACTAGAAAAGAAAAAAATTGCATTTACAGTTAAAATTATGTCAGCGCTACATTTACATTAGACAAAGAGAGAACTTCTAGTGAGAGGGATGATTTATCATTTATTTAGTTAATTTATTATTCGCAGAAATTAATTACTTGCCAAATTATTACTATAGTTTTGTCACTACTAGAAATTTATTATTGGCAGTATTTGACAATTTATTACTAGTGTATTACTGAGAAATATTGCCAAATTTTTTTCTATTTCGTCCACAAATAAAGAGTTTTATATTTATCGTACTAATTGTATTGTATTTGTAACTATCTCGGCTGCGCTTGTATTGGCAAGATATAATACTAGATATTTATTATTGGCAGTAATTTATTACTTGTCAATTTATCACTAGTTTGAATTATTACTACTAGTAATTTATTATTGGCAGTATTTGACAATTGATTACTAGTGTAATTATTACTGAGGATTATTGCCAAATTATTTTCCATTTCGTCTACAAATAAAGAGTTTTTTATTTATTGTACTAATTATATTGTATTTGAACTATCTCGGCTGCGCTTGTATTGACAAGATATAATAGCAATAATACTAGAAATTTATTATTGGCAGTAATTTATTACTTGTCAATTTATTACTAGTTTGAATTATTACTACAAGTAATTTACTATTGGCAGTAATTATTTGCCTATTTATTACTATGTTACGCATTTTTAAATAGTATCTAATTAAAAATGATATTCCGCATATGCGAATAGAAACGAATTAAAATATGTTACGCATTTGCAAATAGAAACGAATTAAAACATGATATTCCGCATATGCAAATTAAAACGAATTAAATTTAAATAGCAAATGCAAATTAAAACAGGTTAACTAATTAAAACGAATTGAAACGGATTAATAATGATAATTTGCTGCAAATAGAAATAATTCAAACTAATTCAAACGGGTTACAAAAATTTTATTTTTTATCCGTTTAAATCTGAAATTTTTTATAGGGTAGCTTATAAGGTATTGTAGCGGTGACCATGGCACTCAAAAACAAAAGCTAGTAGAACACTTCTGTTTTAGAACGCCTGTAGCTTGTGAGGTCTTTAATGACTGGTACAAAATTTCTCCTGATAGTTTTAATAATAACGCAAAAATCGAATGGTTATCTTAGGTGAATCACACTGTATATGTATATGTATTTTATGCAATATATTTTTTATTTATTTTTTTCCAAAAAAAAAATCCAATTTTTTTAGCAGATTCTGCCAAGCAGGGAGTCCTCATCTGAGACAAATATTTCAATTAATATTGTTGCTTATTGATATTGTTTATGGGAGGATTGGTGTAGTGGTCTACCGCGTTTGTACATGACAAGTCTACTAGCCAACTTACATTACATTACAATTTGTTTAATCTCGTACTATTCTACTTAATTAAGCATCCCCTAAGTCCAGGACTTGTGTGGGCTAGTAGTAGAGGGAACCACCGGCTTATACTGACTGAAAAAGGCAAATCGGCAAAGGGGATGCCTAATTAAGTAGAATAGTATGAGGTTAAACAAATATGTAATTATGTATGAGTGTGATATTGTTCAATACTAGACATCAATAATTTATTTTTCAGGAATATGTTATCTTTTCATAGATAATTATGTATTTGTTTAATAAATATGTAAGTATATAATCTATTTATTATGTTAAATGTATTGTCTGCACAATGAATGTAAGACAAAAAGCAACTATAAAATGTGACTATCTGCAAAAATATGTCCATGAATGCACAATATCTTTGTTATATAAATAAAATAACAACAGGATACTAGATATAAGCAGATATTTAATATCACTGTATCAATTAAATGACAAATATTAAAATACTGTAAAAATATTTCGAAAAAAAAATACGTAACTTGGGCGGATTTATATCTATACATTTGCGTTAATAATAGGGGTTGTCAAATTTTCACTTTTGTTTTAAATCGTTTAGCAAGTAATCACATGATGCCCTTCAGGATGCTAATAAAAAGTATATAAAGAAAAGAGTGACCGCAAAAAGTTTTTTAGCCTCATTTTAAAACATCTGTAACTTGGATTGGAATTGATAAAATCTAACGTATAAGTGCAAAAAGGAAGATTTATTGTTCTAGAAGCTAAACATCCCTTTAAACAAAGGGTTAACTAGGGATACTTGAATTGAATTTTATACCAAACTTTCTCACATTTTATTAAACATAACTGACTCCCTTTAACTCGATTTTTCTTGAGATACTTTATGATTTACTACTTTTCTTGGTGCTTGGGGGGTAGTTTAATCCTCTTTGTGGGGGTGGATTTTCATCAAGTCTAAGGGTGATACCCCTTTACGTGTTTTTTATGTTTTATGTTACAGAAAAATGTGTTTAAATATTTTAAATTTTTTATTTTTAACCCTCTTAAAGGGGTTTGAACAACGAACTAATAACTCTTCTCTCTAGAATAGGCATTTCATTTGTAAAAACTGACAAAAACGTAGCCAACATATACATTTGTCTGTCTTACTCGCACAGCTTTGTTCTAAGATAGACAACAATAACAGCTACTGGTAACTGTTATTGTTCAGGCCTGAATATACCTACTATTTGTTTACAAACAAACCGAGCTGTTGGCGATACTTTATATTAAAGGTATGCGTATGCTAGAG
>OY294048.1:33012567-33139831 GCA_958510825.1 Brachypterus glaber
GGAAACTTCACTAGGTGATATCTGCGTTTTTATTGTGCAATTTTATGTTAAAGCATGGTTTGAATGTACTTCACCGTCCAAAGCTCCAAATCAAGATCTAAATTTTATTATAAATTTAAAACTTTATAAAAACATAGATCCAATTATTTCCGAAGCAGCCATTAAAAAAATTGTGGCAATGTGGTATTTGACAGAAGAGACTGCAGCTTTAGCATTTTTTGATGACAATTTACCTAATAAAACAAAAAGATTAATGGTGAAAGCTCTTAAAAAAAAGGAAATTCCAATCCAATGAAAAGACTGATGATCGAACCAAAAGATATCAATAAAAAATTTACAAGTAAGTTGAAATTCTTTTAAATAGTTACGTACGTTCACAGAAGATTTTTAAAATTTGATAACTCTTTTAACGAATTCAAACTAATATTTATTTCCTTCTTAAAATTTTAAGAAAGAGAAAAATATCAAGTGGTAAACTTATTTTCTTATTATTTTTAGAAAGAACAATCCACACATTTATTTCGAAAAATAGTATGAATCTATTTTCTCGATTTAGTATTGACACAAAGTTTTTAAAATTTGATCCAACTACATGGGATAAGCAAGATTCTTATATTAATGGGCGGGAAATTATTCATTCACTTAAAGTTACAAACGATACTGCTGAAAGGTCAGTCAAGCTTATGCAGGATTTTAACAATGTCCTTACAAAGGACGAAAATCAAAAACAGTACGTTTTGCAATGTGTGCAAGAACATAGACGGAAATATCCAAATTGTAAAAAAGATACATTAAAGCAAATATATTAAAAATATTTTAAATCTGATCAATAAATAGCATGTGAGAAATTATTAAATGTTATTTAATTTTATTCACTCGATGATGAAGCTTTGGTAGGAACTTACCCTTAAGGGTAAGTATTAGTTATATAGTAGTTTTTATAGTTTTTCAACATAAATTATTAATTAGTAATAATTTGTGCTTGTAAAATTTGAAAAAAAAATGCTATCTTTATTTGAAAAATATATAAAAATATGTAAATTTTAACCCCTAACGAGGATAAGGAATTTTTAATTGGGGGGGGGGTGAAATTACTTTTACCTTAATTATATACAAAATAAGAGTCATAAAGTCGTGAAATATAATTAAAAACCTGGATTAAAAAAAATTATACAAATTTGATATTTATGCTAAAAATACCCAACTTTATGGCCTCGTCGCGTCCTGAAGGAGATAATCTAGGGGGCTGAAACTTTGCATGTGTTATTCTTAGGCCCATTCTAAACTTTTTAGGGGGTGAGACTAGAAAAATTCGAAAGTTAAAAATAAGGAACACCCTAATATATATATATATATATTACCATGAAATATTGAATAATTAAAATTACATAAAGTTTATTAGTTTTTTTGATATTTGACCAGTTTTTTATCAATTTAGTTCAAAAAATAAAAACTGCTTCTATTGTTAAATATTTAAACCTGATATCTGTCACAACAATCTGACATAACCTTCAATTTTTGCATTATAATTTGTAAATATGTGCTAAAATTAAATAAAAATCTTTTTTAACTACTGATTTGATAAAATTATTAAATAACATTAATTGCTTTATTTAAAAAATACGTGTTTTGTTGCATTTACAATGTCGAATCACAAAAAACACTGTTTTTAACCCTGTCCGCAGTTTAAAGCCATACAGTGTTTCATATTTGCAGTCGAAGAAAAAGTATAGTCTACAACACGCATGGAATAGTCATTCCGCGCTCGCGGGACCGTCATACTAGCCTGTCGCGACTCGTATGACAAACTTTCCGCTCGCGCGGAATATTGTCTATTCTACTAGTTATAGGATATACTATAGAATATACTATTCCGAATGCTTACATGCAAGTTAAAATTATTTAAAACGCAAATAAATAAATAAAAGCAAAAAACAAGCAGTTGCCGGGGATGGGATTCGAACTAGGAGCTACCGCGTGGAAGCCGAGCAACATACAAATTTATTAGTATTACTAAAGATATAGAGAGCTTTAAGGCTAGGGAAAAGTGGGGAAATGGTGCGCACCTAAGCAAAACTTGGTATCATTGGTACCTTATGTTACAGATATTTTATACTTAAGTGGCAAAAGAAGCCTTACTTAACAAATTATAATAATAATTATCAACGAGAACCATCTTTAAGTAGTTATCATATAAAATTCCCTAAATATGAATGGCTCCTGAGCTTAAAGGACTAATTTTAATTTTTTACACTATAGGTTTTAAAAAGTGGCGTTCCCTATAACTTTTGTACTTTTGAGCGACCTCTGAGAGGATTAAGTATTATGGCAAAAAAAAACACTTTTCCAGATTTTAAAGTCTATCCATTTCGAAAAGCCGACTTTTAGATTCCCGCCCGTCCGTCCGCCCAGAGCTACAGGCTTTACCCTTTAACAGATCAAAACCAAACTTTAAACTTTTTAGCGAATTGCTCGGGAGGATTTTTCTTATAATCGGAGAACTGGTGACCATTTTTATTTCATTATTTGCTCCCGGCTATATTTTATATACAGTGCGTGTATTAAGTCTGGAATCACCCGAATAACTTTTTAGTTACAAGTAAAATACAAAAATCCTCAGACTGGTCGATTTATATTTTTAATTCTGCAAATTTTGGTCTAAAAAAAGTTATCAAAATTGGCACCCCCTTGCACCCTCACCCCCCAACTTTTTTTTCAAATAGCAACCTTCCCCTTGTGATACATCATTGGAAAGGTAATTTAATAAGCTTTCCAACAGTGTATGATAAAGCCTAATTTGTTAAAGGGTCTATGAAGAAACGCATGTTTTATTTAAACATTGTTTGTGTGAAATATTACGCATAATATGGTAATTGTTGCCCTATTTCCTACTTGGCACCTTCCTGAGAATCTAAATAAGGTTGTTTTAAACTTATTGTAATATTTTATACCCTGTTGAAAAATGCAATTTTTTTTCTTTTTATTGACCAATTTTATGTTTACTATTTAATCGATTTTAATCGATTACTGTCCACTGTCAAAGAGCTAAAGGACATCAATTTGAACATTTATAGTGAATTAAAGTTATACTTTACATGTCTTTATAATAAACTAAATTGTGAATTTTATCATTATCATTACCAAATTAGGCTTTATTATACACCGTTGGAAAGCTTAATCAATTACCTTTCCAACGAAGTGTCACAAGGGGTAGGTTGCTATTTGAAAAAAAAAGTTGGGGGGTGAGGGTACAAGGAGGTGCAAATTTTAATAACTTTTATTACACCATAATTTGCAAAATTAAAAATAAAAATCGACCTATCCGAGGGTTTTTGTGTTTTACTTGTAACTAAAAAGTTAATCGGGTGATTCCAGACTTAATGCACGCACTGTATGTCTTAAAGTACATTCAGATTAAGCTATTTTCAAATTGCTAGACTCCGAATCCTTTGGATGCTAGCTAGAAGCTCCTAAAGCTACTACAATGAGCTACCAATAAATCTATTTTTAACTGGCCTCTACCTATAAATGGTCTCGGAACTTCGTGCCTCGGAAAAGTACTATTTTCCGAGTCGACCTGTAATCTACTATTGTTTTGCAATTTTGGCGAAGACTAAAAGTGCGTTGTACCGTAGCATTTTCAGTTTATTTTATTTTGAATGGATTTTTTAAAATAGGTATAAATATTAGCAAAAGTAATGTTGTTATTCTTTTGTAAATTTGGTGTTTATCGGACTTCTCTTTTATTTTTGAAAAGTTCAGCTCCAATAAAAACAGTACCTGCACTGTAACGGGGATTGATTTTATGTTTGTTTATGTTTGTTTTTAACCTCGTACTATTCTACTTAATTAAGCATCCCCTAAGTCCAGGACTTGTGTGGGCTAGTAGTAGAGGGAACCACCGGCTTTAATTGACTTTCGAACCAATATATCTAGGGAGTACGCCTTCGCCAAATTTCAATTATTAATTAACTGAAAAAGGCAATCGGCGCCAGTGAGCTAAATCTCCCATAAAACAATACATTGTGTATGTATACATAGATGAGACGTTTCGGACCCATTTAGTGAATGGTAAATATTGTGAAATATTTTATTATATCTGATGTGATAATAACGGACGGGTAATGTAATATTTGTATAAATAAATTGTAATGTTATATTATATATGTAAAAACACTTAATAATATGGTAAAATTACTCCAAAAATATTGTAATACTACTTTTTTTATATAAAATTTTAAATTACCTTGAAAAATACTGAATATCACATCATAAATAATGTAAATAAACATACTCTTCCAGTTTTGGGTTCTACATACTTCTCATAGAGCTGGATTTTTCTCGAAAATTTCGATACGAAAGATTTTTTGGAATCGGAATTTGATAAAACACATTTATATATAAAAATTTATCTGGGGTAATTTTTAAGGATTTTCAACATTTGAAAACCATCGCATAAAATACTTTTCTACCAGTACGTGCTGCGAAGAAAATAATATATTATAAAATAATAATATATTCGATAATACTATCAAGCCATGGCCCCCACGACTCATGACAGGGGGGCCGGGCCCGTAGTAGAAGCGTATTTTTTTAGAAATCATAAGGTTTCGCATTTCCAAGATACCACCGGATTCACAAAGCAAGTTATTTTATAAAACTTCAAATAGCCAGAGGAAATCTCTGTTTAATACCTACATCATATTTTGCCGCCGCAGGGTAATTTTTTTAGAAATCTTCAGGTTTCACATTGCCCCAAAATTTGAAAAGCAAATTATTTATAAAAACTTTTAATTAAAATTTTGGCCAGCGCGGACTGTGACTTTTACTTTTTATAAATGATAAAATTAGTGTACTAAAAAAATTTTATATTATAGATTTTCATATGTAATATACTGAATCCGGAGGTGCATTTGTAGGACTATTTTTTGAAACAATTTTTTAACAATTTAAATCTTCAAAAATAATTTGAATAAATAATTAATAATAATTAATTTGATGTTAATTTATTTTGACACAATAAATTCATGTATTGTAACTCTTGTATCTAAAATAACATGGAAAATGTGATAGCAGATTTAGATTCCTTGCAAAAAAGTACCTTAACAATGTTTCAGTTAAAAACGTCTAGCTTTGACGGTTTTCGCTCAAAAAAAGTCCAAACGATTTTTATTTTTTTGCAATAATTAAAAAACAAAAAATAATAGGTTAAATTTTCTTTCAGATTGATCAGCATAAAAATTGGCAACTTTTTCCTAATTTAATCGATTTTGTATCATAACCGGGATACACATGCTTGAGCTCGAAAAACGGACACCCTGTATAGGTATATATAAGTACCTATTATAATAATATGGTATAGGCATAATTATAATAATACAGTGCGTGTTTAAATTCCGCATAACTCGGTATAACTTTTTAACGACTTCAAACTATTCTAAACTTAATAAAAATAAAATTTATAAAAGTTTTTAGTAGTATTTTTATATAAATATGTGCGTACATGTATATTTATTTTCTGTAATTCAGGGAGGGCAGTGCCCCCTCCCCCCTTGAGCCGAATTAGCGCCAATGAATCGAGCGCATGCAAAAATAAGGTTATTTTTAGAGTGGTTTACCTGTAAAAACCTTTACAATGCTTTAAAGTCAAATTGTTACGTTTGATCCCGGTCTCCCCTAATACAGGTACAATTTACAATTTAATTAAATGTCCTTTATAAATAGATCAACAGGTGTCATTTCATACAACAGAGAAGCAACAAATGTTCCATAATATGGCACTTTTTTTTATTTCATAAGACGTTACAGCCACTTAAAAAAGTTCATATACGTACTCTGCCCTACTACGCTAGAAAGCAGTAGCTCCATTTGTCGCATAGCAGCGTTTTCAAAATATTACATCAGAGTTGACGTCAAAACGTCGCTAAGCGACAAATGGAGTTACTGCTTTCTAGCGTAGAGGGCAGTACTGGAAACAACATAAAACAAGGCGTGAAGATATGTAAAGCATCGCATTCCCTTATTATGATGATTGATGGGAGGATTGGTGTAGTGGACTACCGCGTCGTACTTGGCGAGTTTACTACACAAATAGCCTGAGTTCGATTCTCACCGGCGCCGATTTGCCTTTTTCAGTTAATTAATAATTGAAATTTGGCGAAGGCGTAAGTGAAGCGGACACTCTCTATAAATTGGTTCGAAAGTCAATTAAAGCCGGTGGTTCCCTCTACTACTAGCCCACACAAGTCCTGGACTTAGGGGATGCTTAATTAAGTAGAATAGTACGAGGTTAAAACAAAAATGTAATGTAAATGTAAAATGTAATTATGTACACTTCACAATGGATAGTATATTGCATTTTCCGAAAAACGCAAGTTAAAATTATTTAATTTAAACGCAGAATAAATAAAAAGTTATAAAACAAAAAATTAGCATTCTGGGATAGGTTTCGAACCTGGGACCTCTCGCATAGTTACTTAGCTCTACACCATCGATCACGAGTCTGTTAAAAAACATTCTTAAAGTTTAGAACAGTATACAGTGTATACTGTATACTATACACGGTGTTTGCAGTATTTTGGCGGAAAATAAAGGGGGTGATTCTACTTCACATAACATGAACATTTTGAAAAAATTTTCGCGTGCCCTGTTTGAGCTTTTCTGAGATTTCTGTAAAATCTTGTTAAAAATTACCTAGATCACTAGATAGTTAGGTATGTAGGTAGTTTACATACTACACAAACCACTAAAACTACTATACAAACTAAATTATAGTTTTAGTTTTAAATTACCACGGAAACGTGCATTGTTCTGAAATTACTGAGATTTTTAAAAGATTTCCAAAACTTCCCATAGGGGTATAATACACCCCGTGTTTTTTTATTAAATAAAAATAATAATTTTTTATATTCCAATTTGCATAGTGGGTCACTAGAAACTTCCAAGTGGCTCACTATGGAATAACAGTGTCGGTAATTGAAATACAGGGTGTCCCAGCTAAGACGGATCAGTCGTTTTTTGGCGTTATTATTAAAGCTATCGGAATAAAATTTATGTTTTTAATTTGTTTTAAAACTATGATTTTTTTCATAAAATTATGTTATCAAGAACTCCCTGAATTTCACTTATTTCTATATCAATTATAGTTCAGGGCTATGAGCAAAAAAAATTCCCTGTTGAGGACACTGGCTCATCCAGATGTCTGTCAAGTTTTTCAGGTGTATAGAAGCAAAACCTATGTATTTGCTGCGGTGGATTTGGTGTGTTTTTTAAGATATTAATAATTAAAGGTCCGAAAATGTCTATTTTTTCACATTTTTGCATACCAGTAAAAAAGTTTACTTTTTTATCAACAATCAAAGTAACCATCTTGTAGGAAATTAAAAAACCTTCAAAATAGCGTATTTTAAATGTCGATCGGATCATTTTTTGCTTAGAAAACTGCAAAAAATGATCACAATGTACATATTATTCAAAAACAAAATAAAAAAATGCAAAAATAAAAAAGGTAATGTGGTTAGTCGCGCGGTCTACAATTGTAGACCAGGCAGGTTTCAATATGAATAAAAACAATATTATACCCATTCAAAGTGTGAATTATTACTGATCTAATAGATTGATACATAATGCACAGCTACTCGAAGGGGCGCAAGCGTAAACACTCCGTGAAAAAAGTTACCCAGCTAAAAAAAAACATGGTCTACGATCGTAGACCGCGCGCCTAACGAAGGGTTAAGGTGTTAAAAAATACAGTAGTTCATCTAGGAAATAGTTTGGGTACTTGAAACCCTTAACCCTATAAGCTAATAAACAAATTATTATAATTTGTTGAAAAATAAGAAATTGGGATTATTCCAAATGAGATTATTTATTATCTAAGTACAAATTATAAAACAATATTTGATCAATGTATTAAGAATAAAAATATTGTTTCAATTTTAGTATTTAAATTAAAATTGCATATAAAATTACATACATAGCTATATCTCAAAAACAAGACTAGTAGAAAACTTTTTTTTATGCACGGTTATAGCTTGTTGGGTGTATATTGACTGACATAAATTTTATTCCTAGCTCTAATAATGCGGCAAAAACCGATTAATCTGTTTTAGCTGGGACACCCTGTAAAGTTTAACTTTAAAAATAAGTTTTTTAATGCTTCAATCCGACCACTGCATAGTAATAACCATGCAATGTTTTAATTTATGCCCGGTTATAACCTGAGTCAGTCAAACTGACCTTTCTCAAAGATCACCTATATTTGGTACAATGTTTATTAATAATAAAAATAATAGTAATAAATAACTACAAACTTTACTGTTATAGCTTTTTTTTTGAAAATTAAAATAAATTCTGTTCTACCCACGACTATTTTGACATTTATTTATTATAATGTACAGGGTGTTCTACAATGTTTTACACAGCCTATCTCCGTTATTATAAAAGATAAAAATTTGGTCCAAAAAAAATCCAAAATGGATCCATAAGAAACCTTGATTACATTATTAATACCTATTCCCCTATGACTCATGCTCCCCTAAGTTTTATTTATTCAATGGCACCGCACTATTTTTTTAAGTGATTATTTAAGGCATAGACAAAGAACATAGATGAGCTGTCATCTCAAGGTTATATACAAATTTACGAGTCCTCCGTTTTGATCGGAAGTTACGTCAGAAATCAGCCGGGATATTTAAATTAGTGGGTAAAATGTAAATAAATAAACGACATAACTTTACTTTTTAATGTTTTTTTATGTTATATTAAAAAAATCAAACTTACCTAAAAAATATGATACTGCTGTCTGCAGGTATCAGTCTAGCAGTCGTTTTATGTTTCTACAACTTTTTATAAAACACGTAATTGCAAAGACTTTACTAGTTCTTTGAAAAAGTACTATAAAATATACAAAAAAACGCTATTATATAGTCTATAATAAAATAAAATGTTCACCCTTCTAGCACAAAAACACCAAACGCGTAGAAAAAATAACAGAAAAACGTCGAAAACAAACTCAAAACATACATAAATTAGGTTATGTTAACCTGTTGCACGAATATGTTAGAGGTGGTAAAAATAAATAAATATCTGTGTAGTATAACATATTGATTTAGTTTTTACATATATAACAAACTGTTGCAACAAAACAACGTCAAAAGAAACTTTTACTGACTACTGAAGTGAAATGAAAAGACACATCTCTAACAAAGAAAATATTCCTATCTAACGCAACACAGTGTTACTAACATAAAATATATATTTTTTTACTTTATGTTGGACAATTGGAATCAAAATGGAGGACGCATTTAGTCGGGACGCAGAAGTATGCGCAGACGGTCAAAAATCAATCTAGTTGTTTATTTTGTCTATGATTTAAGGGCACCAAATTCTAAATTTAAAGATATATAATGTTTGGCAAGGTTTTTAAAAAAAAAAAGGTTCTGTAGAATCCGTTTTTTTTTGTTGTCTGTTTTTCGTCTTCGTCATCGTTCGTGTTTTAACACACCACAAGCCCAACCCACACCACAAAAACAACAAAGGCCCTCCAACTGGAGTATCATCATAGCTATATATTTAAGACAAAAAAAATTTACGTCCGCTGGGCAAGAGAGCACGGCTCTGACCCCCCCCCCCCCAACCAACATGCGCTCGAAGAGAGAAAGGGAGGGGGTGAGTAACAGGGATAGATTTCGATGTGGTAATTCAAACATTTTTTATTTGATTTTAGTTTATGTTACTACTCGTTCACGATTTTTATTAAAATGAAATAGTGGAGTATCTACCGTTTGAAAAAATAAAGTCCTATGGTAAATAAAAATGCTTTTGATCCTATTTAAGATTATTTTTAAACCAAATTATATAATAATGGGGCCTATATTATAGGCTGTGTAAAAAACACCCTGTATTATATTATAGTCATTTTGCATATATGTATTTTCGCTTTCTTCATAAAAAACAGTTATTATAATATCCTACACTAACATCCACTATGTCTAAAAATATTTGATAATTTTTGTTTAAATCAATTTAATTTGAATGATTTCGTGATTATTTAGATTACAATCTATATAATTATTTCAACACAACGTTAGGTTAGATTTAAAAAGTTTTATGCACCATTTTTGTAATTTTTAAGATTTTATTATGTATATCATTGTACTGTGAATAAAGGCTTATCCAGAAGCTTGCATAAGAACAACCATATATTATAAGTAGTATCTTATTTCTTAAAGGGGCTCCAAATAACAACTATTATTTATTAATAATACTGTCCCACCACGTTTTAGACGGGCTATATCTCCGTGGTTTAAAAAGAAAAAAAAATCGAAAAAAACAAAATTAAATGTGAGTTAAAGTAGAATTTGCTGACTTATGCAAAAGTACCCCTTACTTACCCACCCTCTTGGATCCTCCCCCAACTTTTGTTTTTTAAATAGCACGGTGCTATTAGCAACCCCCTTCCCCATTTTTACTAAAGAATATGAAAACACATTTTATTCTAAATTCAACCATGTATTACAAGTAATATCTTATTTTTTAAGGAGCTCCAAAGTACAACCCCATCAGATCACAAGCAAGATTTTCCATCAAAAATATTTCCAAAAACTCACGTTAGATTATATCTAAAAGAGAACTGATTAATGTATCCAAAAATTACCCTTAATAACCTCTACTGGAACCACCTGCAACTTTGTTCTAAATACCACCCTATTATAATAATTATTAATAAATAATAATTGTTATTTGGAGCCCCTTAAATGATAAGATTATAATACATGGTTGAATTCAGAATGAAATGTATTTTCATATGCTTTGATAAAAATGGGGGGGGGTGCTATTTGAAAAACAGAAACTGGGGGTGGTTTCAAGGGGGTGGGTAAGCAAGCGGTGGTTTTCGATAAGTGAATAAAAACTTAATTGGCTCCCATTTAACGCTGTTTTTTGTAAAAAATTATATCTTAAGTCCAAACCAAATAACGGACCTGGTGGGACACCCTGTATATTAAAAAATAAAAAATAATAATAAAAAATATTCCTTTTTAAAAAAAGTTTTGTTGTAATATATTTTTTTATTTTTTTTTTTAAGTTTAACCCCCCATAACTTTTTTGTTTTTGGTTGGATTCTTTTCAAAGACAATAGGGACCTTCCTCTCATATAACTTGATTTTTCCAAAACACGCTTAAAATAAACTGTAAGCTAGTAATACAATTAACCAAATTGCAAATAAAAAAAAATTATAAGCATTCTTTTTTGTTTGATGTGCGTTTAATTAAAGGTCAGGGACCGGACCTAGGCAGACGCAATGTAAAAATTCCAACAATTCCATTGGAAATAATTAACATTCAATTACGTAACGAAAGAAATATTTTGTTTACTACGATTCAATTAAAGCAAAAAATTGTTTATTATAATAATTGTGTACTCATGCCAGAAGCACAACGAAACAACTGCCGTAGTTTTAAATATGGTCCTTTTAAATATCCATTAAATCCAAAACGTTTACACATAGGGCTGTAGCGAATATTTTGTGGGGGGGGAGGTCAAAAACGGGGGACGCTCCCCCATTCCCTCCATAGCTACCCTGTAAATTACTCATATCATTAAATAACCAAAATAACGAGGGACAACTCATTTTAGAAGTAGGGGTACATTTTTGTTAAAGTACTTTCAAGGTACTGAAAATACTTTCGAAATATTTGGAAGTACTTGGAAATATATGGAAGTATTTGCAAAAATTTGGAAGTACTTGCAAATATTTGGAAGTACTTGCAAATATTTGGAAGTACTTACAAATATTGGGAAGTACTTGTACCCAATTTTGTCACTTCAACTTTTTTTGAGAGGCGAGGGCCTTTTTTTACCAGACTGACCAAAAAAGGAGGGTAATGTGTTTAACAGTCTATGTATGTATGTATGTTTGTACCACTCTAGAGCCTAAACGCCTTAACCGAATTTGATAACTGAGGTCAACCCTGTTGAAAATGACGTCATTTTCAGTAGGGAAACGATAGGGATTTTTGAGGATGTTGATATTGACTCTGATAATACAAATTTTCTTACTCTACCCCACAGGGGCGAGGGGGTAAATATTTTGAAATGTTTTAAATATTTTAGACGAAATTAGTATAAATGGGTTTTTGGGGACGACGAAACTGAATCTGAGGAGCACGGGGATTTCGTAAATATTGGTATATTGGGGTTTTTGAGTTTGCTGAAAGTGAATCTAATAATAAAAAAAATCTAACCCCACCTCCTGAGGGGCGGGGGTAGTTTTTTTGAAAATTTATATATTGGAATTTTTGAGGTCGGTAAAACTGACTCCTAAATATTTTTTTTTCTAAATCCACCCCTGAGGGGCGGGAGGTAGTTTTCGTGAAAGTTGATATATAGGGGTTTTTGAGATTGCTGACAGTAAATCTGAAAACAAATAAGAAGAAAACATTGTTACAAGCTTTTATTTAAGTGCACTAAAAAGAAGAAAATAAACTTTCAAGTAAATCAAACCCATCATTTTGTTACATTATACAATTTTATATGATATAAAAGCTTTTCGCGAGATTTTTTACAAAAGAAAATTACATAGGAAAATCTCGCGACAAGCTTTTATATCATATAAAATTGTATAATGTAAAAAAATGATGGATTTGGTTTACTTAAAAGTTTATTTTCTTCTTCTTTAGGGCCACTTGAATTAAGCTGACGGCCGACCAATCAAAACGCAGCATTTTTAACTTAAACTCGGTTTAGCTGAGGTGATCCCAGAACAAAAGCTAGTGCAAGTGGCCATTAGTGCACTTAAATAAAAGCTCGTTCTTAAAAATGTTTTTTTTACTTCTGCTCAAAAATATCGGCCCACCTAAAAAAATACACATTTTCAAATGCTAATAACTCCAAAACTATTCAATAGATTTATTTGACCTTTTTTTTATTTTAAAGCTTGAACTTTTAGCTCTTAATTACTGGAATAAAAATTATCAAAAATCTTTTTTTAAACCGGCAGCAATGAAAATTACACAGCTATGTTTTTTTACTGCTTCTTTCGATATGCGCACGGTTTGCCACTGCATATTTTTTTACAATTTAATTAATTGATTTTAAAGGCCAATTAAATGGGAGTAATTTCTTTTTTAACTTTTTAATTTTCCTTTTCTCGTTTAGGAGATATACGGTTTTTTCTGAAAATAAACATTTTTGCAAATAACAAAAAAACTACCCAGTGGATTTAATTGATTTATTTTTTAATTTGAAGCTTAAGTCCTTAACTTTTATTTATTTAATTTAAGTTTCTGGTGCAAACATGTTTAAACTGGGTTTACATTGCTTAAATAGTCATGTTTGTTTTACCCAATCTTTTTTGATGCAATTTAACCACAAACTCAAATGTTTCCATAAGTTTTAAAACTTATTCTAAAAGCCACACTTATTGTGACTGATTCCTTCTTTTATTTTTTATCATAAGTCTTCTCATTTAGGAGAAATTAAAGTTTTTCGGAAAAAGTGACTTTTTAATCAGTGGGCTAGTGCCACCCCTGTAAAACTGTATATGACGGAAAAGCGTCGATAGAATATAAAGATCTATTGCACTTCTATAACTTTAGCTTAAATAAATACATTTAATTAACACGTTTTCTGCGTTAGCAACTTTTTGGTTCCCAGCTCAGACTGCGTTTTGAGGCATATATGTCGAACGAACTTTGCACAGACTGTTTAAATCTCTAATGGTACTCCAAAAACAAGTTCTAACGTCTTTTTAAGGACTTTTTGCTTTTTAATTTTTTTTAAACAAAATATTTTATCAAATAAAATAACAATAAACAAATTTTAAATTTTATTAAAATTATTTAATAACAATTATAAACACAAAAAAACGTATTAGACGTGTGTGTTTTTTTACAACAATGCTGTTTTTCGTTATTATTAGTTACATTACATTATGGTCAATAAAACATTCAATTTAATTTAACAAAACACTAAAACTAACCAACATTACACGGTTGAGGCTAGGTTATCAATGTGTATACACTATAGTTAAAATTTATCTACATAAATATTATAGACGTTATAGTCATATTTCCCAATGTTTTTCATACAGAATTAGGTTTTAAAAATGGTTTGAGGCAGCTGTATATCCCATAATAATAATTTTAACGAGTTAAAAAAGTATTGTCACATAAGTGACAAGTCTTGTCAATCATAAAAAAGTTAGTTACAGGGGTGGCACTAGCCCACCACTTAAAAAGTCCTTATTTACCAAAAAAACATAATTTCTCCTAAATGAGAAGACTTATGATAAAAAATAAAAGACGGAATCAGTCACAATAAGTGTGGCTATTAGAATAAGTTTTAAAACTTATGGAAAGATTTGAGTTTGTGTTTAAATTGCAACAAAAAAGATCGAGTAAAAAAAACATGACTATTTAAGCAATGTAAACTCAGTTTAAACATGTTTCCAACAGAAACCTAAATTAAATAAATAAAAGTTTACGATTTAAGCTTCAAATTAAAAAAAAAATCAATTAAATCCATTGCGTAGTTTTTTTGTTACTTGCAAAAATGTAAATTTTTAGAAAAAACCTTATATCTCCTAAACGAGAAAAGGAAAATTAAAAAATTTAAAAAGAGATTACTTCCATTTAATTAGGCTATAAAATCAATTAATTAAATTGTAAAAAAATATGCAGTGGCGAACCATGCGCATATCGAAAGGTGCAGTAAAAAAACATAGCTGTGCACTTTTCATTGCTGCCGGTATAAAAAAAGATGTTTGATAATTTTTATTCCCCCCTCTCCCGCCTAAGGGTATAGATGAAAAAAAATCTTCTTTGGTAAAAAGGTATCCCCCTTGATATTGAAGCTTAGTACCAAATTTCAAAAACCTATCTTATACGGTTTCTGACCTTTTAAATGGCCCACCCGGTATGCAGTGTGCCACTTAAATTTAATTTTTTACGCAAGGCCGCAAACATTTTCAAAAAAATATATTCAAATCATTAAGAGGACACTATAAGGTTTATAAATATTCAACATTCGACGCTTCATGATTTTTTTCCGTTTTTTTGGTATTTTTTACCTGTGTGCGTCGTCGCGACGCTTTTTGTATGCGTCTGTTCACACTGGAATAGAGAAGGTAAACCTATTTGTTGTTAGGGAGTTGGCTTCTAAAATTATACTATTCAGAATGCATTAGATTAACCTTAGTGTTAACCTTGGGGCGTAAAAAATTATTTTACAATTTTTATGCGAGTAGGTATTTTAAATGTAATATGTTATCATATATTCGTTATTTGAACAAATGCCTATAAAGTAGTTTTTTTTATCTCATATGGTATGATACCACTGATATCAAATTGTGCATATTGGCAAATTATTTGAAAATACTGGGTGTATTACACACTGTCAAGTATAAAGCTACGACTATAGTCGTAAGTATACCTACTCTAGAATAGCATTATTCTTAAATAATTTTCAATAACAGAATTACTGTTAAGAAAAAGTTTAGTATGGAACACGTTTGGAATGCCCTTTTTCTACGACTGCTTTAGAATGTAAGCAAATACACACACTTTTTAAACACAGAATAAATCCATTCTAGCTCTAGATACGGTATGAATATTCCGTATCAAGTGTATAATGAGCACATGTAGTGCCATCTCTTGTTTATAAAAGTGTGATATAAGGCGTTTTCTGAAGAACAAAAGAGTGTGCTAAATGTCATTTTCCTAAGGGATCATAGGAAATAGTATATTACGTTTTCACTCGATATAAGGTACCTACTTGTTTCAAATGTCACCCATACCAAATTTCATGTTTCTAGGTGTTTCAAAGTTAGCAAAATATGACTTTAAACTGTTAGTGGTATCCCCTCTGACTTTTTGTTTATGCAAGGATTTTTTTTTAAATCGGTATAAATATTTCTTTGAATGTATTGTTTTCTGAAAATTAGGAATTTATAGGACTTTTCCTTCTATTTTTTATAATTTTTTAAAAATTTGCGCCCCCTTTTTTTTATTTTAAAGGGATGTTTTTTAAAAACAATGAGGTTCTTCCTCTTGAGGCACTTGATTTTTAAAAATTTGCGCCCCTTTTTTTTATTTTAAAGGGATGTTTTTTAAAAACAATGAGGTTCTCCCTCTTGAGGCACTTGATTTTTTCTGTAATTTTCATATTGATCGGATAATCCGTTTTTGAGTTACCTTGTATAAAATAAATGGGACACCCAGACGGACGGATAGACAGATTTTTGAAAGTTTTTTTTTAGAATAGACTATTCTATAACCCAGAATCAAAAAAAAAATCACGATTAACTTATTAGGGAACGTTCAAGTATTACGTAACGCATATTTAGATCATTTTAGAAATAAGAAATATGTTATCATAGTGATTAAAAAAGTTATTATAAACGTGTCTAAAAATGCTAAGTTTTCGAGATATACCTGTAAAGATTTATTTTTATAAAAAAATTAAATAATTTTGTTTTCCTTATTATCACTGTTAATTTTTTTTGATGTACTAAGTAGTAGTAGTAGTAATAGTAGTATACCATATTATAGAATGGTTTATTTCGGGTAAAGAAGTTCATACATGTATAAAAAGTTTAAAAATGCTAACACGGTGTATTTGAAATAGCGTAGGAAATTTTAACAGGTGATTCTACATGATAAAATATGACAAAAAGTTCCTATAAATATATGTCTAAAAATGCGTCATAAGGGAGCTAAAAAAATCGGTTTTTATTTAATAACTCAGGAAACCCTTTTGAGATATATCAACGAGTTTTTGCACGTCAACTAATCCTACCAAGGCCCGTTTTTATGTGTTATTTTCATGTACTTATTTCAACCAGGTGTGTGCGAAACGGGGGGGGGGAGGGGCTTATCAGTTTTTTGTCCAAAACTTTTTTCTGTGTAACTTTTTTGCAATTTTATTTTTGAAATATGATTCCTCAGGTCAAAATACATAAAAAAAGTACTCTTGTTGTAATACTGTAGGATTAACCGTTTTCGAGAAAAATTCATTTGAAGGTGAAATTCCACGGTTCGAGGACGAAAAATTAAATACTAAAATGTTGAAAACCAAAATTTTAATGATGTAGGGCGAATATACATTAAAAACTAAGAAAAAAACCTCATATACAGGTACTTCCAAAAATCAATTCTAATGGAGCTATGGTCTCCTAATATGCACCATTTTTAAAGGGCTATGGTAGCTTTAAAAGCGTTTTTTCGACCTACATGTATGGAAACTTTTTTTCTTAGTTTTTGATGTAGAATAACATTGCATCATTAAAATTTTGAGTTTCGACATTTTAGTATTTAATTTTCCGTCCTCGAACCGTGAAATTTCACCTTCAAATGAACTTTTCTCGTTAATCCTACAGTATTACAACAGGAGTACCTTTTTTATGTATTTTGACCTAAGGAATCATATTTCAAAAATAAAATTGCAAAAAAGTTACACAGAAAAAAGTTTGGGACAAAAAACTGATAAGGCCCCCCCGTTTTGCACACCCCTGGTTTAAATAAGTACGTGAAAATAACACAAAGATGGGCCTTATTAGGATTAATTCACGTGCAAAACCTCGTTAATATATCTCAAAGGGTTCCTGAGTTATTAAATAAAAACCGATTTTTTTAGCCGCTTTCAAATGGGCGTAGCTCCCTTATGACACATTTTTAGACATATGTTTATAGGAACTTTTTGTCATATTTTATCATGTAGAATCACCTGTTAAAATTTCCTACGGTATTTCAAATACACCCTGTATAGTTAATGTAAAGATTCAAGTTGCTTGCAAAACAACTTTACACTACGATATTCCAAAAACGTTTTGAAATTTGGAACAAAGTAGCAGAATTATTTTTTTCAAATTTCAAGTCTCTGTGTCAAAGCGCTCTTTAAATATCGTAGTGTAAAGTTGTTTTTTAAGCGACTTTGAAAATGAACTATTTATGTGAACGGATTTTAAATTTCCGACCAAAATCCATATAAAACAGTATAAAATGAGGTTTTATTAAGTCCACTAGTGGACTAGTGCACTATGGTCATTTCTGAGAAATAAAGTCCATTAACTTCCGAAACCGAGCAGCTCAGATTCTACTGTTGATGGTTTTATAATGTGTAGACCTCCTACTAACAGGATTAACTCTTGGTTTGCGTTGGCAAGTCACTTAAACTTGATGTCTGTTCAAGGTCAGCGTGTTTTATCATCTAATTAAATAAATAGGTCTTTCTTTAAACACACTGTGTTTTATTGAAATATAATCGAGGTTTTATTGCATTCAGTGCAAACGCAACGGTATGTCATGATCAATAAGTACATTTTTGAAACCCTTCTATTCACTTTACTTCCATATATACAGGGTTATTCACGGAAGTGGCCTATTAAACGTTTATGGAGAACCAATAACTTTAAAAGTCTGCTAATTTGCACTTTGGGGTTTTTGAATATGGCCTATCGATTAAAAATATTTTCATGCTTGTGCCACTTCCGGTTGTACCGGAAGTGGCACTTAACTTTGAGTTTTTAAATGGAACCTCATATATTCTTTAATTTTTAAAATTTGCATTAAATTTGCTTTATTTTGATGTATAATACTTCATGTCTATCTTCAGTAGTTTTTGTGTTATTCAAGTTTTTAGCGAAAAATAAGTAAATTCAAACACCCCTAAAAACAATAATTTCTCCTTGATTTTTTCAATTGGAGAAAAGATGTTTTGTGTTTTGCTCAATGATGCTTAAACGAATTATCCTATGCTAAAATGGAACCCAAAAATTATTCAGGGTGTCTGAAAAAGCAGGTCAAATCTAACAAATTTAATATAGCCATAACTCATTTTTTTTAAATGGCACCCTACATTTTTTTTTATTTGGTTAAATAGAGAATTCAATTTGCTTTAAAATAAGTATAGGATACCCTATACCTAACTTTAACCGTTTTTGAGCTATTTGCAAATTATTGTGAAACAGCCGTATTTCTGTTAAAATTTGTTATATTTTATAAAATAGGCCAGAAAAATTAATCGATTTTTATTTATTTACCTTAAAGATCATTATATTTACCTTAAAACTGGATTTTCATGCGCCCAGTAGTGTACATTTCTTCTGTTAAAAATACCCTGTTGAGAAAATTTAGCCTCGTCCGTCCAAATTATTCTTTTTAAAAAGTTTGGTTTTTCTTGAATATTTATCAAAAGATTTTCACAAAAGTCCACTCTATTTTGAAAATCATTAGGTTTTAAGGCCTGTATTTTTTGCTTTTTGTAATCGTGCATCTTGTGGTTTTTTAAAATTCTTTGGATGCTTGAATAGGAAATTCCCAAGTCGTAACTAGCTGCAGGAATTGAGGCATGTGGATATGCATAAAAGTAACCCAAAACATTGACTTCGTCATTTTCGTTGTTTGTAATTGGTTTCGTAAGAGATTTCACTGCATTTTCTTTTCCAAATTGCGAAAAATTTTTGTGTATTCTTCTACATTTTTTACATGACATTCTTGGTAAATCAGGATATTTTGTATTAAAGTTTCTGCAGGTTCTACTAATTATTTTATCATTTTCACCAAAAATAGCAAATAAATCCAAAATAACAGGGTAAGAATAAGCCTCTGCCATTATTTTACACTAATTTATCACGATAAGAACGATAACATTTACGTTAAAAGAAATAAAAACACAATACAATTTTAAAAATTTACGTAATTGCAGAAATACTGCAAAATACTTCTTTTTCACATTAATTTGCAAATAGCTCGAAAACGGTTAAAGTTAGGTATAGGGTATCCTCTACTTATTTTAAAGAAAATTGAATTCTCTATTTAAACAAATAAAAAAAAATGTAGGGTGTCATTTAAAAAAAAAGAGTTATGGCTATTTTAATTTTGTTAAGTTTGACCTGCTTTTTCAGACACCCTGTATAAATTTTGGATTCCATTTTAGCTTAGAATGATTCGCTTAACCATCATTGAGCAAAATACAAAACAACTTTTCTTCAATTTAAAAAATCAAGGAGAAATTATTGTTTTTAGGGGTGCTTGAATTTGCTTATTTTTCGCTAAAAACTTGAATAACTCAAAAACTACTGGAGATAGACATAACGTGTTATACATTAAAATAAAGCAAATTTTATGCAAATTTTAAAAATTAAAAAATATATGGGGTGTTCCATTTAAAAAATTAAAGTTGAGTGCCACTTCCGGTACAACCGGAAGTGGCACAAGCATGAAAACATTTTTAATCGATTGCCCATATTCAAAAACCCCAAAGTGCAAATTAGCAGACTTTCAGAGTTATTGGTTCTCCATAAACGTTTAATAGGCCACTTCCGTGAATAACCCTGTATATATAGGTATATTTGTCCTCAAATTTGCCAAATGCTTTTTCACCCACTTAGAATAGACTTAGAGAGCTGAAATTTGGTATACATGCTTATCTGCCCTAACAAAATAATTTAATATAAAATTTACCCCCCAACCCTAAAATATCAAAGTTAACTCTGAAGGGCCCTCTCTGTTATACCCACTTAGAATAAACTTAGAGAGCTGAAATTTGGTACACATGCTTTTCTATCCTAACAAAATAATTAAATATAAAATTTACCCCCCAACCCTAAAATATCAAAAACCTTTTTTTTATCCACGTGAGTTAATTTAAAATTAAAATTGTGTTACGTACTCATCCCATAATAATAAAATTTTACTATAAAAAAAACAACCGTCAACCCCCCCCATCACCCCCCATGCGGCTGAAAATAAAATCTCTGTTTCACTCCCGGGTTGCTTCACACATTAATAAATTATAACTATGTAAAAACTTGAAAATAAAACTATATAAAAAACAAGTTTTTAAACTTAAAACCCTTCTATTGATTACGTATTATGTATAACTAAAAAGTAGAAAACAAGATATACGAATTTACAAAAACGAATTTTTTAAAAGAAGGGTTTTGGAAATGTTGGCAAAAATAAAGAAATCACAAATTCCAAAACCTTTCTTTTAAAAAATTCGTTTTTGTAAATTGGTATATCTTGTTTTCTACTTTTTAGTTATACATAATACGTAATCAATAGAAGGGTTTTAAGTTTAAAAACTTGTTTTTTATATAGTTTTATTCCTTTTGACCATGCGATTTGGAAGCGAGGACCCGTTTTAAGTTTTTTCATCGACTCGATGGCATCGAGTTTTCCTTTAAAAACAAAGTTTTTCTGGTCCATGATGGAAAAAAATAAAATATGTATGTGTGAGTGAGTTGGACCCTGTTCCGATTGATTGAAATGCAATTTTTGGCATTTGCAAAGCATTTTTTGATTCGAAATTTCTCGGTAAAGATATCGATATGGGGCATTCACCATTGTTTAATTAAAGAGTTGCTTGAGTGGCCGACGTCGCCCTTTTTTCGATTTTTTTATTAAATATTATATATCTATCTTACTTTAAAAATTGGTAAATTTTACGAAATTTTAATAATAAAAAGTCCTTAAAGCAAAAAACCATTTTAATAACTTCAATAATAACTGAAAATTTTCCGATCACAATTTGATCTGCTGCATACAGGAAAAAATGTGACTCATAACTCCGAAGGAACTCTTAAAAAGTCAGAAACAATTATTATTCATTACCCATGCGCATTAACGTTTTTATTTTCAAACTAGATGAGCCGTTACAAACACCTTATCAAAACATCCACATTATGAATATTGGCATATAGCTCGGGTGAGCCTCCTCTGGTATTTTTTTAAGTATCTTTGGGCGCCAATTTCTTTTGCAGGGGCGCCATGTTTGGTAGAAACCATCAGGTACAAAGCTTTTTTCTTAAAGTAAATTTTGGGCGTCAATTTTTTTTTTTTTTTGAAAGGGCGCCAAGTTTGGTAGAAACCGTCAGGGGCAAAGCTTTTTTTTCTTGAAGGTAATTTTGAGGTGCCATTTTTTTTGTAGGGGCGACATTTTTTTGAAGGGGCGCCAAGTTTTGTAGAAACCGGACAAAGCTTTTTTTCTTGAAGGTAATTTTGGGGCGCTAAGCGCCAATTTTTTTTTTAAGAAGGGGCGCCAAGTTTGTTGGTTGTAACCATCAGGGACAAAGCTTTTTTTCATGAAGGTATTTTTTTAGGGGCGCCAAGTTTTTTCTGGATCCGGCCCTGTGCCTACAAGATTTTACTGGCAGAACGACCGACAGATCAACCGACTGATAGACCGACAATTTTTTTTTGCTCAAAATTGATTTATATTGACATAAATAACACAAAAATACGGAAAAAAAAATTGAAATTTTTTGCACAAATAAAAGGCTCTTTTTGGAAAGCACTATTTTATTAGCAGTAGTGCTTATATAGCGGTAATTTCTACGGCTTATTTGCCAAAAATTACCCCTTCCTGAGAGGAACTCGGAGGAACTCCGAAGAAGTCGGAGGATCTCGGAGGAACTCCGAGGAGTCCAAACCAATTTTGGTAAGAAAAAAATTTCCAACAATTTTTGTTTGAATAATTTTTTTAATAAATTAATAACAATTAAATATTCAAAAATGGCCATGTTGGGAGTGAAATTGGTTTTTTGATTATTCAGCAATTATTCATTGGAGGATAAAAGTGGCTATGAGCGAACTTGTAGCTCTTGAAATTCTCTATAAGTTTAAGAAGTTTAATATATTATGCATTTTCATAAAAAAATTATTATGGTTACATTGTTTGCTGAAAATCGAGTTGCGCCCTCTGTAACCGTACCAAAGTACATTAATATATTAAAAATGATCCAAACAAAAATTGTTGGAAATTTCCCCCTTAACAAAATTGGTTATATGCATTTTTTTTCGTAAGATGCATATTAAACAACTCACCCCTAAAATTTAAGATAGCGGACACCCCTTAAGCTAATCACCCGGTGAAAAACTAACAGGAGTGTTCTGTTATCATGCACTACTACCCTTTAAAATATTAGCCCGTGTACATTTATTGCAATTTAGATTTATTATTTGACTGGATTAATACAACAAGCCATGATTTACTATGAAAACAATTTTATTAGTTTATTTTTCAAAAAAAAACACGGTTAAAAAAACTTTGCGCTAGTTTGTGCATTTGAAAAAGGGTTCCTAATTTCGGAAATACCCGACAAACTTTTTCAAAGTAGATCTGGATCCCATTGCTTATGTTTCTTGTTATTCCTTGTTCTACATATAAGAAGTAATTTAATCTCTACCCTGTTGAAAATGACGGGTCAGGGCGGGTATAAATGGTGCACAAACCCATCATTTTTAATAGGGTAGTTTAATCATTAAGCAATTTTTTACGAATACTATAGATGCCATTATTGGAATTGGACTTTTGGCTTCACATAAAAGTAGGTTTCTACACTACTATCCGAAATTAGAAAACCGTCCGAAATTAGGCGTCTTTCCTATATATCAAGAAAATTTTATTTTGAATTATTGGTACAGGGAATAAATTTCTAAAAATGAACTTTTAAGGTGCTTCTGGTAACCAGATAAAAATAACACAGGTTTACAAAAAAAAAGTCAGGAGTATTTGACTGGACCATGGTATTCCTAGGTATTTTGGCGCCCTGAATCGGATCCCGGGGTCAGTTTTGCCCCATCACGTCAGGAAAACGAGATTTCAGGTCATTTGAGGTCAAAATGGTGATTTTTTGGGAGCGGCCCGGGACAATATCTCAAGCGACCTGTTAACTTCACGGGTAACTGTGTAGGTCTTGAATACTTTCTGACTTTTTTTCTGTAAACCTGTGTAATCATCAATATTTTGAAAATTACTCGATATTTTTTTGGACTTTCGGATTCCGCTCGTCAAATTTCCCCAAAAATCGTGGGTGTAATTAGTTGGAACTCGTACAAATGCAAATTGAATAGATTATATTATTAAAATGTTACAAATACTGCCAACGAACTTGTTTTTAAATTTTATGGTAAAAAAATCATTCTAAAAAATCGCTTTTCATGAAAGGATTTCGCCCGGATTTTGATTAATTGTTGATTAAATCGACGTACGGTGTACGTTTTACTGTCCTTCTAGGGTTTTTTTTATGCTCCACCTGCACTGTAAAAACTGAATGTAAAATAATGTAAAAATATATGAATTTACATAGTAAGGAATAGTAAATTTACGGCAGACTAACATCTCTACTCTAAATTTCTCTACTCCCTAACATCCCTACTCCACAAAAACTCTACTCCGTAACATCTCTACTCCATAACATCTCCACACTATAAGGACTTAATTAGCCACTTAATAATAAATGAGCAGTTCAAAGAACAAAGAATGTTCTTCTTCTAGATTATTTTATTTTTTTCGTAGAAAACGTTTATCTTTAAATTCAAATCTAGAACAATCATAAATGAATTATTCTAAAAGCCACAATGACCGCGTACTCTTAATATGCACTAATAAGTAAGTAATTAATAAATTAAATTCATATTTGACAGTGACTTAGCATGACAAATATTCATTTGAGTTAAGACAAGTGGCTAATCGAGTGCATATAGTGCGGAGTAGAGTTGTTACGGAGTAGAGATGTTATGGAGTAGAGATGTTATGGAGTAGAGATGTTACGGAGTAGAGTTGTTGTGGAGTAGGGATGTTATGGAGTAGGGATGTTAGGGAGTAGAGAAATTTAGAGTAGAGATGTTAGTCTGCCAAATTTACTATTCTGGACTATGCATAATTCATGAATTTATATAAAAGAATGTAAAATAATGTAAAAGAATGTAAAATAATGTAAAAAAATATATTTACATTGATTCACATATTTTTACATGATTTTACAATGTCGGGCTATGTTATTTTATGATGCGCGTGCGCTTTGGACAATAACCAAGAGGCGTCGCATCATGAGACGGACCGTTTAATATTGTTATTGTTAGATAGATAGCGACGCATGCTGCTAGGATAAAGTGTTAAAAGTGTAAAAAAAGGTAAATAATATTTATGTACGATATATAAATGCTTTATTTGTGGTCTAATATTTAAGTTCATTATAAATTACGATCTTTATCAACCAATAGATCTTTAAAGAAAGAAGTAAGCAGTTTATACTCGTACTAAGGGTGCAAATCGTTTGGTTTATTAAACCAAATGAATTTCACGCTACGATATTTCAAAAAAGCTTTGACTCAGAGACTTGTAATTTGGAACAAACATTTTTTAAGTAGTAATTATTTTTTTTTCAAATTTCAAGTCCCAACCATTCTGGACTATGTAATTTTTAGCGTTCCGGTCTATGCAAAATATTACCATTCTGAACTATGTAATTTTTACCGTTCCGGTCTATGCAAAATATTACCATTACGGACTATGTAATTTTTACTGTTCCGGTCTATGCAAAACATTACCATTACGGTCTATGTAATTTTTACCATTCCGGTCTATGGCAACATATTACCATTTACGGAATATGTAATTTAATGTAATTTATTTTTACCGTGTGGACATGCACAATTTGCAAGGTGCATTGTACACTAAGAAATTGGGTCTGCTCGAGGGTTTGTTGATGGGAAAAGCCTGCAACCCCAAAATGTTATTCGGCCACAAAATTAAAGGTAAAAAAAATATATTTATTGACAAAAATGGCGAAGGCACACTTATTGTCTGTTCAAAGGTGCAAGTCCTTTGAGAATAAACTTTAAACTATGATATTTCAAGAATGCCTTGAAATACTTGAAATTTCAATAATATGATTCCTACGTGCTAAAAATTCTTTGGTCTAAATTGCAAGTCTTTATATGGAGGTGTTTTTGAAATATTGTAGTGTAAAGTTGTTTCGCAAAGGACTTGCTCCTTGAACAAAAAAAAAGTGTACCTTCGCCATTTTTGTCAATAAATAATTTACAATACACTAGTGAGTGAGACGTTTCGGATAAAGCTGAAGTTTGCAACGTTTTTTTGCAACGAAAATTGAAATAGTACTGTAGTGCTCTAAAAACATGTTATGGAAGTGCTTTAATATACTAATTTCGTACGACCTAGTGTACACGAAATAAAGAAAAATGCATGTTCACTATAGTCAATTGTTTGTGGAGCAGCGGTTACTAACCAAGTTAGGGGAATATGTATTTCTTTCTTTTTTTAACTCATCAATTTAACAGAGAAAGAGATACATACAGGTTAACCAGCGTTACCACAAAAAATTGACTTATATATCCTCGTTAGAATATATTTCTATCGCACGTACTCATAGTGCATAATTGAATGAAATGACAACTATGTACACTCATTTATCCAAACGAGTACACATAGCTTTCATTTTGACAAAAGTCATTTGACGTTTATAAAATTTTGAAATGTCAAAATTAAACACAGGTAATTCTTTAAAATATACATTTTTAAAGAGTCTAGACTGTAGATCGAACGAAAAATGTTGTTCGCAACTCGTTTACGACAAGTCCTTAGTGAACTCGAATGATTTTTTGACTTCGCTTCGCGTCGTCAAAAAAACTTTATTCTCGTGCACTAAGGACTAAAGTCGCTTACTCGTTACGAAAACTAAGTACTAAATTTTAATTTTCGATGCAAAAAAACGTTGCAAACTTCAGCTTCATCGTGTCGGACCCAACTATACAATTTCGGAACCATCTAGTATAGGTATGGTAAATTTTCTCGTGCGATATAAATATTGTGTAGTATTTTATTATATCTAATGTTATAATACCATACGGCTAATGTATATTTGTATAAATATATTGTAAATTACATTAGATAAAGTCCAAACGAAAAAACCACTAAGTATGATAAAATTACTCCAAAAATATATTTAAAAATGTAGGGGAAGATGACGAACTGGGTAAGATGACGAATCGTCTATAACAAGCGAACGTCAACAGATGGAGTAACAGTTGCAGTCTGTGGTAACTACCTGACTAGAGCGGCAAATAAGAGTGCTAGTGTTATTCCTTAAAATGAAATGAGTTCAAAAGACGCCAGAATAAAGATTTGGATTTTTGTGAAAATTAAAATACCCTTCATTATCCTAACAAGTTTTAAGCTATTTTTCTTATTCTTATTTATTTATTTTTTTTGATAAAGGTTTTTTTATGATTTTTTATTCTTTGTCAACTTACCCTCTCCTGGTGGTAAGATGACTAATTTTATATATATTTTTAATTATTTTTTTTAAGGAAATAAATAATTAAAACAAAACAAAATGTATAAACTAAATAAACTATTAACTAAATTACCACCTTCTAAATAAAAAAAAATGAAAACCCTATTTTATCCAAACCTTCGTCAACTTAAAGCCCCTTCCCCTATTTACTTTAAAAATATGTTAAAACTACTTTTTTTGTATAAAATTAAAAATTACCTTTTAAAATACTGCAATATCATATTATAAATAATGTAAACCAACATACTCTTGTTACAGTGCAGGCTTAAATATCAGTTTTCCTGTTAAAAAACCAGGCTGAACTATATTAAATAAAGCCGATTATCACAGGTAACCCCAACAAACATTGTTTGTATGGAAGAAGTTACGCTATCCCGAAACTTGGCATGTAAATTTTACAAGGTGAATTGCACCCTAAGAACTTGGGTCTGCTCGAGGGTCTTCGGATAAGACATATCTGAAACCCTAAAATTTTCTTTCGGGCCCTAAAATTCAGGGTAAACAAAATTCTTCCTTCATAAAAATGGTGAAGGCCAAATATTTTCTATGTGCTAAAAAATCTTCAGACCAGATTTCAAGTCTTTAACTTAAAACGTTCTTAAAATATTGTAGTGTAAAGTTCTTTTGTAAAAAACTTGCTTTTTTGATACAACTGTATACAGTACGGTCCAAAAGTCATCCTCCCGCTATTAACGTTTGAACGAGTTGAGATATCGACTTCAAATTTGGAATACGTAAATAAAGCAACTTAAACTATCCTTTAGCATATAACTAATATTTTTAGTAGTCAGGGGGGCAAGGGGGATCTTTTTAATAGAAAGGGGGGTCTTGTAATATATAATTTTAAAGCAAATAAAATTCTCTATTCGAACATATATTTACAACAAAAAAATCAGAAATTTTATGAAGCTGAAGTTTGCAACGTTTTTTTGCATCGAAAATTCAATTAGTATATTAAATCACTTGTTCCATAACACGTTTTTAGCGCACTAGTACTTTAAAAAACTCGCCGCAAGCGGCTTGTTTTCTAAACTTGTACTCGTGCTAAAATCGTATGTTATAAAACTAGTACTTTAATATACTATTTGAATTTTCGATGCAAAAAAACGTTGCAAACTTCAGCTTCATGAAATTTTATCAGCAAATTTACATTCCAGGCAGCGGTAGCGTAGCTGCCAGCAGGATGCTTAAAGACGTATTTTTTATGATTTTGATCAAACTGAGGCGATTTTAGGGCAGAGGAGAGGGGGCAGGGGGGTGTTTTGAGGGGCCCGGTAGGGTCCGAATATTATTATTATTATTATTGATTTATTTGTAGAATATGCAGTGTCATTGAGAGCCCCAAATAAGCATATGCTTGTGCTAGGGGCTCTTCATTAATTTTGAATACAAATTACAAAAAATATTTTATCTTGGTATAGATAGCAGATCGGCTTCTTCTAGGTCTTCCTCCAAAGTATTAATTTTAGATGAATTCTTTGCGTGATTTCATTTTGGAGTGTTACGCCCATGTTAATGGTATAGGAAAATAGCGTTACAGGGTGGGGGGGGGGTCCAAAATGATACTTGGTTTTAAAACGGTTTTTGTACAAATAATTACTAAAATTTTGTGTCTGATATTTTCAAAACATGACATCTCTTGATGGCTGTCAATTTTTTTACATTTTACACAGGGCCCGGCATATTTTTCCTCTGAGCCACGATTTTCTCTCGACGGCCCTGGATGAGTTTTTATAGGTAATTGATAAATTGTTCAAAAATCAACGTCGCTACGAAACAAGAGTAATGTAAAAATAAACATTTATTCGTTTTGGCACCACGTTACCGTTTTCGAAAACAAACCAGAAATAATGATAAATTTTCTCGCATTTTCCTTTGTAAAACTTTTCCTCTACTTACCCTGCTGATTTTCCGCGTCCTAGGTTGTTGCGTTTTTGCCATATCACTTAGCTTTGTACTGGACATGTTTATTTATATTTATTTACAGAAATGCAGAAGTAGGTGTTTAAAAATCGCACATAAACGGGATTTTGTTTTATTCCACTGTCACCGCACGCTTAGCACCGCACGCTTAGCACTGCACTCTATTTCTAGCACCACTCACATGTGGAAATCCACTTGAAATCGTTGGAAAACTTGCAAATTTGATGAATAAACACTCATTTTTTTAATGTTATAACACATAAAACCACGTGGACTTTCGCGAATCCAAGTTGCTTGAATACTGTTCTGCTATGCTATAGTAAATATAATTCAGATAGAAATGACGTCACCTCTGTGACCGATATATGTTCGTATCACGTCGATTTAGAAGTCGTGAATGTAATTTACACTATAAACAGGGGCAGACTGGGGCTGGAAAAACAAGTCCATTTCGACATTTTTTTTTTTTATTTTTTTTTTGCAAAAAACGAAAAAACTTTTATCTTGAATTTATTTATTTTTTCAAAAAACGAATTTTTTTTAATAACATCTTTTTTTGAAAAAAAAAAGATTTGAAAAAAAAATTTAAAAAAAATCAATATATTTTTTTTTTCAAAAAAAAAAAAAAAAAATAAAACTTTTTTATTTTCTTTTTACGAAAAACGATTTTTTTAAAAAAATTAAAAAACAATTTTTTTATAAAAAACGATTTTTTTAATATCTTTTTGAAAAACGAAAATTTTTAATTTTTTTTCAAAAATTATGTTTTTTCATTATTTAAAAAGTTTAACGCCCCATAACTTTTTTGTTTTTGGGGGGATCACTTTCAAAATTGGTAGAATTCATCCTTATAATCAGTGATCTGACTTTGGATTTTTTAACAGGTCCGTATTAAGGCAAACAGAATAATTTCATAAAACGGAAGATTATTTAAATTTTATTTAAAGTAACAAAAATACATTATTATTCTTATGTAATTGTTATTTTGTTTTATTTTAATTTCATTTAATTTTGCTTGTTTGTCTATTTGTATTATTTTAAATATTCCTAATAAAAATAATAGTACTTTTACCCCATTTTACCCCATCCCGCTTTTTAACAAAAACAATCTTAGTGTAAAACTTTGGATAATAAACCTATGGTCCGTAGCTCAAAGCGTTCTCGAGTTATCGTAGTCACAAACTTCCCGTTTAGAGAGATAGACAGACCGATAGACTGGCAGACAGATTTTATAAAACATTAAAAACAATTATTTTGAAAGGAAAGTAATACTGAAAAAGTAAACAGTTGTTATAGTTAAAAATTAGTTAAAGGTAAATTTATTTCATTTTAATAAGTGGATTAATTTCTATTTTAACAACCTAGGAACAACACAGAATATTGGAATCTGTTCGCACAATGTTTTTTTGTTTTATTTTTTATTTTATTTGACTGTAGGTATTTATATTAGTTTGATTTCACAGGAATATTTAAAAAATGCAAATAGACAAAAGAGCAAAATTAAATGAAATTAAAATAAAACAAAACAAGAATTACATAACAATAATAATGTATTTTTGTTACTTTAAATGATCTTGCGTTTTATGAAATTATTCTGTTTTCCTTAATGCGGACCTGTTAAAAAATCCAAAGTCCGATCACTGCTTATAATAAAAGTATTAGTAATAAAAGTTACGTTAATCGGATTTTTCTTTCAGCTTTTTTATTTTATTTTTTTTAAGTTTAACCCCCAATAACTTTTTATGTTTTAGAGGGGATTACTTTCAAAAACAATAGGAATCTTACCCGCATAGAACTTGATTTTCCTGAACATTTCAAGTCGATCGGATTATTCGTTCTGGAGTTATCGTGTTTACAAAAACCGACAGATGGACGGACAAAAAAAACAAAAATTTCTTATTTTTTCATGAAAAAAATTTTTATCCAACAATTTTTTGTCTATGACGATTTTTGAACATTTTAGAAAATTCGAAACTACCGTATAATACTATTCTAGTGCAGGCGCTGTGAATAGTATAATAAGATGAATTTTAAAATTTCTTTTTAATGGGCCCATTCTGTAATCTTGTAATGGGGTAATTTTAATATTATCACCCTTGCCAGTCCGCATACACGGTGTTCTAGAAGAATTTTTAAATGACATGGCAACTTCCATTTTTTTTTCTTTTTGGAACTTGTTATATGAGCTCTAATTAAAAAAAATAATACCAAAATTTTAAAAATCGTTAGAGCCGTTTTTGAAAAAAATGTGTCCTTTAAAAAAATATTTGATATTTTACGCTAACATAGTTGGTTTGTCCTCGATGTCTCGGATTTTGACCAAACTTTTTTTTCAAAACGATTCATCCGTTCACTATACAATTGAACGTTCAAGTATTACGTAACGCTCCTAGGGGGTGGGGGTCATTTTGTAGTGTTACGCCCATGTTAATGGTATAGGAAAATAGCGTTACAGGGGGAGTGGGGGTCCAAAATGATCAAAATATGCGTTACGTAATACTTGAACGTTCCCCAAGCTATATCTCCGTTATTTGAAAAGGTAAAAAATTTGCAAAAAATAGCGTTAAATGGGAACCAAAGAAGATTTTATTGACTTATTCAAAACCGCCCCGTGCTTACCCACCCTCTTGAAACCACCCCCAACCTCTGATTTTCAAATAGCACCACCCACTTTTTTATCAAAGAAAATGTAATTAATTTCATTTTGAATTCAACCATATATTATAAGTGGTATCTTATTCTTTTAAGGGGTTTCAAATAACAATTATTATTTAGAAATGATAATGTCCCACCAGGTTTTAGACGGCTATATCTCCGTTATTTAAAATGATAAAAAGGTTAAAAAAATAAGATCAAATAGGAGTCAAAGTAGAATTTACTGACATATACAAAACTACCCCTTATTTACCCACCCTCTTGGCACCACCCCCAACTTGTTTTTTAAATAGCACTCTCCTATTTTTACCAAAGAATATGAAAGCACATTTCATTTTAAGTTTAACCATGTATTAGAAGTGATTTCTTATTTTTTTAAGGGGTACAACCCCGTCATATCATAAGCTATATTTTTCATCGGAAAATTTTCCAAAAACATACGTAAAATTTTACCCAAAAGAAAATTGATTTTTATATCCGACTCACATTAACTCCCTTTCCTGGAACCACCCGCAACTTTGTTTTAAATACCTTTAATTAATAAATAATAATTGTTATTTAGAGCCCCTTAAAATATCCACTTTCATATTCTTTAATAAGAATTGCGGGGTGCTATTTAAAAAACAGAAGTTGGGGGTGGTTTCAAGGGGGTGGGTAAGCAAGGGGTGGTTTTGAATAAGTCAATAAAATTTTCTTTGGCTCCCATTTAACGCTATTTTTTTTCAAAAAAAAAAAAATACCTTTTCAAATAACCTGTTGGGACACCTGGTATAGTGAACAGATTGACCGTTTTGAAAAAAAAATTGGTGGGAGTGCTTGGGTACTATAGTGGTACACTAAAAATTGACATTTTTTAAATTCAAATATTTTAAAAAACTAATTAATGGATTTGACTGATTCTTTTTTTGTTTTAAAGCTTAAACATTCTCTACTTTTGTTTGTTTTAAGAATGATTAAAAATTTTTTTTTTCGTATTGACAGCAACAAACAATGTACAACTATGTTTCTTACCCCATCTTCTAGGACTTGCATGGTACGCCACTGCAACTGTTTATCAAATTATTAAAGTCTTTCTTATTGCCGCAGTTTTAATGAATATTTTCTTTTTTATTTTTTTACATTTTCACTTCTGGTTTAGGAGATATCAGGATTTTGCTGGAAGTTGTAATTTTTTCAGTTAACTTAAAAAGTACTACATGAATTTGATTGATGCTGTGTTTTAAATTTGAAGCTTAACCGAGTCACGTTTTTCTTCTAATCAAGTTTATCAAAAACATAAATTGGGTTTGAAAAACTTGAGTAGAAGAAAAAAAAGGGTCACTCCGTCCGGCGGCAGTTCTGCGAAATCACCGTTAAGCCTCCGTCAGACGACAATAAAAAGTTGCACCGGGATAATGAAACTGTAGAAGAAGAAGTGAAAGACATGAGCTACAAATAAAAATCTTTCAGGAAAATCCTGATATCTCCTAAACCAGAAGGAAAAAAGTTAAAAAATAAAAAAGAAAATATTCATTAAAACTGCGGCAACAAGAAAGACTTCAATAATTTGATAAACAGTTGCAGTGGCGTACCATGCAAGTCCTAGAAGATGGTGTAAGAAACATAGTTGTACATTATTTTTTGCTGTTAATAAAATTTTTAATCATTCTTAAAACAAATAAAAGTAGAGAATGTTTAAGCTTTAAGACAAAAAAAGAATCAGTGAAATCCATTAATTAGTTTTCGAAATATTTGAATTTAAAAAATGTCAATTTTTTAGGTGTCCGGAATTTAATGTGCGGCAGTGTACATATATGTTTTTTTAGGTAGAGAAAAGTTTAGTAAGTAAGTCAAAATTAATCCATACATTAAAGAAAAAAATAACCATTAAAAAACACTTTTATCCAACACCTTCACAGAAACACTTGTTTTGAGCAGTATTTTAAATGTCAAAAGTGAGTTTTTTTTCCACTAGTGACTAAAAAATTTTTCACCCACTCTTTTACGTACAGCTTTTGATCTCACCCAAAATTAGTTACATACCCTATTAATTAAGTATTATAACTATTCTATAAATAGAAGCACGTTAACTAAACCATAAAAATTAAAGAAAACCCCAAATTATTCTTTACTTTTTGAATAAAATACTGTTTTTATTATTATTATTCATCACCGCGTCCATTTTGACGTTTGTAAGAAATGTAAAACTAGAAAATTTGGATTCTGCATAAGGACCTAAACTGTATTTTACATCCGGCTATTTGGGACTCTTTGGACTGCAAGGTAAGGGATGAGATTGAACGAGGGGGTAGTGTTCATTTCGCTAGGCTTAAGGATAATAATGTGTACTCAAGTTATTTTGTTTATAAATTTAAAAACTTGAAAATGACTTTATGTTAAAAAAGTCGAAACAATTGTCGCTGTAATGTTTGTTTAATAGACAATAAATTTATATTTTGGAGAGATAACATTTTTTCTATGGTTTACTAGCGATTGTTTATTTTTAATAGGCATACTTAGGCCATGGCTACCTATTATTTTAGTATTATGAAAACTTAATCTTAATATTTTTCACATAATTTTTCGCAAAATTATAGATTTTTATTTAAAAATAAAAGGTGTTGGATAAAATTAATTTCTCAACTCGCGTATTAAGTGATTTTATACACTTAATACACTAGTTAAGAAAATAACTATTTTAGTGTAAAGATGAGAGCGCGCTAGCCGCTTCCTGTATACTTCCACCTTTCATCGTAGCTTACTTACCGTGTGCCAGACTATACCGGCCCTGCCAGTCCGACACTGACGACACCAAGATTAAAATATACCATCATATACATTTACTTATTAATTATCGTATAAATTTGTTAAAGCGGTAGGCAAGTAAAATAAGCAGCAGTACGATCAGCTGATCTAGGAATTCGTAACCAATTATAAACAAAGAAACAACATTGTTTTGTATCTATTTAAATTAGGTTATTTACTTTCCCCTATAGCTGATAATGGGATTATCCTCCATCAAATTTTTGGTTGAGAAAAGTCTTCAGAGGGATAGGTTAAACCGAATTGGCTTCTTATTATATTAATCAGGGTCGTACCAAAAAAATATCGATGGGCTGTTTCAGCTCCCAGGGTGTAACAAAATGAGCGCCTTCGATATTTTATAAAATTAGTTTAATTTATATTTTTTCATCATGAAATTAGTCATTAAACAAAAATTGTTTATTTTTTTTATTGTTTCAACCACCCCCCTCAAAAAATAATAATAAAAAAATAAAAATATATGGCCGAATGGAGAATTTTATGAGCTTGAAAATAATGCATCGCACGTCCCTCTTTTCGCTAAAAAAAGTTGCCTCCCTTGCCCCTTGCCTCCATTGTGCCCCCTAAACATACAAATAATTATTTATACACGGTGTATTTGAAACAGGGTCAATGATTATAAGGGGTTATTCTACATCATAAAATATGACAAAAAGTTGCTATAAACATATGTCTAAAAATGCGTCATAATGGAGCTAAGCCCCTTTGAAAGTGGATAAAAAAATCGGGTTTTATTTAATAAATGAGGTACCCTTTGAGATATAGCAACGAGGTTTTGCATGTGAAGTAATCTTAATAAGGCCCCTCTTCGTATGTTATTATTATTTTAACCAGGGGTGTGCGAAACGGAGGGCCTTATCAGTTTTTTGTCCCAAACTTTTTTCTGTGTAATTTTTTTGTAATTTTATTATTGGAACATGATTCCTCAGGTCAAAATACATAAAAAAGGTACTCTTGTTGTAATATCAAAGATCAGGGATAATAATAATTAGATTGGTAATACTGTAGGATTAATTAATCAACGGTTAACCGTTTTCGAGAAAAATTAATTTGAAGGTGAAATTTCACATTTCCAGGACAAAAAATTAAATAACAAAATGTTGAAATTTTAATGATGCCGGCTATATAAATAAATAATAATAATATTCTTTATTTAACCAATAAGTCATTATCTACAAGTATAAATTTATCTATACAATCCTAAAATCAAAAAAAAAATATATATATATATAGTAGAACTTAAAAATTAAATAAAAAGGTAATCCCCACTAAGCAGAAGAATGCTTGTTGTGGGTGCTTGTAGAAAAATTAAATATAAATTCATTTTTATATAATATGTACATCAAAAACTAAGAAAAAACCTCGTATATAGGTACTTCCAAAAATAAAGCTTGAAAATGATGCATCGCACGTCCCTCCTTTCGCTAAAAAAAGTTGCCTCCCTTGCCCCTTGCCTCCAGTGTGTCCCCTAAACATACAAATAATCATTTATACACGGTGTATTTGAAATAGTCAATGATTATAAGGGGTTATTCTACATCATAAAATATGACAAAAACATGCTATAAACATATGTCTAAAAATGCGTCATAATGGAGCTAAGCCCCTTTGAAAGTGGATAAAAAAATCGGGTTTTATTTAATAAATGAGGTACCCTTTGAGATATAGCAACGAGGTTTTGCATGTGAAGTAATCTTAATAAGGCCCATCTTCGTATGTTATTTTTATTTTAACCAGGGGTGTGCGAAACGGAGGGCCTTATCAGTTTTTTGTCCCAAACTTTTTTCTGTGTAATTTTTTTGTAATTTTATTATTGGAACATGATTCCTCAGGTCAAAATACATAAAAAAGGTACTCTTGTTGTAATATCAAAGATCAGGGATAATAATAATTAGATTGGTTATACTGTAGGATTAATTAATCAACGGTTAAACGTTTTCGAGAAAAATTAATTTGAAGGTGAAATTTCACATTTCCAGGACAAAAAATTAAATACTAAAATGTTGAAATTTTAATGATGCCGGCTGAATGTACATCAAAATCTGAGAAAAAAACCTCATATACAGGTACTTCCAAAAATAAATCTCTTAAAAATGCACCATTTTTAAAGGACCATAGTAACTTTAAAAGCGATTTTTTGGCCTACATGTATAGAAACTTTTTTTTCTTAGTTTTTGATGCAGAATAACCTTGCATCATTAAAATTTTGGTTTTTAACGTCCTCAAAACGTTAAATTCCAAATGAACTTTTCTCGAAAACAGTTAATCCTACAGTATTACAACAATACCTTTTTTATGTATTTTCACCTGAGGAATCATGTTCCAATAATAAAATTACCGAAAATCTACACAGCCCCTGGTTAAAATAAGTACATGAAAATAACATATGAAGATTGTCCTTATTCGAATTAGTTCACATGCTAAACCTTGTACTATATCTCACAGGGTTACCGAGTTATTAAATAAAAACCGATTTTTTTTTAGCCACTTAGGGCTTAGCTCCCTTACGACGCATTTTTAGGCATATGTTTAAAGGAACTTTTAACATAATTTCTGATATATAATTACCCCTTAAAATTATCGACCCTATTAAAAATACACGGTGTATCTACAAATAATTATTTGGGTTATACTTTTAACACGCACTGTATAATACGCACACGCATTATGGGATAGGAATCGAAAAAAATTGCCAAAAGTTACCACGCGGAAACCAACTGAAATATATCGTCGCCTTCCTTACAAAGGGGCTTATCTCAAAAAATTGCTAAATTGTGTTAGGCCCTTGGGTGGCATCAAAACAGTAACCTGCAGCTACCCTTTTGTATATCCTGAAAAATCACAAAGAAGTCCAAACCAAGCGAAGATATAACGTTAGGGTGTTCCAAAATTTTGTTACTTGCTTAATCTTTTCTATTTTTTGTGGTTAGAACGTCCTTAGAGTAAAAATTTATTTAGACAACCCTAAGGCCCGGTTGTACAAACCTCGCTCAAATCTGAGCCTACCCTGTCTGTCATGGAAACGATTGTTGCAACAAATGTTTTCATAGTAAAGAAGCCTCGCTTAAAGTTAAACCAGGTTTGTACAACTGGGCCTAAGTGGTACTTTTAGGGCCCTAAAAACCCTAAAATCATGCAAATATCGATAAAATTCGTATAAAACCAGCCCTTGTATTTGTAATTTTATAAAATTTAATAGCCTTGATATCTATAGAGGAAGGGTAGCAAATGTGGGCTAGGTCTTGTAATGTGGGCTAGGTGGGTTTCTCAGCTATCCGATGCAGTTCTCTGCATCCGACTATCGCAAATCGTAAATGGCGAAGTTAAACTTCTACAGTAAAGATTCATTAATTAATTCATACATTCGTTGACGTTTGAGAATTTATTTTTATTTTCCGTCCTTTTCAGCAAGCCACAGAACTTTTTTAGGTAAGTTTATAAATTCCGTTACCTGATAGATAACAACGTTTTCAAAACCATTTCTGCAACAAATTAAAGCCACATAATCGGGCTTTGATGTGTGCTTATTAGTTTTCTTCTAATTACTGAGTTTTAGACATAACCTCTTTTGTTGTATACACCGAGTATTTTTGCAATATGGGCCATCCCTGTTTCTATTATGGGCTATATAGAACTATGTATTTAAACCTAGAATTTTTCTAGGAGGCCAAGAAGAGATCAGCAGCAGCCAAGAATAGAAGAAAATGGAACGAGGGCGATATGGAACGCGCTATAATAGCGATGAGGCAGTACGAGATGGGTACCCTTAAAGCTTTAAAATTTTTTAATATACCACGTTCTATATTAGGAGTTATTTGATTTATTATTTCATTTTAGATATAACTTTTATACTTTTAACTTATTGCGACCAATAAGATTGATTGCCACTTCAAATCTAATATTTATTACACAATTTTGGGGGCAGCCCATATTTAGGGCCAATTTCAAATCGACACAAAAGTGCACCTTCTCCCTATTTACGAAATAATGAATTTATTATTTGTTTTAATCAATATGAATTTATAACAGGTTGTGACTAATTAATATAGCTATCGTTGGGTACGTTTGGTATTGGAACTAAACTTTTATTTATTTTTTTACAAGAAAAAATAAAATGGGTAGCCCATATTTGCTTCCTTTCCTCTATTTATTTTTTTTTTAAGCATAAAAATAAGGCTGCAACAAGGTCCCGAAATTGCCCCTAAATTATAAAAAAGTGCAATTTATATTAATTTGTGCTACTGACGAACTTAAATATTAAATAAAAAAAAATTTATGTCACATTTTACTATGCTTGTAATGCGAGCCTGTGGATATGCATTAAGCTATGTCCTATGACTATGCGAGCCTGTGGATAGCGCCAAAACCAATACATCATGGAGTCAACTCATTAACGGACTCGAGTTTTAGAGATGGTTCTCGTTAGCGTTGAGTACAGGTTAGTTATTTTTTATGTATAAATTATCAGTTTTTTGTCCCAAACTTTTTTCTGTGTAACTTTTTTGCAATTTTATTTTTGAAATATGATTCCTCAGGTCAAAATACATAAAAAAGGTATTCTTGTTGTAATACTGTAGGATTAACCGTTTTCGAGAAGAATTCATTTGAAGGTGAAATTCCACGGTTCGAGAACGAAAAATTAAATACTAAAATGTTGAAAACCAAAATTTTAATGATGCAATGTTATTCTACATCAAAAACTAAGAAAAAAAGTTTCCATACATGTAGGTCGAAAAAATGATTTTAAAGCTACCATAGCGCTTTAAAAATGGTGCATATTTAGGAGACCATAGCTCCATTAGGATTGATTTTTGGAAGTACCTGTATATGAGGTTTTTTTCTTAGTTTTTAATGTACATTCGCCCTGAATCATTAAAATTTTGGTTTTCAACATTTTAGTATTTAATTTTTCGTCCTCGAACCGTAGAATTTCACCTTCAAATTAATTTTTCTCGAAAACGGTTAATCCTACAGTATTACAACAAGAGTACCTTTTTTATGTATTTTGACCTGAGGAATCATATTTCAAAAATAAAATTGCAAAAAAGTTACACAGAAAAAAGTTTGGGACAAAAAACTGATAAGCCCTCCCCGTTTCGCACATCCCTGGTTGAAATAAGTACATGAAAATAACACATAAAAACGGGCCTTGGTAGGATTAGTTGACGTGCAAAACCTTGTTGATATATCCCAAAGGGTTCCTGAGTTATTAAATAAAAAAATTTTTTTTAGCCACTTTCAAAGGGGCGTAGCTCCCTTATGACGCGTTTTTAGACATATGTTTATAGGAACTTTTTGTCATATTTTATGATGTAGAATCATCAGTTAAAATTTCCGACCCTATTTCAAATACACCGTGTATAAAATATTTGATTTTTTGCACATAAAGTAATTAGATACACCCTTTTAAGACAAGCTTGCAAAATTTGATTAATTTTTGACAAAAAATAAAGAAATTGGAGAAGGTTTTATCACTAAAAATGCATTTTTTTCTCAAAAAAAATATATATCTCAAAAACTATAAATAACAGACCCATACAATATGATATCAAAATAAAGGCATTTTCATGAGAAATAAGATGGCATAATAAAATATATACCATTCCATTAAAAAAAAAAAATAAGTCAGATGTTACCCAACCTAAGAGGACCATCCTGTATATTTTAAAATATTTTTAAAATGTGAATTTTTTAAAACCACACAACTTTTCTCATTAAAGTTTTTCTCTAAAGTGGATACTTTGCTATATATGGACCAACTCGGCTTCGTTGAGACACCCTGTATATTAAATACTCAAATATGCATTAGATAGGAATTTGTTTTTGGTTTTATAAAAACATTCATATTTATAGATAGCGCTGTGACAGAAAGGGATATAAATATATACAGAGCGGTCCAAAAGTTGCCCCCTCCCCTCTTAACTTTTGAACGAGTTAAGATACCGACTTCAAATATAGAACTCTTAAATAAGACAACTTAAACTATCTTTTAGCAAATGTATGTGATACTTTCAGCTCTTAAAATGTGGGCAGGGGGGCAAATTTTTTTAAATGGAAAGTGGTCGTGTGATACAAAATTTTAAAGCTTCTGAAATTCTCCATTTAACTATTTATTTTTTATTTTTTAAAAACACTTTTTTTGGGTTTAAGATAGGGTTTAAAATGCGTTTTTTTGTCAAAATTTCTCTAAAAAAATCAAATAATTTTTAAAAAATAACTAATTCCATGATGAAAAAACGTAAATTATACTTTTAAACTAATTGTAATTGAGATAAATAAAAATTTACAAAAAAAAACTTAAAAACTCGAATTTTTTAGCACAAAAAAAATGTCTGCCTGTTTGTAATCTTGTAACTTTTTAACGGAATGTTCGATTTGAAAAATTCTTACACCAAACGATTCAGGACCTTTTCTATTTGCGTCACATCAAATATGGCTAACATCAACGTATGGGAAGGGGGCGAAATGGACAAAAACTATAATTTTTAGCGATATCTCATTATAGTAGGACAATTTTTTTTGCATAAATGAAAATAATGTTCAATTCCCTACAAAAACATAAGTAATCATTTTTATCCTAGGACTATTCTGCCCTAATACGCTAGAAAGCAGTAACTCCATTGGTCGCATAGCAGCGTTTTCAAAATATTACATCAGAGTTGACGTGAAAACGTTGCTATGCAACAAATGGAGTTACTGCTTTCTAGCGTAGTAGGTCAGTATTAGTTTTCGAGATATAAGTAGGCATTTTAATAAATTTTGATATATTTTTACAATTTTAATTGGATGTCAAATTTTGACACTAGTAAAATTTCAATCATAGGTAAAATTTATTTCAATTAATTTTTCTTTTAACAAATTTCTGATAATGGTGCGGCCAAAAAAACAATCCGATAAAGCTACAAAGAAAAAACCAAAAGGAAATGGTTCAAAACTACAGGAAAAGTGAAGTCAATTTGATATCATATTTTATAAACTTCCTCATTTTTCCACCCGTCTAGAAAAGGTAGCCGTTTCACATTTTTATATTGTGCTTATTTTGCGAGATATTTGAGACGGGTACTTTTCAAATGATCATCCTGTATATAAATTATATTCTCAATACATAAATTTTGACACCATCATCTTCCTTTCATCCTGCAGCCAGGTATGTTATATCTATACCTAAGATAATTATATTTGTTATGTAATAATATATTTTAAAATTTTGCAAGCCCTCGGTAAATGAATTTCAAAATTTCGGCCACTGAATATGACCCATATAGGTTCACACAGACAAAACAAAACTACAGAAATAAGTAAGCCATGCTTGAAACTAGCCAAGAGCTCACCAAATTCTCAGAAGTCCGACGGGAATTGCATTTCTCTGGATCGTCGTCGTCGTCTCTACTCTCAACCTGTCCCATTTCCCACCCTGTGGGACATTAACGGTAAACGGGGAACCAAGAAAAGCAACCCGTAATAAAACCGGGACGTTAGCGTTCCTACACCACGGCCTACCCTGTTTGAATAACGACTGATGTTACCCAGGTTACTTTAGGCTCGAATGTTTCGAGTGACGTCAGCTAACAGCAAGGGTTGTTGCGGCGCTTGTTTACAATGTTGCCGGTTTGCTGAATATCGCCTTTTTCTGGAATTTGTTATAGCCCAGTCAATAAAGAAAAAAAAATTGTCAAAAACAACTGGTACGTATGAGATAAATATTAAACAAACTATCAGACACAAAACAAACTGTGAAAATATACAGGGTGTCCCAGCTATCCATCAGATCAATCGTTTTTTGGCGTTATTATTAAAACTATCGAATAAAAATTATGTCAGTCAATATACATCCAAAAAAGGATATTTGTACGATTCACTCACCGCAGTAATGAGAAGAGTCCAGCGCATGCGCACTGATTCTATTTTGACGTATGCCTAAAATTATTTTAAGGTTATGTAACATTCTTTTGCAGAATTTTAAAAAAATATCTACTTTTTTCTTATGCATATTGTTACACCAGGCAAGCATTTATTTTTTAATTAGCTAAAGCTAAATTATTTAGCCTAAATATAATCCTATTTGATTCTTAAAATATATCGCCTTCTAAATTCTGAAATATTGTATCTGAAAAATGCCTCCCATTAAAAAAAATATACCAAACCAGCAAACTACCAAACCAAAGGGAGGCGTTGGTTTACGTTAACAATGGTTTGTTTTGGTAGTTTGCTGGTTTGGTGTGTTTTTTTTTTAATGGGAGGCGTTGGTTTACGTTAACAATGGTTTGGTTTGGTAGTTTGCTGGTTTGGTGTTTTTTTTTTATGGAAGGCGTTGGTTTACGTTAATAATGGTTTGGTTTGGTAGTTTGCTGGTTTGGTGTTTTTAATGGGAGGCATTTTTCAGATACGATATTTCAGAATTTAGAAGGCGATGTATTTTAAGAATCAAATAGGATTATATTTAGGCTAAATAATTTAGCTTTAGCTAATTAAAAAATAAATTCTTGCCTGGTGTAACAATATGCATAAGACAAAAGTAGATATTTTTGTAAAATTCTGCAAATGAATGTTACATAAGCTTAAAATAATTTTTGGCATACGTCAAAACAAAAATAAGAAAATCAGTGCGCATGCGCTAGATTCTTCTCATTACTGCGGTGAGTGAATCGTATATTTGTGGCTAAACAAAAGTTTCCTACTGGCTTTTATTTCTGAGATACAATTTTTTAATTGTTGCTTTAAAGCTAGCATTCAACTGGATAATATTTTTTTAAAAATGATTATAATATTAAACTATTCTTTAATTTATTTACATTTACTAAACAAATCATATTAATATTAAATTATTTTTTAATTAATTTCTTTAAAAAACTATGATTTGTTTTAATAAAATTATTTTATCAAGAACTCCATGAATTTTACTTATTTTAATTGCAGTTAAGGGTTTCGCGAATTAAATATCAAAATTATCTATTTCTGGATAAATTTCATAAAAATTGTCAAAATTTAATAAACTTTAACTTGGGTAAAATGCGTTTAGGATTTAAACATTAAACAATTATAACATACGGCTAAACTAAAGGTACCATAAGTAGTAACAAAAAAGGCTTAAATGAAGTTTATTCATATAGTTTATTTTTTAGATATTAATACATTTTATACATTCGTTCAAGTATTACGTAACGCAAAATTTGGCCATTTTTGAACCCCACCCCCCCCCCATGTAACGTGGCGTAACATTTTCGAGACCACCCCCTATTTGTTACGTAACATTTTACAAAAAGTTAAAAAAATTAAAGGAAATTTTGCTTTATGGTTTTAACCGGTTATTGCTTCCGTGTTTTAACCCAAAACCGGTCTGATGTAATTTCGAAAACCGGTTATTGGCTATGGTTTTCCATCTCTAATTGTTTTTGTTTAGAGGATTCAGTTAACTGTTAACCACGCCGTGTGCAATAAAATTTGCAAGGAAACAGTCTCTTTAAGCCTAGATCATTGTTAAAAACATGATCCAATAAACATTTTATAAGTTTATAATTTTTTAAGTGTTACGTAACATTTTTACCAACGCAGGACTTTTCGATGTAAAATACCTTTTGACTGGGCTTTTTCCTTTGGAAAACAGCATATTCTAACTGTACAATAGACACCGTTGCAACAACGGTAATCATTAACCGGTTTTATAAGAATTATAATTTGTGATTCACAAACCAGTACGATTTTTTTTGTGACTATAGTATACTGGAACATGAAAAAATACACTGCCAAGTAAAAGAGCTTTCCCATTTTTCACCTGCACGCGTGAAATAGATTTTTTATTTATCAGATTCACTTTTGGCGACCTTCAAAACCCCAATATACAAATTTTCCAGAAAATCAACGCCGCCCCTTAGGGGGTGGAGTGATTTTTTTTATTATCAGATTTACTTTCAACATCCTCGAAAACCCCAATATACCAATTTTCACGAAAACTACCCCCAGCCCCTCAAGGGGTGGAGTTAGAATTTTTTTATTATCAAATTCACTTTCAGCAACCTCAAAAACCACAATATACCAATTACCAATTTTCACGAAACCAACCCCCGTCCCTCAGAGGGTGGATTTAGATTTTTTTAATATCGGATTCACTTCCAGCAAAGTCAAAAACCCCAATATACCAATTTTCACGAAAACTACCCCCCGTCCCTGAGGGCCCGTGAGTCAGGGGTGACCCTGAGGGCCCGTGAGTCAGGGGTAAAATTAAAAAAAATACATTATCAGATTCATATTCGTCGACCCCAAAAACCCCTATACAATTCTGACGAAAATATTGACCCCTTCACCCCGCGGGGGTGGAGTAGAAAAAATTATTATCAGATTCAACGGCGCACTCACATCTCTGCTCTTTTACATTTCTGCTCTTTTACATCTCTGCTCTTTCACATCTTTACTCTTTTACTTCTCTCCTCTTTTACTTCTCTACTCGTTTATTTGACGTCTCTGTATATAAATTTAATTTTTATTAGTACACACTGTATATATGTCGTATTTTATTTATAATGACATTGTCATACTATTTCCTTAACCTAATTTAAAAAATTTGTTTAGTAAAATTATTATACCCCGTAAGTTAAACTAGCCTAGTTTAACCTATGTTTACTTGTGATAGACCAAAAATTACTCTTTAAGTTTGTTTTTAAATTATTGTTTTAAATTCACCCTGTATACGTTCTTTTGGAACGCACCCGTGATTTGCGGGACTCATATGCGCATGCGCTGAAAGTTCAGCTGCATATTGTGTTCCGTATTTTAAGGCATATCCACAGCCTCGCATAACACGCATAGTACATAAGAATGCGATACCGTGGTTGGCTTACAATATATGACGGCACATCAATCCAATCACGGCATCGCAGTCTTATGTACTATGCCTGTTATGCGAGGCTGTGGAAATGCCCTTAGATAGACCCTATAAAACCAAGTATTAAAAAAGTACAAGTAAAGGAAAACACTGGCTGATTTGGCTTATAGCCATAATATTAACTAACGTCTTTCACGCTGTTGCCAAATTGTGCAATTTAATATATCTTTGGTTTTTGGTTGTTTTGGTGTTTTTTTTTCTTTGGTTTTTGGTTGTTTTGGTGTTTTTTGCCAAAAAAAAAATACCAAAACAACCAAAAACCAAAGATACAGGGTGATCCATAACTGGCATGCCAAAATTTAAGAGGTGATTCTAGATCCAAAAATATAAAAAAAGTTCCTATAAAGGTTGGTCCGGAAATGAGCCCTAAGGGATCTAGGGCCCTTTAAAATTGTAATAAAAATAAGGTTTTTAATTAATAACTCGGGTACCGTTTAAGCTAGAGCGGCGAGCTTTTGCATGTATACTAGTATTAATAAGGGCAATAAGTTTATGTTAATTTATTTTTTTAATTTATCCAGAGGCGTGCCCAGACGGACAAAATATATGAGGCTTAAAACATTTTTGCCCCAAACTTTTCTATGTGTATGTTTTTTGGATTTGTTGTAAAAAATATAGATTTGTAGAGTAAAAATACATATAAAGTATCATATAGTGTAACACTGTAGGAGCAACCGTTATCAAAAAAAATGCAATTAAGAGGAAGTAACATTTTGTGCCACCAAAAACGTTACTTTTTAAAAGGCTATTACTCCTTTAATATTAAATTTAGGTGTTTTGGTGTATAATACTTTTTTGCTTAGTTTTAAATGAAGAATCACCCTGCAGCATTAAAATTTTATTGGTGCTTTTTTTTGTTCCCCATTCAATACATCATCTTCGAAGGGCCGTAGCTCCCTTAGGGCTCATTTCCGGACCAACCTTTATAGAAACTTTTTTGATGTAGAATCACCTCTTAAATTTCGGTACGCGAGTTCTGGAACAGGCTGTATATTAAATGGCACAATTTGGCAACAGAGCGGAGGACCGAGTTGAATTTAGGACGTAGACGCCACAGAACACACCTGGTAGACGCTAGTAAAACCAGTTGCAGCTTCTTCTTTGTAAGAAAGAGATGTGGCCGCTTAGGCGGATTTACTCCTGCATCAGACTGCTATCGTAGATATGCACAGGACTTGATTTATTTTATTTTATGTTGTTTCGTGAAAATAATACTTTAATAGTAAAGTTTTAAGTGAATCGTGAATATTTGTTTTTTTTTAACGTGAAACTGTCGAACATGTAAAGTCAATTTTTTTATAAAGATAATTTTTTTATAAGTTGGCTTCTGCGCAAACATCACTACAGAGTGAGACGGTTTTGCGTAGGCCGAAAATTATATTAGAGTGAGCTGGCAAACTATCCTATGGAAAATGCCATTATTGGAATTGAAACGCAGGAGCGCCTATGTGCAGCTCTTTATGCAGCGTTTTGATAAATACGCATGCGCTTACCGTTTTTCAATGTTATTTTAAATAAAAAACATTTTTTTACAAAAAAAAAACACCAAACAGACGCCAAACCATTAAAAAAAAAGACCAAACCAAGAAAAAAACAAAACAAACTCCTGCACAGAGATCTGTATTTAGGCGCTTGTTTGAAACGCTAGTAAAAAAATCTGGCAACGTCGGATAGAAGATAGATAGATATGAAGATGTAGAGTGGTTTTGAGGTTAGGAACGTTAAGTCTTATTTATATAGAAAATCAAATAAATACTAATAATGCAACGGCCAATTCCGATGTCGACGCTAATTCGGTTTCCATTAATTTTTGGTAGCTTCTTAGGATTTGTTGGAATGGCATTCTATTACAGGTAAGTTTTTGATTTTGTTCGTATCTTATGCCTCTGTTTCGATAAATAAATATGCAGTACTGTGAATCACAGCCTGTGATAAGGTGACAGAAAACCCCCAGCACCCGTTTGGATCCGCACTTACAATTCGTGGGCTTGGGGCAAAGCGGGCGTTATCTACAAAGTAGATAATACTCATTTTGGGAAAATGGAAATACAATTTTATCGTTCGGATTACCGCATCATTCGGATTACCGAAGATCCGGATTATCAAGTTTACTGTATTAGTCTTACAGCCGTATTTGTAGTAACAAAAGCCATTCAAATAAACGTAAATTTTTACAAGCAAATGCAACAGTAACCCAATGGTGGGCACCCACATATACTAATAAAACCCAGCGTGGCCCACGTCGCAACGTCGCGAAAGTGTTAACTGTAGTAAACCCTTTATGAGATAATTTAAAAAATCCAAAGGGGTATAAAACTTAACTCAAAATTATTTAATTTTTTGTATGTAGGTATTTTTTAAAATGTTATTAACTATATTTTTAGAGATTCTTGGCTAGGAGATATTGAAACTCAAAGAAATCAAATCTACAAAACAAATGCTGAAGGTAAAAAATTAATTGAGGACTGTAAACGTGAATATGAAAAAAAGATGTGATTTGTTGTACAGTTTTAGTTTAATAGGTATGTAGTACAATAGCTATAATAATATAAAGCTATATTTGTTATGATTTATTTTTAAATAAAAAAATTATATAATAAATAAATTTTTTTTTAATATTAATTTTTTTGTGGAACTTTATTTTTTTCATCATCAGTTACGTTAAACAAATCTGGAAAATATTTTTAAATAATATTATTAGCTCAAAAAAAAATGAAATGGCCCTACAGCTAGGGACACTAGATCTGCATATGGCAAACTCTTTTATTATTAATTTTAGGAAAAAAGTCATTCGTCATAAAAAGTTGTGCATGGTCTAAAACCTGAAATGCAACCATCAGATATCAAATTTTATTAGTCGTATGCGAGGTTTATCAAAAAATATGATTTTGGCATGAAGCTGAAGTTTGCAACGAAAATTCAAAAAAGTCAGTAAAAATGTTATGTAACACTTAAAAATTATAAACTTAAAAAATGTTTATTGGATCACGTTTTAAACAATGACCTAGGCCTAAAGAAACTGATTCCTTTTAAATTTTATTGCACACGGCGTGGTTAACAGTTAACTAAATCCTCTAAACAAAAACAAATTAGAAATGGAAAACCATATAATAATATAATAACCATTATGGTTATTGGCTCTAAATGGCCAAAATTTGCGTTACGTAATACTTAAACATTCCCTTGAGCAAAAATCATATTTCGAGATTTTGGAAAATTTTGAAATATCTAAGAAAATTGAAAAAAAAATGTAAAAAGAGGAGAAAAATTGTGATTTACTATATTTTAGTAAAAATTAAAATTAATGAATATACTTACTGGAAATACTTGAAATATCAGAGAAGAATCAGGGAATTTAAAAAGAAAAACGTATGGAACCAGAATACAAATTGCATATTTTTTTGGAAACAATTATATCCGACCTTTGACTCAACCCAGAGAAATTTCACCAATGATGATTAACCATTCAAAAAATGTACAGCCTAGTTCAGAAATCGCGGAAAAAAAATCGGGGTGAATTAACTACCACCAGGATCCCGGGAAACATGAAACAATAATTTAAAAAAACGCTCTGCATTCAATGGAGCTCTCTATAACTAGAATTATGAAACAAAAGATGTCTACCCTATCTATCTCATTTGTGCTACACTTTCCAGCCAACCAAATTAATACTGTATTTGTTTTTCATACAACAAATACAGTATTTATTTGGTTATAAAGAACTTTCACTTTCGGGTTTAGACCGTGTTAATGGATTTTCACTTTCCGACGTTTCGTCTCTTACTACTAGAGACATCTTCAGGGATTAATCTGAAACTGATTTCAGATTAATCCCTGAAGATGTCTCTAGTAGTAAGAGACGAAACGTCGTTTAGACCGTGTTAATGGATTTTCACTTTCCGACGTTTCGTCTCTTACTACTAGAGACATCTTCAGGGATTAATCTGAAATCAGTTTCAGATTAATCCCTGAAGATGTCTCTAGTAGTAAGAGACGAAACGTCGGAAAGTGAAAATCCATTAACACGGTCTAAACCCGAAAGTGAAAGTTCTTTATATCTTAATGGCCGTGAAAGCTTAAAATCTAAAATTTATTTGGTTGGCCGGAAAGTGTAGCACTGAGCGGCACGAACGAACATAGCTAATGTGAATCTGTAGAATAAGATAATTCTACTAAAATTTAGATGGCGCCAGTAATTTCTTTAATAAAAATAATAGTTACACTTTTCGCCCGGCCAAGTAAATATTGTATTTGTTCAACAAAGAACAAATACAGAATTTGTTTGGTTGGGTGGAAGTGGGAGTGTATGTATGTCTTCTATCCTTTTTGGGTAGAACTTTTGTCCCTGTCTAATTTAACGGGATAAATCGCCATTCAAAAACAAGAACCTTTTAAGTGGTATATTAAAACAAGAACTCTCGTTTTTTATTTAAAATATTTAATACTTACAGTCACCTCTTTTTCTAATTTTAAATTACATTGTTTTCTTTAATATCTTGGACTTCTTTCATAATCTGGTTGGAAGATGTAACCAAAACATAAACTTGCTTTTGCACATTTTCGTATTTATTTGAAAGCATGTCCTTTTGATGTTGCAACGTTTCCATTTCGCTTTTTATATTTTTGATCAACTCTTTTGAAGTTTTTTGGTCAGGATATTGAAGAATGTCTTTTGTCAACATGTTAAACTTGATCTTACTTTGTTTGACTGATTTGGCAATGCGGAAAGAATCTTTTACATACTTGATCATTTTTCTGGTTTCGTCGCATTTCTCTTCCATATTGTGATGCCTGTTGATGTAGTTTTGGATTTCTTTTGAGTTCATATTTTTTATTATTTCCGACTTCAGTCGAGAATAGTTGCATTGAGAAATTAATGTTAGAATTCGATAGTGGATTAGCTTCATCTCATCATTTGTTGTATTTGGTTTATTTAAACGATTGATTAACTTAAGAAGAAGGTTTAAACGTCTATCATCTCCTGTTCCATCGCTGTCCATTATCAGCTTTCTTTTTATAATATCCTCTGTAATTAAAAGACAAGACAAATAAAAATATATAAAAAAAGGAGTGACTAGGTGTACTCACAGTATGTATGAATAGTACTGAGGCCCACACTCTTGCAGTTTTTTGTCTGTTTACTATAAGTTAAAGAACTACTGCGTCTGGATGCTGCATCCAGATGCATAACAAAAATGCTGTATAGATGCCATACTTTTAGAACACTAAACACCTTCTTAAAAAGTTAGATGCCGGTACTTATTATAAATAAATGTCACACATTTTTGAAGATTGTAAATTTAAAGGACATTTAGTGTCCTTTAAGAAGGGTTTTGTAAAGCACAAAGTAAAAAATATAGGAATGTCCTTTGATATAAATTCTTTTTAGGCTTAACATCTCCCCACCTACTAACTTAGGAATGGGGGCGCCACTACAGCCCCCACAGTACAAGTGCCTTAGCTACAGCCCTGTGTGGGACAATTATGTATGTATGTATAGGGCCCGGGTAAAAAGTTTCCCCGGGGCCCGGTCTGGCTCTGTCCGGCCCTCCTCTTGGCTACCATTGATACAAAAAAATATTTGTCCGCTTTTTCAAAGAACTAAATATGGCAAGCCTAAACTGAGCAAGATTTTGTATTATGTAATATTTATATAAGAGCACTGGATGCTATCCAGTGGATAGGCTGGATTGTTACACTCATCTACCCTATAAGTTACACCCTAATTATAAGGTGATATTACACAAAAAAATAAAACCCTTACAAACCTACCTATCTAGTGCTCTAATTTTGTTTCTTACCGTCTGTCATTTTGAATGATGATTTGATGAATTACTTAAAATAACAATTTTTCTTGTATTAATCTGATCTACGGCACAAAATAAAAAAACGTTAGCTTTTCTTAGGTTATGTTTTTAGTTACTTTTCAAAAGCTAGGGTCCCTACATTAAGGTTGATCTACATTGTCCAAGCACCTTATTAAATTTTATTTGGCTGCTAATCAATCTACCTATTCTGTTTACTTTATTTAATTATATATATTTTATAAATTTCTGTGTTCTTTTTTATTGAATATATAAAAAATTAAAATTTTAAATCAATATCTAAAATGTTTTTAATATCATTTACGTGAAGAAACCTTTAGGAAAATGACATTTGACAGCCAAATCAGGAAATTGACAGTTAAATGAAAAACATTACGCACGTGGGTGAATTTGTAGACAAATCTAGACGATAAACAGTATTTTAAAGGTAAATAATTAGATTTACACTATTCAAAAGCGTGATGTCTATGTTAAATTATATTTTTCTTCTTGTAATTTTATAATCTTAGGTGTAAGAAAATTAATACATCAATGCTCCAATATGGGAAAGCCATTTTCAATGGAAAAATACGCCAAAGACTCACGTTATATCGAAAACAAGGATACCATGACTTCCTTCCATATGTAACTAAGAAAATCTTTATGCCAAATCCAAATAGGAAAAAGTTTATACCTGATAAAACCCTACCTCGAGCACCAGCAGTAGAAAAGACATATGGACCTCGAAAAAATAAATTAGGTATACAAATGCTATCAAAAGCTATATATGACCAAATATTTCTTGAAGGTTATAAGGAAAAATTAACACCAGAAACACTAGAACGATGTAAACAGAACCTTGTTAAACATAATATGATTACCAAGGATGAAGACTTTTTAAAGGATGTTGATTTTAAAATTCCACCATTAGTAGGAAAAAATATTGAAGAACATATGTTTAATATAGCAGAAGAACAAGCAAAGCCTTATCGAGATTTAGTACAAGAATTACTAAAGGGTATTCCGAATATGCCTACAACTTGGAGATTAGAATCAGGTTGGACAATGTATGTAGAAGGACAAGATCCTATCAGTGTTCCATATCCCTTAGAACAGGCTATAGTTTTTGATATAGAGGTATGCATGATGTCTGGTAAGGCTCCTACATTAGCAACAGCTGTTAGCAGTAAAGCATGGTATGGATGGGTGAGTCCGGCACTTGTTCAAGGTTCTAGTAAACCAGTAACCAATCACCAATATACAGAGGATGTTTTAATACCCATGGAAAGTGATAATTGTCATTTATCTAAAGATAATAGAATAGTGATTGGACATAATGTTTCATATGATCGTGCAAGAGTAAAAGAGCAATACTGGTTGAAAAAAAGTAAAACTTTATTCTTAGATACCATGTCATTACATGTATGTGTTAGTGGTTTAACTAGTTATCAACGGGCTGTAATGAAATCAGAAAAGTTTAACCTTGATGATGAAAATTGGAAAAATTGTAGTTCTTTAAACAGCCTTCGAGATGTTTATAATCTCTACTGTGGGGGAAAATTATCTAAACAAACCCGTGATTTGTTCGTAGAAGGTACTTTAAGTGATATTAAAGAAAGTTTTCAGGATGTAATGCATTATTGTGGGACAGACGTTTATGCAACTTACCGTGTTTTAGAAAATCTGTTTCCGCTATTTTTGGAACGCTTTTCTCATCCTGCTACACTGTCGGGTATCTTGGAACTAGGCACAGCATACTTACCAGTTAACAACAATTGGAATCAATATATATCTGATGCAGAACAGACTTATGAAGACCTAGAGATTGAAGGAAGGATTCTTTTGGCAAGAAGGGCGGATCACGCATGCCATTTAATGCATGACGATGAGTATGAAAAGGATTTATGGCTTTGGGACCAAGATTGGGAAACAAAACAATTAAAAATGAAGAAAAATGTATCTAAAAGTAAAATAGAATTAGTAGAAAATACGGAAAAACCAGAAAAGAAATCTAAATCTGATGAAGATGAGGAAAATGATCCTCTGGAAAAAAAATTTCAGTATCTTTGGGCCCAAAAGGATCAACTTGGTAAAGTAAAACCTTTATTACCAGGATATCCAAATTGGTACAGAAAGCTTTGCACAAAACCAGCTAGCTCTGTGGGCTGGGTTCCTGGACCACATTTAATAAGTACTTCAATGCAAATCACTCCCAAATTATTGAGCCTTACTTGGGAAGGTTATCCTCTACATCATTTACGAGAAAAAGGTTGGGGATTTTTGGTACCATTTACAGATGATTTAAATTTAAAGAGATCTTTACCATTAGATGAATTATTGAAAAAATGTCCTTTATTGACCAATAAACCGGATCAAAATGATGGTCAAGATGCAATGAATAGTATAGTAAAACAAGTTGACGATCATTTAATGAAAAAAGAATTTTATTCCAGATTAAAGCAGGACAAAACTGGAGGCTTATATAAAGGAGCTGGTATTTGGTGTAACATAGAAATTGAGGATTGTTGCTGGTTCTTCAAACTGCCACATAAAGATGGCGAAAGCTACAATGTAGGCAACCCACTGGCCAAAGACTTTTTAAATAAATTCTCCGAAAATGTATTAGCAGGTGATACAGAAAACGCAGAAAAAGTTCTGGCCATAGCCCGAATGCTATCTTATTGGCGAAACAACCGAGATCGCATAATGCAGCAAATGGTAGTCTGGTTGGAAAACTCCAACCTTCCCAAAAACTTGGGAGTCGAACAACTCGGGGCTATTTTGCCCCAGATTGTGGTATGCGGTACTTTAACCAGAAGAGCAATGGAACCCACTTGGATGACTGCCTCAAATGCGCACAAGGAACGTGTTGGATCTGAGTTAAGAGCCATGATTCAAGCGCCTTCTGGATACAGCATTGTCGGAGCGGACGTTGATTCGCAGGAACTTTGGATCGCGTCTGTTTTAGGAGACGCTCATTACGCTAAAACGCACGGGGGTACACCGTTTGGTTGGATGACCCTTAGTGGAACCAAGACAAACGGTACAGATATGCATAGTGTCACCGCTAAAGCTGTAGGCATCTCCAGAGATCACGCTAAGGTGATAAATTATGCGAGAATATACGGTGCAGGTCAGAACTTTGCGGAAAGATTGTTAAAACAATTTAATCCAAGTATGTCCCAGGGTGAAGCTAGATCTAAAGCTTCGAAAATGTTTTCGCTAACAAAAGGAAAAAAACTGTTTTATTTAAAACGAGAATTTTTAGATGAATTAGCGGATTTACCTTACACTAAATGGCAAGCTTTCGATATCGCAAAACGTTACGGCAATACCGTTGACAGGATGTTCCATAAATCTAAGTGGGTTGATGGAACAGAGTCGGCGATGTTCAATCGTTTGGAAGACATTGCAAACGATCCGTTCCCGAAAACGCCTTTCCTGGGAAGTAGACTTTCACGCGCATTGGAACCGAAAAGCTCAGCTGATGATAGATACTTACCCACTAGAGTTAACTGGGTAGTACAAAGTGGCGCAGTCGATTTTCTACATTTAATGTTGGTCTGTATGAAATGGATAATGAAAGACAAAGTAAGATTCTGTCTATCCTTTCACGATGAAGTTAGATATTTGGTTCCGGATTCTCACAAATATCAGGCAGCACTAGCCATGCATGTAACAAACCTACTCACCAGGGCGTTTTGTTCTTATAAGCTAGGTTTGCATGATTTACCACAGTCTGTGGCGTTTTTCTCTTCTGTTGAAGTCGATACATGTCTTAGGAAAGAGTCAAAACAAGATTGCATGACCCCTTCAAATCCACATGGGTTGGAAAACGGTTATGGGATCAAACAAGGGGAGTCTTTGGATATTTATGAGGCTATTCAGAAGGCTAGAGGTGATTTCACGTGTTGGTATGATGATACAAGGTGAATGAATCAATTGAGTTTGAGCAAAAAATGTAAGGGTAAAGATATCATGTTTATACAAAGTTGTTTACCCAAATTTGTTTTTAATGCTTACTAAAATTTAGCAATTTTCTTATGTGTATGGGGTTAAATAGTATTTATTTCTGTAATGCTACTATACAAGAGTCCCAAAAAAGCTATTTACTGTAACTGCGCGAAAATTGGACATGTATAACTGAGTAGTTTGGACCTATGCATAAGTTTTTTACTCTCATGTAAAGACGACAGGAAAAAATAATGTTTAAGTTGCAAAACGAAGAATGTCCATGGAACGAAATTTAAAGCTTAAAGTCTAATTGAACTAAGAAAAATATTGTAAAAAATGTTGTGTATCTAATAAATTTTTTATATAAATATAATCATGACATATACATATACATATACATGTATAATGATTATGTAGTATCATTATGAAGCAAAATAATTGTATTTCACTGATCAGAAGACCTTAAAATTAATTATTTGTACTGTAATGTCAAAGAAGTTCAAAGGAGGTAAACCATTTTTTTATGTAAAAATCAAAGGGATTCAAACTATTTTTTGCAATATCTGCCAATTATTGGCAACTATTAGTCTATTGGTCATATGACTTTATCTTGGCTAAAAAAGCTTTTTTTATTCTTTTTTTTTTTAATTTATATATTAACACGGACCCACAAAAAATAAAATAAAAAAATACGTCAATTACTCTTAACTAGACCATATTTTTCTTACGTATTTTTTTGGCGCTGAAAACGAATCTGACAGTGAAGAAGCTCGCTACAGGCCAATTTTTTTTTTTTCGAAAAACTACAAACAACTATTGCCCAAACCTTTAACATATCCAAAATTCATCCTAATATGTCTGAAGCCACTTTTCCATAAGACGGGAGCGATACTTTTGGGGACAGCGATCTTTCTCATTGTTAAATTCGTGTTTAAGACGTTCGCTGCCGATGTATCATATGGTGATACATCAGCGTTACGCACGCGGTGCCGGTGTATTAACGTGTGTTACATCGGCTCATAAAGATATTTAAGATCAGTATTCCGTCGGCACTGCGTAGTTATTGACGTGTTTTTTTTTTTGAACTGTGTTATTACAAAATTATAGGTAACAAAACAGACTTTTTTTCTATTTCCTTATATTTAGAACCACGTTTCAGGCTCTAAAACGATATCTTTTCTCTTACTTAAATACAATGGTTTAAACATCACATGTAACATTCGCGCATTCATCCTAAAATTGTTGACTGGTCACATAAGTCACATAAGTTTTTTGGAAATCTAATAAAATTCTGAGGCTGAAGAGAAAATGGCAAGGGCACCATTAAAGCTAAAAAGGAATAAAGGAAATTGAATCTATATTTTGTAATAATTTGCGAAAGCTAGGTGGACGTCCATAAAGTGTGTTACGCTTTTTTTTTTGTTCATTTTCGATCCACCTCTTAACACAGAGTGTCACACCGGCACTCCTGGACCCATCTCCCCCATAAGCTTGACGTACTTTATGGAATTATCCTAGATGAATAAATGGAATTCATTAAATTAAACTATTTAAACCTTTATTGCGCGAAAGACGAGGTTTTTAATCAGGTTCGGACCGGAATTTTATCAGTGATATTCAAAAAGGGTCGGCACCCCGGTCTGGAAAAGATTTTTAGCTCAACTTTCATACAACCCAAGTTTTTTTTTATAATTTAATTATTTAGAGCTTTGGCATCTTTTTAAGACCAAATTTAAAAACATCTATCGACGCTTTTTTGAGAAAAACGATTTTAATTTGTTTTAACAAAACAAATATGATATATGAAAGAAAATACTTATATATTTCTAAAAATATGATATATTTAAAAATTATTTTAGATATTCAGATTTTACGTCAAAAAGTGGGAAAAAAGTTTTTGTAGAGGTTTGAGCTAAATTGCTTTTTAAGGGAGCTAGCGTACTTTTAAAGGGCATATCTTAGTAACGGTTTAACTTATTAACATGAAATTTTTACTGAACTATAGAACTAATAAATGTAAGCATTTAACATTTTATTAAAATTAAGTTTTTGACCAGGGGCGTAGATAATGGGTGCCTCATAATTTATATGTAAAACTGTTAGTCCGTCCCTGGTTAAATATTTATTTTTTATGTCATAAAATGATGTTTACTGGTTGCATACTACAGTAAAAATTTCAAGTGGATAAGTTAAACGGTTCCTGAGTTATGAAGTGAATAATATTCTAAAAATGTCCCTTAAACGTCTTCTAGCTCCCTTAAGAAAAAATGCTACCTTAATTTTTTAGTGCAAAAACTTGGATGAAAGCGAAAAAGTTACAATTTTTGTCTCCATATGACCTACCTCTATTAATATGTTCTGTTTTGTTACAGATATGTCGAAGGCAACCAAGAGAAAACATGTCCTAAATGAGGTCCTTCAAGATGACTACTCTCCACCAACTGAAATCCAACAAATCGTCAGGGTAATAAACAGCAGGGGCAACAATCTACACGAAGTCGAAGCCACTGATGGTTCAACATTTCTCGTTTCGATGCCAACAAAATTTCGCAAAAACGTGTGGGTCAAACGTGGTGACTACGTCCTAGTGGAACCTATTGACGAAGGGGACAAAGTAAAAGCGGAAATGGTCAGAATACTAACCTCTGAACACATAAAATATTTTAAAAAAGACAACGTTTGGCCTGGCGAGTTTAACAATGCCAGAAAAGAAAGTGAAAACGATGATGAACTTTTTGAAAATACTAACAGAAGGGTGGTGAGTGAGAGTACAACTGAAGAATCTTCTAGTGAATCTGATAGCTAAGATAAATAGGTTAAATACGAATGGTGAAGATATTAGGATGGTCACCCAGAATCACCAAAAGTACCTGTCAGGTAGGTTTACCTAATGGTAATAAATGCCGATACCGATAGACTGACTATGTAAAAAGTATTTTTTTCCGATCTTTTCTACAACTTCGAGGTTTCCCCGCTAAAGGTATATCGCCATTTTTGTTTAAATCTGGTCTATTTAAAATAATATGTATTTAAATTAGTTTTAATACATTCAAAGATTTATTTAAATTATTAAAATAAATGGTTAAAAAGCTTAATAAACAATAACACAGGCCCACGAAAAACAAATCAAGTCCAATAACTATTAACAAGACTATATTTTTCTTGTCCAAACGTATTTTTGGACGCTAAAACAAATTTGACAAGAAAGAGCTTGCCGACTCCCAAAGAACCTCGCTCACTTCTTCTGGAAAAGTAGTTTTGATCGGATTTGGCTGAAATTTGGATATATTTTAGTTCAGAACTGTCAAGAAAACTGTTCTCTACATTCTGTTCAAAAGTGTTTAAGGGCACAATTCCCAAAAATCAATAGGGGTCAGAGCACTTGAAAATCTCTAGAACCGCGAGTCTTATGAAAAAGTGGTTTAGGTCAAATTTGTATGTTTGGATACATACTGGTGGAAAATAACGTTGAAACGACTTGACCTAACGTTAAATGAATGTGGTTTGAATGGTGCCAAACGTTAGGATCTAACGTTATTCTAACGTTAGGAATTCTAACGTTAGAAATCGGGACATTTATACATTAAATACGCCTTAGAAAAAACGTTTATCTAACGTTAAATTTCTACTAAGGTAGTTCTTGACTTTTTGATCAAAATTCAATAATTTAGGTGCTACATAATTTTGAAGATGTCATCAAAAAATTTTTATTGCAGTTCTTTGAAAAGTTTATGGGCGAACTTTTTCACTGTAAAATTTGTTTTCAGTGCTAAAAGATACGTAAGAAAAATATGGCCTGCCCTATAAAAAATGTTATATTGAAATGTATTGAAACAAATAGAGACGATTCCAAATACGTATTGAAAAGTAATTTTTAATTCGTATTTGGAATCGTCTAAATTTGTCTTAAGTGTAATTGACGTTATTTTTTTTTTTGTGGGCCGGTGCCCATTTATTTTCAGGAATTATTATTGTTACTTTATTTTAAAACTTTTAGTTTCCTGGCTTTTATGTAAATTTAAACTAAATTCATAGGCCAGACATCAAATATGACTACGGAAGTAAATACAATACATACTATATAAAACATTTTACTATTCCTTAAAACGACTTTTGTTTGATTAACGCAGTCGTCCCTCCGAAGTGACTGATCGATTTCGTGCTTTTTAGCACTCTTCAGAGCCACATATCGGTAGTAGGGACAACTACGAAAATCAAATCCTTTCCATATATCTCTATATAGAGTTTAAAAATCGTTGTAAGGAAAAGCAAAAACAGCTAGCGACATCTACTGCTATAAGCAGAGACTGGATAAACCTATTTTCCTTACAACGATTTTTAAACTCTATATAGAGATATATGGAAAGGATTTGATTTTCGTAGTTGTCCCTACTACCGATATGTGGCTCTGAAGAGTGCTAAAAAGCACGAAATCGATCAGTCACTTCGGAGGGACGACTGCGTTAATCAAACAAAAGTCGTTTTAAGGAATAGTAAAATGTTTTATATAGATTTTTTAAATTTTTAAATATCAAACAATTTAATTTAGTTTATTAATTCAGATACCACTGTAAAAGGTGACCTCCTAGCGTTTAGGATTCAATTGGCGGCAATGTCCACCGTGGCATTGATTAATCTGCCCCCTATCGACAGCGTGCAATAGGTTCTTGAAACCAATAACTGCTTCCTTTTTTGGACTGTCGATAGGTTTATCCAGTCTCTGCTTATAGCAGTAGATGTCGCTAGCTGTTTTTGCTTTTCCTTACAACGATTTTTAAACTCTATATAGAGATATATGGAAAGGATTTGATTTTCGTAGTTGTCCCTACTACCGATATGTGGCTCTGAAGAGTGCTAAAAAGCACGAAATCGATCAGTCACTTCGGAGGGACGACTGCGTTAATCAAACAAAAGTCGTTTTAAGGAATAGTAAAATGTTTTATATAGATTTTTTAAATTTTTAAATATCAAACAATTTAATTTAGTTTACAATACATACTGTTTCCCAACAATATTTATATGCACAAAATTATTCCTTGAAAAAAAAGGGGTGGACATTACAAAACCACTCACAGTGAAACCCGAAGGTTCTTTTTTGTTTAACATTTTTTCAGGAGGAACCAGAATTAAACCAGTTGCTAATCTTTAAGTTAATTTTAATTATATTATATGCTCAGATTTATAAAATTGAGTCATGATCAGGTAAGGGTAAAATAAAAAAGTTGGATGCCTCATTAAAAGTTAAATTTTTAAATATTAAGCATTATCTCCCAAAAATGTACCTCTAGGATTTCACTGTGAGTGGTTGTAATGCCCAGCTTTCCTTTACAATCCATTTTTTTTTGCCAATATTTGTACTAAATATTGCTGAGGAAAAAAGACAGTTAGCCTTGTATTATCCTTTTTTTTGCTTTTAAAGTTTCAACATTAGAAGGGAGCAACATATAATATAATTTTAAAAAGATATTAACAAGTTTATACTGATTAAAAACATTTTAGGTTTATAATTATAATTTCCAATTATTACTTGGCGCTTTTTCCAGCGTAAGCAAATATAAAAATGTTGTTTTAAATGGTTTTAAATAAAAAATAAAATTTTTAAGTTTTCAATTATGAATATACCTAAACACCCCTAAGGACACTAGATGTCTTAAGTTACCAAGGCGACAGACTAGCTTAAGACCCAGATCTAGTGTCCCCAAACACCACCCATACTGTACGGGTGTATGTAACATAACTTTATTTTTCTTCAAGCGTACTAAAATGTCCGTCCATATTTTATAACTGAACACACTAGTTAGAAGTGATCTATTTTTTCACAGTAAAAAAATGAGTTCAATGTTGTACTGGCGGCAGCACTCTTTGACTTTGATAACAGCCATACTTCAAACTTGTTTGTTTATTATGTAAACAGGTGGTTGACTCGAGATTCTGTGCAAAAACCTTGTGTGAAATTGATTAAAAATGATTGAAGAAGAATATATGGTTTATACACATACAAATCTCTCCGAAATTGCAAATGCTACATTAGACAAATCGCGAAATGTGTACGATTAAGCCTACGAAAAAAAATTTAAATGAGCTAAGGAAGGTTTAAGTTTATTTCGAAAGGGTTTTATTGACCTATTTTAATAAAAAACATACTTTATTACTGAATAAATTAAATTCAAAAATTAATATTTAAAAAATATATATAGGATGCTTGAAGAAAAAATAGTATGTTTCACTCAGAGGAAAAGGGCTTTTTTTTACTCGTCTGTAGTAAATTCTACAGACTAGTTAAAAAAAGCTTCACTTTTCCTCTTAGTAAAACAATATATGTACTTTTTTCTACTGTTACAGTATTTGCAAATACAGCCATAAAAAGTCCATTTTTTGCTTCCCTATTTTAAAATTTGGAAAAGCCGAGTATTTTCCCTAGTATATATACTACTATGGTCTGTTTTTTCAAGCAAGATAGTAAATTAATCGCACAGTGAATATTTTCAAAACAGATTCGAATATTGGATGTGCGAATATACTTTTAACCAAATTGTAACCACTGGGGTGTTTTATCAAAGGACCTTTGTGACGTGAGGCAAAAGGGACTTACTTGTATTGTTCCAGGTGTCCTCTTGTACTTGGGCCCAAGATTATGTTTCCTCGGAGAAATGGCGTAAACCCTATTTAGCTCAGCGGTCAATGGCATCGATATAACCTGACACTGATCTAATGATCGTGAGTTCAAACCTCACTGGCGCCGATTGCCTTTTCCAGTTAATTAATAATTGAAATTTGGCGAAGGCGTACTCCCTAGATATATTGGTTCGAAAGTCAATTAAAGCCGGTGGTTTCCTCTACTACTAGCCCAAACAAGTCCTGGACTTAGGGGATGCTTAATTAAGTAGAATAGTACGAGGTTAAAAACAAACAAACAAACATAAACTCGTTCTACGCGAAATGTTATTTATTGGACGTATTTTCCATAGCGTGATTCATTACGAATAACTATTGTTATTTTTGTTCTTTGGAAGCGATAGTGGCGTGAGTATCCCGCCCCTGACGAATTTAACGTATTGTCCGGACCGTGCTGTTTTACGAACTCTTCGAATTACCCTGTATACTGTAGTTTATTTTATAAAACATAACTATATTCTATACACAAACATATACTATTCAAACCTGTTGTAAAAATATTTACTGTGCGATTTTTAATTTACCATCTTGCTTGATGAAACAGACCATAGTAAGTAGTACGTACTATAATAGTACAGTGCGCCAGATATGGGCCAGCTACAAAAAGATGCCAGTTCTAGTGCTCTTACAGCTACTTACCCACTTTTAATAATTAAAAAAATATTTTGTATAAAATAAATAATATTTGTAAAGTATTTTAAAGCATAATATTAGTTTTTATTACATTATACATTAGTTTTCATTAGTCTTCTTATCTTATTCTGTACAATATTCGTAATATTTCCATCAACATTTGTCAGTGCTTCATTTCTTCTAATGGCAAGCTAAAATAATGAAATTTATTAGAGTATTTTGTCCAGTCAAATAATAAATATAAATTGCAATAAATGTACACGAGCTGATATTTTAAAGGGTAGTAGTGGATGGTAACAGAACACTCCTGTTAGTTTTTCACCGGGTGTTTTGCGTAAGGGGTAAAGGGTTGAATTTGTAGCTATGGAAGCAAATTTAATTATTGCAGGTAACATATTCTGTAGGTTGACATGGTGATTAATGTGACATAAATATTATTAATGTCATAAAAAAATATCAAAACTTTCATGATGTTTACTTCAGAAGAGTATTGCGAAATGCTAATTTTATATGGCGAGTGTGGCCGGAGTGCTTCAGCTACATCTGTAGAATATTCTATTCGTTTTCCCAATAGAGAACATCCTAGCAGAAATGTTATTTTAAGATTGGTGCAAAGGGCAAGAAATTCTGGAAATTTAACTCCAAACAAAAAAGAGATTGGAGGCGCTCCGCGAACTGCAAGAACTGTTGATAATGAAGAAGCTGTCATTCAGGCTTTTGAAGAAGAACCTGAAACAAGCCTTAGTATCGTGGCTAGAAATCTTGATATGTTTAAGACCTCTGTTCAACGAATTCTAAAAGATGAAAAAATGCATCCCTTTCATTACACTCGAGTACAATGCTTGACACCGGAGGACTATCCTTTACGAGTCGAATTTTGCACATGGCTGTTGCAGAAACATCAAGAAAATGAAAACTTTGTAAAAAGCATTCTTTTTACGGATGAGTCTGGATTTCAAAGTTTTTTTAATTCAAGGAATTCAGTTATTGTATTTTTATTTTATTAATTTGTATTAAGAATTTATAGCCAGTAAATCAATTAAAAGATCTGAGTTTCTAATAAAAAAAAAAACACTACATCCAGCGCGCTGAATGGAGTTGCAGCGGCAGTTTGTTGCTGCCGTCTAAGACGGGTATCATAAAACCACCGCCGGATGGAGTGACCCTATAAAAATAGAATATTTGATAGCCTCTGTCGGTTTTGTCAAAATATAATAACCTAAAAAGATTCTAAAGTTGAAAGTCTTAAACAATGCACGAGTCAACCATTAAAATGCAACCATAGTTACTAATAAGTAGGGAAAAACTAATTTTTAGGTAATTTAACATCAGCAACAGGATTGGTCAGATTAAATAGCTTCCTTTTTAATTAGTATTGAAGATGGATTTTTTTTTAAATTTTTTTCATATTTTCCAGAGGGTTTTTAATATACCCTCAAATTTCGGTACGCGAGTTCTGGAACAGGCTGTATAAAACTTATAGAGAATTTCAAGAGCTACAAGTTTGCTCATAACTTTTATCCTCCGATGAATAATTTGGCTGAAAAATCGAAAAAAAATACAATTTTATGACCAACATGGCCATTTTTGATTATTTTTAAATCGATTGTTATTGATATATTAAAAAAATGATACAAAAATTGTTATAAATTTTCTCCTTAACAAAATTGGTTATATACATTTTTATCTTAAGATGCATATTTAGCGAGATAACCGCACTCACCCCTAAAATTCAAGATAGCGGATCCCCCTTACGCAAATCACCCGGTGAAAAACTAACAGGAGTGTTCTGTTACTATTCACTACTACCCTTTAAAATATCAGCCCGTGTACATTTATTGCAATTTTACACTGGAATTTCTCGTTATTTGACTGGATTAATTATGTAATTCATTCACTTGTCTGGAGTCAAAAAACTGGAAAAATACAAATATTTGTCTCACTTAGATATACGATGCATTCTATAGGATAGGAACATCATACTCTCAAGCAGGCCAAATATTCTTATTTTGTATTTTTGCAGTTTTTTGGCTCCAGGGCCCTGCAGGGGAGAAAACGGAATGAAATACCAGCCATATTTCTCTTTAAACGCCGGGAAAACATGTTTTTTTTTTTTAAATTTTGAAAGACTTATTTCATGCATATTCCATAGTTTAGATACAAACTACTTTTTAGATGTACCCTTAGGAGGGTCGTAGCTCCCTTAGAGCTCATTTCCAAACCAACCTTCATAGGAACTTTATTTCATATTTTTTAATGTAGAATCACCCATTAAAATTCTCGAACTTATTTCTGAATTTTTTCTAATGTGTCACATAACTGACCGTCACACAACTGACAAAAATTATGTTTTACTTAAATATCTTCTAGTAATAGTGTTCTGAAGAAGCAAAAGTGAGTTTATGTTCAAGCGGTCCGCAGTTCTGATATAAATATAAATGGTTTTTTAATTTTTTTTGCTTGCAAAAAGAATAAATCCCGTCACATAACTGACCATAATAAAAATACGTACAGTTAATTTCAACAAAACTGGAAAAGTGGGGTTAAGTAAAATTTCATGTTTTCCATAAAATTTAGTTGTGTGAATGTGGATTATTTAAATGGGGTTATGCCTGTTTGAAAAATAAGGTTAGTTTAACCATGTCAAAAATCATATGTTATTCTATGCATTTGTGTTTAGTAAATACTATTTGGATTTTGAAGCTTATCTCTATTGTTAATTACTGTATTTCTGCTCTAAAATATCCCTATTCTAAAATGTCTATTATTAAATCCCCTTATCAATATATTTTGTATCTAATAAACTTGTTTTAAATACCTTTATTTTTAAAAAACACTACTAGTATATTGGTCTCTTACAACTAGGTATTCCTCATAATTCCTTAATTTAAAAATTATAATTATGTGTTTTACACCAGTATTCTTCGAGTATTCTTGTTTTTCTGCTTTATCTCTTCCAATTTTAAATACACCAACATTTTTTGACTTTGACATTGATGTGGCAATAACAATATTGACACTAAATTTATTAACAAGTAAACAAATATTTGTCAAATGAAAGATAGTTCACAATGTAATTTTTTTTTATAACCCCACTTTTCCAGTTTTGTTGAAATGAACTGTAGCTGTTTCTTAGTATACAATGCAACCCTGCATTCTTAAGGCACTTTTTTAACTAAAATTACAACTTTATAGTTCGTTAATTATTACGCGTTTATTAAGAGCTTTGTACAAGCGCTAGATGCCTTGTGTAAATTTATATTGGAACTAACAGCTTTATGTGAAATTCTAAATTATATTTATAAAAACATTAATGACAAAAACTTGTTTATTGCTCTTTTCATTGACTTATCAAAGGCTTTTGATTGCGTGGACCATGAGATATTATTGCGGAAACTTGAGTCATATGGTTTACGTGGGAAATGTTATGATTTGTTAAAATCCTATTTGCAAAATAGAAAGCAGTTCGTTGACTTTTTTGGTGTTTTCTCTGAGCAACTAGATATTGATATAGGTGTTCCACAAGGGAGCGTTTTAGGCCCCCTTCTGTTTTTATTATATTGTAATGATATTGATTTAATTTTAGATATTTTTTATTGCGCGTTTGCAGATGATATAACATTAATTGCATCTAGTCTTATTCAAGATTTGCTCAGAGAAAAAATATCAGGGAATTTACAGAATGCTTCTATATATTTTGCAAAAAATGGTTTAGTATTAAATCAAGACAAAACAGTTTCAATGCAATTTTATCCTTATGAAGCCTACTACAAAGAATGTCCTTTGATACAGTTAAATGGCAAGAGTATTAAACAAGTTACGTCAACAAAATGCTGGGTGTTTATGTTGATATGTCCCTTAACTGGAAAGACGTAATGTCTGTAAAAAATGTTCTAGTAACTGTTTTGCACTAAAAAGACTTCAACAAATCTGCAGTAAAGATATTGTATGTACGTATTACATGTCAAATTTTCTTTCTATAGTCAGATACGCAATCATTTTATGGGGAAATGCAACTACAGCAGATAGGGTTTTTATAATGCAAAAAAGAGCAATACGTTGTATGTTTGGTTTGAAATATAGAGATACCTGTAAAGAAACTTTTATAAATGAAAAACTGTTAACTTTCCCATCTCTGTATATTTTGGAAATGCTAAAGTTCGTTAGGTCTAATATAGATAGTTTTAATTTGTTTATTAATATTCATGACCATAATACTAGGAATGGAAAAAACATAGAGTATGAAAAACAAAGATTGGAACTATGTAAAAATAATCCTTACTACTACGGTGCTATTCTTTACAATAAGTTACCTATTTCAATAAAAAATTTACGATACCCCTCGAAGAGTTTTTGTTACATAGTTTTAATCCGATAAACAGTAAATTGTAACGTATTTAATAATTATTTCTTTTGTTGCATTTTTTTTTATTTTATATTTCACATTTACGCATTGTAATTTGTATAAGTAAGTACATAATGTATTTATTTATTTTTTTATTTGACATGTCCTATATCATGTATATGATCAATTGGAATTAATAAATAATAATAATTATTATTATTATTATTATAACAAGGGGTGTCACATAACTGACTCGATTCTAAGGGGACAGTTTTTGAACGGTTGTACTGGCTAATAAAAAAAAATCAAGATACTTTTAACAACAATTATTTACTTAAGTGTTTCTTAATTTGATTTTAATATAATACAGATTAATATGTCCCATATATTAATTAAAATCACGAATAATATACTCCAACTTGAGGTATGGACGCCTCACACAACTGACATTTGCTCTACTTTTTTTTTATTTATGTGTCAAAAATAAAGTAAAAAACAAAGCATAAATGGTTGCTTTTATTACAACAAAACGTCCCTTTTGATATGAAAACAGAAAAAGCCGTATTTATTTAGCAGAAATATTTTTTTTAGCCAGGGACAGCTTTCTACCTCTAGACATATATTTACCCATATACTCTTTGCAGTCCTACTGTTGAATGAATTGTATTGTGATTTAATTTTTTTAAGTGGCGCCTCCTATAATCTTTTTTGTTTTTAAGGTTTTTTTCTTTCAATTTTTGACTTTTATTAAAAGTATTTTTTCCTGAAAAAAATTACGGTGATAGCGCGTTTCCTTCTATTTATTTTTTGCGATGTTTAGCTCCCCATAACTTTCTTATTTTTGGGCGAATTCTTTCAATTTTAATAGATTTTCTGAAATTTTTAAGTTCATCGGATTATCCTTTCTTGAGTTATCGTGCGGACAAGAAAACGTGACATACGAATAGGCGGACATTTTTAAAACTTGGTTAAAATTTTATATGGCGCATGTTAGTAAAAAAACGTTTAATTTTGGGGAAAAAATAGTATATTACGCACCGAGTACGCGAACCTAGTTTTTAGTTCACGAGAGTGCTTATTTTTTTACAAGGCGGAGCCGAGTAAGAAAAGCACTCGAAGTTCACTAAAATAGGTTTGCGTCGAGGTGCGTATACTATTTTTCCTACGACCTAACATCTAAACATCCAAAAAACGCAAAAATTTTCTTAAAATTAATTTTATTAATTTGACGTTTTGTGTTTGACGTTCACTTGTTTTCTGACAGCAGATATGTAAAATCAGCTGACTATCACTTCCCGACTGCTGTCATGGCAACGGGTGGAAAAGAATGGAAAATAAGCAGTAACTACTAACTAGGTCGTAGGAAAAATTATTTTAAGAATTTTTCCTATGTGAAAATCAGCCGATTTTACCTATCTGCTGTCAGAAAATGAGCAAACGTCAAACACATAACCTCAAATTGACAAATTAATTTTTAGACAATTTTTGCGTTTTTTGGATCTTTCCCGTTACTTACCTCAATTTGTTGAACAAGCCTTACTTCTTCAGGTCCACTAATAAGATTAGTAACTCGACATGTATCAGGACTACCCAGCCGTCCTACCCGTCCTATCCGATGTAAATAATCCGCAGAATACAGAGGAAAATCATAATTTATAACATGCCCAACTTGCACTGTATTTAAACCTCGGCTTCCCACATCCGTAGCAGATAAAACTTTGACTTTCCCGCTGACAAAATTGTTCCATTGTTCAATCCTATTAACATAATATAAATATTAATATACAGGATGTCCAGTAAATGATGTCATTAATTTTAAGGGGGGATTCTACTTATGAAAATATTAAAAAAAGTTCCTATAAACATATGTCTAAAAATGCGTTGTAAGGGAGCTAAGCCCCTTTGAAGGTGGCTAAAAAATTCGGTTTTTATTTAATAACTCAGGAATGCTTTGAGGTATAGCAACGAGGTTTTGAAAGTAAACTAACCTTAATAAGGGCCTTTTAAACAAGGGTGTGCGAAACTGGGGGGTCCTATTAGTTTTTTGTCCCAAACTTTTTTCTGTGTAACTTTTTTGTAATTTTATTTTTGGAATATGATTTCTCAGGTCAAAATACATAAAAAAGGTACTCTTTGTTCTTATACTGTAGGATTAACCGTTATCGAGAAAAATTCATTTGAAGGTGAAATTTCACGGATCGAGGACGAAAAATTAAGTACTAATATGTTTAAAACCAAAATTTCAATGATGTAGGGTTATTCTATATCAAAAACTAAGAAAAAAAGTTTCTATACATGTAGGTCGAAAAATCGCTTTTAAAGCTACTATGGCCCTTTCAAAATGGTGCATTTTTAGAAGCCCATAGCTCCCTTAAGATTGATTTTTGGAAGTACCTGTATATGAGTTTTTTTTTTGTACATTCACCTTGTATCATTAAAATTTAGGTGACATATACTGCCCAAAATAAAAGTCTTAAACAGCAACACTGAATCGTCATTGCAGATGTCGTAAAAACCAGTCTTCAGTTGGACACCGAAAATTAAATCCAGTTACTTTTCTTTACGGTTTTATAGAGCAAGCATGTAACTTGAATTCAAGCTATAGAAAACATTTTTTGGTACTTTATTTATTCATTGTCCACCTAAAATGTCACATTTTAATTTTTTCGAATATTCGGCAGGGCATTTCTCAAAAATGAAAAGAGATTTGATCTAAATAGAATCGAAATTAGCAACAAAGACACTATTAGAATTGTACAAAAGAATTTTCAGTTTGCTACTGTTGTTTAGCATGCATTCTGTGGAAAAACTTTTACCACTGTTTACGAATTGGCGCTCATTAGGATTTCGTTCTCAGAGGTTTTGAGTTTTACAAACCCCTTGCCCACAAAATTTATCACCTAAGTTTGCTATTTGTTTTAAACCTATTTCCTCCCCAACGTGTGACCGGGTATCCCAGCTAAAACAGATCAATCGTTTTGTGGCGTTAGTATTAAAGCTATCGAAATAACTTCAGCAACCTCAAAAAACCATATAATGCAATTTTCAAATTGGGATTAATATTGGTTCATTTAAAATTTTTTTAAAATTTCTTAAACATTGATTAATTTCAAGGCCTCCGCGGGGAATTAAAACGACTTTAAAAATTAAATACTGGTTATGTTCTATAATAAAGGTAACTTTTGGTACATAGTGCTATATGATTCGGCGAAAAAATTTTTTCGCTTAAACCTAACGCACAGTGCAACAGTGTTTTTAATTTAAAATGGGACCTGTTATTGATAGATTTTACTTTTATTAAACCCACTGTGACTTAAAATTTATAATAAACCGTATTTTGGACAACTCCATGATTAATTAATCGAATTTATTAATGGACCTATTTATATAAAAATTCTGGTATTCTGTTTGCAGATTTTTCTGTATTTTTAGACACGTTTATAGGAAGTTTTTGTCACATTTTATGATACTGAATCACCCCTTTAAATGGTTGACGCTATTTAAATACACCATGTATATCCAGATAGGGAACGTTCAAGTATCGCGTAACGAAAATTGTACCAAAATCCATACACTTCATACCCCGGTTCCCGCGTTATTAAAGGCTGTAGAGATTTTATATACACACACCCCCTATTTAGGGGGGTAGCCAAAACATGAAATCTCTACAGCCTTTAATAACGCGAGAAACGGGGTATGAAGTGTATGAATTTTGGTACAATTTGCGTTACGTAACACTTGAACGTTCCCATACTTATAATTGTAATGGAAAAACGCCTAATAAAATGGTGTAATACACAATTTCACGTATACTAACAAATAACTACCCTAGTAGAAATTTAACGTTAGAATAACGTTTTTCTAATGTTAGAAAACTGTATAAAAGTACGTTATAAAATATGTGCAAATGTCCCGCTTTTTAACGTTAGAATCAAAGGTTAGTTACAAACGTTAGATTTTTAAGTTAGAAATCTGTTAAAAGTACGTTTAATTTCTAACTTTCGGAGGGGGCGTGGCCAACTAGGAAATTTCTACCTGCATCATAAAATGGCAGCTGGGGACAAATTTATTCATATAAATAAATCTTAATATCTTTTATCAATCATAATATTTTTAAACATCATTTCGTTTAAATTTATAAAATAGCATTTTTTTAGGTGGCCCTAAATATTTTTGGTGTAATATCCTGTTATACTTCGATAAATACGTTTACCTCTCAGAAAAACTTTATATTTAGTTAGTTAATACACATTCAGAATCTTTTTTCAATTGTAGTACAGCGTTGCCAGACTTACTATAATTTTGACGTTTGGGGGATATTTTTTTAAATATTTAGAAATGATAAATAATTATCAAACCTAGGCACATAGCTGTCTGAAATGAGTATTTTCTACTATAGCTTACGTATTAATAATGAAAATTTAAAAAATATTTAAAGGTAGAATAAGGTTAGAAAAAGGTTAGAATTTAGTTAGGAAACTAACGTTAGATTTATGTATTTTATAACGTTTTTTTCAAACGTTAGTTTTTAAGGTTAGATTTATATATTTTATAACGTTTTTGTACAACATTTGAGACTAAACATAAAAATGTCAATAATCTAATGTTATGTTAAGTTAGATTTGTGTACTTTTCTACCAGGGTACTGTATATTTACCTAAGAGCATAGTTCATATCGCCGTTAATATTCGCACATGGTATATCGTTTTCCCGTAAAAACATAGCTAGCCAGTTACAAGTCTGACTCCTGTTTGTGAAAATCAACATGGGCTCTTTATTGGGTTTAGCCAGTTGAAGTAAAGTACCTGGTTTAACAGATCGTGTCAGTCTTATGAACTTTTGGCTGATATTTAACAGTGGTTTGTGCAACTTTGGTGATATGACATGGTCCATTTGGGAAGTTATAGGTGCCAGAACATCGGGGAAGTGCTTGGGTAACGTTGCCGATACGAGAATCGTTTGTGCTTGTGCAAGACGTTTTAATAGGCTGCCTAATCTTTCAATGAAACTGTCATCTATTAATGTATCTGCTTCATCAAGGACTACATATTTGGCCTCATTCAGTTTGTATATTCCTACTGTACTCAATTTTCCCAATGCTCCTGGTGTTGCAACTAATATGTCGATATCTTCGAATTCTGGGTTCATCATAGCGCGTTTTGTTTGACCTCCAACTACTATTTTTACTTTTAAACCAACAGCATCACCTAATGTGTATGCTATTTCTCCAACTTGGTAGGCTAGCTCCCGGTTAGGTACCATGACAACAGCTTGTGGGGTATTTAAAGCCTCAGGTTTGGTACCTAAAATAATATGACGACATTAATAATCACTGGTCAGATCGAAGTATTCATTTACTGGGGGCTTGCAAAAAAGTACTTAAAAAGGTATATTTAAAGGGTTGGATGGTTAGGGGATTATATGTTGTAAAAACTGTTTTTTTACATTAATATGTTTAAGAGAGCTGAAACCGTTACGAAAAAAAACCGTTACGAAAAAAAACGTTACGAAAAAAACCGTTACGAAAAAAAAACCGTTACGAAAAAGTGTCCCAAAATATGTGGCGCTCGCATTGGATTCTCGGCTAGGATCATTAAGTTCTCGGATGGGATCGTTGAGTTCTCGACTGGGATCATTGAATTCTCGGATGGGATCATTGAGTTCTCGGATGGGATAATTGAGTTCTCGACTGGGATAATTGAGTTCTCGGATGGGATCATTGAGTTCTCGGCTGGGATCGTTGAGTTCTCGGCTGGGATCATTGAGTTCTCGACTGGGATAATTGAGTTCTCGACTGGGATCGTTGAGTTCTTGACTGGGATCGTTGAGTTCTCGGCTGGGATCGTTGAGTTCTCGGATGGGATTGTTGAGTTCGGGTGGGTCGAGTCAGTTTCTAATAACCCATTATGTTTAACTGGAGGCTTAAAACATATTAGGGAACATTCAAGCATTACGTAACCATTGCATTGCTAAGTGATTGGGCTATAAGGTTTTATAAACATTTTTGTATAATTTTTTTTTAGTAACAGAGCCCTAAATTTGAACTTTTTAACTTTTACCGTTTTCGCAAAAAGATGAGCCCAATGTTTAATGTAGTATAACTTTGTGTCAAAGAAATTAATTCAAACAAATCTTGAAAAAATCTACAAACTATTCTGGACATTTTCATGTATAAAAAACTCAAATTTTCTTTTCCTTTAAACCAAAAAATATACACTGACAAAAAAGTAAATTTTATAAATTTAATTATGCAGAAGTTTCGTTGTTATCAAAGCTTGCCGAAATTGGCTACTTTGCATTTTTTTATGCATTTTGGTGGTTAAAAAAAAATGAAACAGTAAGAGTCTGAATTTGTTAACGTTATATCCGCAAGTACGCAAACAAAAACTTCGAAAAAAAAAAAACTGGTAATTGTGGTTAACAAATACCTTTGGATAAATAAAGTTCATCTTTTGTGGGGTGAAAACTGAAAAAAAATTGTACCCCTTAAACTCTGAAAGTATGAAATCAAAAATTTAAAAAAATAAGTGATTATAGCCCTAACTCAACAACAAATACCCCCGGCTTGAAAAAAATAATAATAATCGGGGGCGGGCGCAGTACACGAAAAAGTAAGTAATTCATTTTTAGAAAAAATACAATAGAAAAGTACATTTATAAATAGCATTATTTTGGACACACTAATCATAGCTTGTTTTGTGTTCCAATGTAAGTAATTACTATATCACACATTACTATATTTTTTTCAATGGGGCATTTGAGACAGGGAAGTTAAATGTGTGATATATCATTGAAAAGAGCTTTTCAAGTACTTAGTCTTAATTTTTTTCAAAAATGCGCTTGTGGTGCGGTAAAAACTGAAAAAAATATATTTTTATAATTTTTATTTTTATAAAGGCTGAAGGACTCTGGTTGGTTGCCAATTGTAGTAACAATAAACAACATTTTATAGAAAAAAAAATACTTATAATCAAGCCTTTATTTATTTATTATTAAGGGGTTATATACCTTGTGGCTCAGAAAAATTAAGGGTTTTATTAATTTTTTTCAGCTATGTAATCACAACTTTATTCAAACAACCTACAAAATATCAAATAGTATGTTTTGATGTGTTTGGAAAATTCGGAAAATTGTGGAAACCATGGCCCTTGCCCTTTTGTAATTTTTGTACCCCTGCAGGGCCTTGCCAAAAATTTGATGACTAAAAAACGAGGGGCTGACCGCGAGAAAATCTTTTGTACAAGGAACTCAAGAGGAACTCCGAGGAACTCTTTGCAAAAGGGAGGAACTCTGGAGGAACTATTTGCAAAATGGAGGAACTCTCTGCAAAATGGAGGAACTCTTTGCAAAATGGAGGTACTCTGAGGAACTCTTTGCAAAAAAAAACTCTTTTGTACAAATTTCAGACGCGGTCAGAAAAAATTATTATTTATTACCCATGTGGATTAACGTTGTTATGTTCAAACTAGATCAGCCATTACAAACACTATCAAAACATCCTACCTCCTTTGGGCGCCAATTTCTTTTTTTTTTGAAGGGGCGCCAAGTTTGATAGAAACCGTCAGGGAGAAAGCTTTTTTTCCTGAAGGTTAGGGGCGCCAATTTTTGTTTTTTTTTGAACGGGCGCCAAGTTTGGCGGCAGAAACCGTCAGGGACAAAGCCTTTTTTCCAGAAGGTAATTTTGGGGCGCCAATTTTTGTTTTGAAGGGGCGCCAAGTTTGGCAAAAACCGTCAGGGACAGTCTTGTTTTTGTGTGGGTAAATCGGGGGGCGCCATTTTTTATTTGAAGGGGCGCCAAGTTCGGTAGTAACCGTCAGGGACAAAGCTTTTTTTTTTGAGGGTGCCTTATTGACAGTAGTGCTTGCACAGCGGTAATTTCTACGGTTTATTTGCCAAAAATTACCCCTTCCAGAGAGAAACTCTTAAGGAACATAGGAGGAACTTCCAAGGAACTCTGGAGGAACTCCGAGGAACTCTTTGCAAAAAGGAACTCTTTTGTACAAATTTCAGACCTGGTCAGCCCCTCTCTAAAAAATAAAAAGTCCCCACTCCTGAAAAAAAATTTTGTACCCCCGCCAAAAATGTTGATCAGTAGAAAAAAAAATAAAAACATCACCAGGGGGGGGGGCAAAGAAAAGTGGGGGTACCTGTGGGATTTTTCTCACTATATCACCTGTCCAGTCCGACACTGCCTGTCTGGGAAATTAAAGGTATTAAAAAAATAATCTTTAAATAGTTACTAACTATATTATTTAAACATACCTATTAATCTTTGAATGATTGGCAATAAGTATGCAATTGTTTTTCCACATCCAGTTTCTGCAGCCAACATTGTGTGATTTCCATTCTGAATTCGTGAAATAGCTCTAGACTGAAACTCAGTTGCACATGGTATACCTTCTCTGTTCAAAGCTTTTTGTACTTCGCTATTTATTCCCAGATCGTTGAATGAATATGCTTCAGATACAAGCTCTTCATGCAAAGGGTTTACAGTGAAAAAATCGTTTTTACTATTTGAATGGTTCCACCCTTTTGATGCTAAAATAACTTCTTCTAGTTTATTGTAATGTATATCTGTGTAATGATCATATTGTTTTCTTTTACAAGATATTATACATTGCCCTTTTGGCTTTGGCTTAGGCTTTGCAGCTAATGAATACTTTGCTATGTTACTGTAATTTTTTGCTAAGCTATTGTTTAAAACATTTCTTAAGCACGAAGTCATAATTTATACAAGTTTTTTTTGCATTTGAATGATTTAAAACACTTATCACAGAATTTTGGATGACTTTTTTCAGGTTAAGTTGTGATGAAAAAGTAAGGTTAGAACAAAAGTCTCTCTCTACAAGCGGCTAATTGCAGCACGGAACACCCAGCTCTCCGTGCTGGAGTTTGTTTTGTTTTTTTGGTGTTTTTTTTTAATGGGGGGGGGGACTTGGTTTACGTTAACGTTGGTTTGGAGTCTGGTGTTTTTTTTTTTGAAAAAAATTGTTTTTTATTTAGGGCCACTTGCACCAACTTTTGGTACGGGATTATCTCAGCTAAACCGAGTTTAAGTTAAAAATGCTGCGTTCTGATTGGTCGGCTGTCAATTTAATCCAAGTTTAAAGTTAAACCATCATTGGTGCAAGTGGCCCTTAAAATAATATATTGAAAAACGGTAAGCGCATGCGCTTGCGCAGTTTAGCACGGCACAATCTGCAAAGAACTGTGGCTGCCAATGAACTATTAGGTTTGTTTTGGTTCTCGAGAATCGCAGTTCTGAACTGATTCTGAATCGGCGCAGTTGTGACTGAGCATTGCGCAGTTCCAACTGCGCCCGATTTCGAATCAGTTCAGAACTGCGATTTTCGTGAACCAAAACAAACCTATTGTAGTTCATTGGTCAATTTTTTTGTGGAGCAGCGGTTACTAACCAAGTTAGGGGAATATGTATTTCTTTCTTTTTTTAACTCATCAATTTAACAGAGAGATACATACAGGTTAACCAGCGTTACCACAAAAAATTGACCATTGGTTTTTGATTGGCTAAAAAACTGTTGCTCACGTGTAAACGCCTCATAATGAGAGACCCTATATAGTATATATATATAAATATATAAAAGACCCTATATAGTATATATATATATATATATATATATATATATATATATATATATATATATATATATATATATATATATAGTATATTCAACTTCAAAATGCAGTAAGTTTAAACAAACTCACGTAACGTAAAGAAATGTCCTGGTTATATGTCAAATGGATTTAAAATTATATCATTTAAATTTTTTGTAGCATGAAACAGTGTTAGGTATAAACTACCTTCAAATGAAGGTCCCTGTATCACTATAAAATAAATAAATAAATAAATAACGACAGATTTAGTGACAGGGTAGGACTCAAAAAAAAATATTTCTTTATTGTACTGACCCATACCACAGAACACTACCCATACTGTCCTGTTTAATTTTCTACATCCCTACTCTCGCAACAGAGTGTTTTAACCAATGAAACACGCGCCAGCTGCGCGTGCGCGATTCTTTTATTTACTTCTACTCACCTTAAAGTTGAACATATCATAGGTTTTTATTATGTTTGTGGAAATCCCCTAAAAATTAATGACGTGGTTGAACAGGTGCGTTCAATGAAGCCCAGCGAAAGTCAGCATAACTTTCGCTGAGTTTGGGCTTTTTGTTTGGCTTTTTGTGAGTGAGCGTTAAACGGTTTTTTATCTGTTAAAAAAAGGGAACACCAAAGAAATTATAATGAAGCACTTTTTCATTTTAATCAATCGGTGTTGAAGCAATATCTATTATTATTATTATTATTTATTTCAACCAAATAACTTAAGTTTTAAAACTTTTGGTACATTTCTTATAGTTAATGATAGCCTAATATTTCTTTCAAAATTTTCTAATGGAATACTTGTATCACAAAACCTTAAATTTACACAATTTTTTACATTATCACAAATATTTTCTCTGATGGAATGCAGATATTTTTTGTACATATCGTCTTTAACAACAACTAAACTACGCTGCTCCAGCAATACTTCGCAGACAGTTTTCCTTTGCTCATTATTTTCCAAAAACTCTAAAACTGTATGTGAACCACATGAAATAGTGGTAATAGTTGGGTAAAATAGTGGACCATCTGTATGGGGCATTATACCTTGCCCAGGCAAATATTCATTGACCAAAACCTGATTTGCCTTTCTCCCTTCAAATAAAGATAGCTCGTCTATTTTACACATATACTTTTGGAGCCATTCTGGTATTTTTTCAGGAACCATACCCTTTTCATGTGGAATTCCTCCATAATCTTGAAGTCTCCTGTTTGAAAGACAAGTCCATTTGGGCTTTGGAACCGAGTTAACATTTTTTATTATTTGTGACTCTTCAGCTTCTGTGATGAAATTTGAAACATAGTACACTGTGGCAGGTATATCTTGTAATTTATATTCTTCTAAATTCATATTTTTACTATATTTTACATTTTCTGCTTCTCATGTTTTTTTACGTGTATTGTTTACGAAAACAGTGTTGCCAAGTCATACCTCCCGCACTGCAGGTCCTGCAGCAGGTAACGTGCCCTAATATTTTGTTACAAAACAGTATAATATATATTACCTATTAATAGGTTATTAGTAATAATAATATATAAAATAATAACATATTACATAAAAAAATATTCATACAGATTAAATAAAATTTTTATCAAACTATTTTATTAAATTTGTACCTTGCGGTACGCCCCTGTATTGACATAGTTGTGACATTTCTCTAACCTCTAAAGTTGTTATGACTGTTTCATTATTCGTAATTCAAGTAAATTATTTCTAATAAAAAAACATGATTTGTTCATAAAATAAGATCAGTTAATTCTTAAAAATGTTTTTTATAAAACCAAGATACACTGCAACAAAAAGAATTCTTAAATTAATAAATAATTTTAACAAAGTGAGATGTATATCGACCAGTGTTCCAAATAACAAATTAAAGAATGAAAGTAGCCCAATGAATATATTTGATAGAAGAACTAAGAATTTACAGAGAGAAAGAGCAGCTCTTGCAACAGATGTTAATTTATATGATTATTTAAAGGATGAAATAGGTTACCGACTTGCTGATAGAGTGTACGATATTAAGAGAAAGTTCAACCTTGCGGCGGATATAGGTAAGATATAAAACAACTTGTTGCTATTTTATAGCTTTACAGTATATGGTCTATATAGGTATGCAAGGAAATTTCTTGTGTCTGTCCCATTCACTGATGATGCTACAATTTTTTTTTGAGAGGGGCAAAAACAAAAATTTACCACCTAAAAATAGCGATTTTTTTAACTTTCTATCCAAGACTAAGATTTTGCCGACTTTTTACATAACAATAAACAGTTAACTTCCAAAAATAAAGTCATTAACTTTTTAATAATAATAATAATTTTTCCAACTGGAGAGTGTATTTTTAGGGACACTAGATCTAGGTCTTAAGTTAGCAAGGCGACAGATGCCTTGCTAACTTAAGATCTAGATCTAGTGTCCCTATGTACTTTCTCTACTCAAGAGTGTATGGGGGAGGGGGATTTAGGACTGAGTAGAAAAAACCACCATTTGAATCTTTTCCATCTCTCTTTTCCACTTAAAAAAAGTCAATAAAAATTATTTTTAATGTTTTACAATATTTCTATCAAAATTGGTAACCAGAAGTTTTTCGGGTTGCCGGAAACAAATCTGATAAAAAACATTTTTCAAACCCACATTATGAGAGAAAAGTATATCATCATCTTAGAGTGTTAACCTGCTAACCCCACTTTTGGACGTATTGTCGTTTTTGGTACCATTCAAAAGAGGGCACTTAGTTACACCATCTGCAATAAACAGGCAACTCTACCTTTTTCCCAAATATAACTTTTTCTAAGATGAGTTTACCTGCTTATTTCACATGCTTCAAATGCTAGTCAAAATGCTGCTAACTCTGCCACTTCTAGAAATTATTGCAAAGGTTTTTATTTTTAAAATGATTGCTTTTTGATGTTGAAGACAGTATTTTGTACTTTCATTTTCTAGAATAAAAACCTTTGCAATAATTGCTTTAATTTTTGAAAAAACTTTACAGGAGACGAAAAAACCTTAGATATTTCTATAATTATTGTATAACAAAATGAAAAATTCCGTTTTTATATTAGCATGTTTCAACAAATATCAGCTATAAAAAATTAATTTGGGCTTGGTTTCTATTGAATTAAAAAGGAGATGCCAGGTTTTCTACCTTTGAGACGAATCTATACCTAAAACCTGCCAACTCCTTGATGGAGATTTGTCTCAAAGGTAGAAAACCTGCCATCTCCTTAAAATTCATTAAAAATTAGCACTGGATAGCAGGTTTGTGAGTGTAGGTAGGTGGTTTACACACTACACAAAAGATTACTGCGGAACCACTCAAACTACCTACCTACCCTAACAAACCTACCTATCTAGTGCTTTAATAAAAATCAAGCCCAAATTAATTTTTTATAGTTGATAGTTGTTAAAATCTACAAAACACGCTAATAAAGAAACGGGATTTTTCATTTTGTTATACAGTAATTACAGAAACAATTATAAGGTTTTTTTCATATCCTGTAAAGTTTGGTCAAAAGGAGTTAGCAGGTTAACACTATAAGCTGACGATATGTTTAAATTTTTTTAAAACTGTTTTGGGGGTTTTGGGGATTTTCAGATTGCTAAAAAATGATAATAATTATTGTAAATCCACTTCCAGGTGTCAGAGTTACTAATTTTTAAATTACCTTCAGTGGTTTTTGGGATGTTGAATCTGATAATCAAAAAGTCTTACTCTACCTCCAATAAATGTTGGACAAAAAAAAAATAAAATTTGTTATTATTTTTAAGAAAACTGGTGGTAAATTGGTCGAAAATTGTGTAAAATTGATCGCTTAAATACATATCATTGTTAAAGAAAACCCATATCGTCGGCTAAGAGGTAAATTTACCTATCTCAATATTTTCAAAATTTTCAGGAAACGTAAAAAACGATTTTAAAATTTATGTTGGTGATTTATACTTAGTATAAATATTTCTTTGGTACCTTAAAGAGCACTTAATTCGTTAATGTATTTAAATCATTTCATTCTTAACTATTTTATTTTAAATTGAACAAAAATCGGTATAGGTACTTGGCATTCTAAAAATGACACATTTTAGAGGTAAATTCACCTAAACCTAAGGCCATGCATTTCGGGATATGAAATCTAGTTTAAAATTATGATATTTATAAAGATTTTTGTATATCTTATTTTATTGTGTACTTATTTTTTTATATTTCCAGGCGCTTTTGTATTATATCTATTATATTTATTAGATCAATTTCTGTACGGAACTATCATGTTTTAATTGAAAAGTATTCCTATTATATTTCTGCCTGATGTCAGGGATGAGAAATCCCTATAAAAAAATTCAGATTCAAACGGATTAAAAATAGGATATTTTTAACCTGTTTGAATTAGTTTGAATTATTTCTATTTGCAGCAAATTATCAATATTAATCCGTTTCAATTCGTTTTAATTGGTTAAGCTGTTTTAATTTGCATTTGCTATTTAAATTTAATTAGTTTTAATTTTCATATGCGGGATATCATGTTTTAATTCGTTTCTATTTGTAAATGCGTAACATATTTTAATTCGTCTCTATTTGACATGCGGAATATAATTTTTAATTAGTGGCTATTTGAAAATGCGTATTATATTTTAATTCGTTTCTATTCGCATATGCAGAATATCATTTTTAATTAACGGATATTTGCAGCTATTTGCAAATGCCTAACATGTTTTAATTCGTTTCTATTCGCATATGCGGAATATAATTTTCAATTAGCAACTATTTTCAAATGCGTATCCGATTTAATTCGTTTCTATTTGCATATGTGGAATTTCATTTTTAATTAGATACAATTTGCAAATGCGTAACATGTTTTAATTCATTTCTTTTCGCATGTGCAGAATATAATTTTCAATTAACAACTATTTGCAAATGCTTATCTGATTTAATTCGTTTTAATTTACATATGCGGATTATCATTTTCAGTTAGGAACTATTTGCAAATACGCATCTGATTTAACTCGTTTGAACATGTTTGAATCCGTTTTTGCGGATTGAAAAGTCATTTTCAGTTTAGCATTTGTGAATTGATTCGGATTCAAACAGATTAAAAATAAAATATTTTTAATCCGTTTTAATTCGCATATGGGCCATTCCAGCCGTTTAAGGGCATGGGTAGTAATTTTTAAACATTACTGTATAAAATTAATTAATGTGAATAACTAAAGTAAAAACTCTATAATTTATTAATCCAACACGATTTTTAACGAAAGTAATATATAAGCTTAATTTTTATATATTTTTGTAGACATCGTTTTATTAGAGGATTTAGTGTTTTATAGTAGTATTTTTAGTTTTAAGTGATGGTAATGTTTTACAACCTAATATCGTTTTTTTTTAATTAGAAGAAAAGAACCGTTATTTTTGAAATAACATATATTTTTAGTTATTATTCCTGTTTAAAACTGTTTTTAAAGCTCTTTTACTGAAGAAAAAAATGAAACACCCGAAACGAAAAAAGTGCAAAAAAAACATTTTGTAGCCTACCACTTAAAGCTTTTTTGGCAATATTTGGTAGAAGTCACTATATATATGAGCACTCCTAAAGATTGCAAAGTAGTCCGATTCCATTCACGATTTCGGTACTAAAACGGCATAAGACATTATGAAACAGCAAATTAGGGCACATTTAAATGCATATGATATTATTCCAGCGCATCAATCTGGGTTTAGACGTGGATTTAGCTGTACTACTGCATTGCTAAATGTTACAGACGATATATTTTAAGCTCTGGATTGCGGAAAGTTGGTTTTATTGCTTTTATTAGATTTTTCTAAAGCTTTTGACACGCTGAATCATGAACTTCTTTTGGCTATATTAAGATATATTGGTTTCTCAGAAAAAGCGTGTAATTTGTTACTTAATTATCTCACAAACAGATTTCAAGCGGTTAGTTATAATGGTATGTTGTCGGAGTTTTTGAAAATTTTTAGTGGAGTTCCTCAGGGCTCTATACTTGGCCCTTTACTTTTTATAATTTATACGTCAAATTTCCCAAAAAATTTTATTTCTTTTTTACAGCATTATTACGCAGACGATACTCAACTGTATTTATCTTTTTACCTCAAAGAGATTTTGCAGGTAATCACTGCAATTAATTTTGAACTTGATGAGTTATTTAAATTTACTGTTGGGCACTGTTTACAATTGAACGCGAAAAAAACAACTGCAATAATTTTTGGAAACAAAAATCAAGTTGAGACTTTTAAGAATGCCAATGTTAGTTTAAAAATTAACAATGAAATAATTAACATCACGGATACAGTAAAAAACCTTGGTGTCTATATTGATAGCGAGTTAAAATATACCAGTCATATTAACAAGTGCCTCCAAAGGGGCTATATGGCATTAAAACAGATCTATGCAAACAGACTTGTTTTGTCTGGTGATATTAAGGCGTTACTATATAGATCCTTTGTTCTATCGCAGCTTAGCTATTGTGAGTCACTGTATGGGCCCTGCCTAAGGACGGCCGATAAAAACCGAATTCAAAAATTGCAAAACTCGTGTCTCAGGTTAATATTTGGTATTAGAAAGTATGACCGTATTTCACATACTCTCACCTGGTTAAATTGGTTTAATATGGAGGAAACCAGAAAAATCAATACTTGTATGCTCTATTATAACATTATACGTACCAAATCTCCTCCATATTTATACAATAAAATACGGTTTCGTTCTGACATACAGAATATTAATCTGAGACATAAGAAAACTCTAACACAGCCTATACACAGGACTGCTAATTTTGAGAGATCATTTTCTTATCAGATTGTTAAATGTTTAAAAGCACTACCCGAGCATTTTTATCAACTCTCCAAATATCGGCTTAAGAAAGAATTACTTGAACTAATAAGAAGCAATATAGTCCTTTGATATTTTGAATATTTTTTAAATTTTGTTATTTTTTCATACTTGATTAGAATCATGAAGCAAAAAAATTATAATATACAATAGTTTATAGTTTATAGTTTATTTCTAAAATTGTACATAAAATACTATTCTTCGAAATTCAATCTCATGTAAAACTTATAAAACTTATATTAGTATCTGCATATTTTATAGGTTAGATGGAAGAACAGCTTCCTGTGGTATGTATGCTGCATTGTGTAGTGTACATATTTTTGGGAAAGCTGAATCTCGCCTTTTCTTTTTACTATTTATATGTATTATTTCTAAATTATTTTGTAATGAACAATGAATAAAGACCTTTATTATTATTATTATTATTATTATTAACACCCGAAACGCCAATTAAAATTATTTAGCTACTTCCGCTTATTATTTAATTTAGACGTTGATATCATTTTTTTAGTGCGATATTTATTTTTAACTTTTAGATCACCCAATTACAACACCCCCTCCACCCCCGCCCTAGAAATATTTTGGATTTTTACTTTCCCCGAGGAAAGTCTTGCCTTAGTAAAAAAAAATCTTCAAATTTGAACCATAGGTTGATTATCCAAAGTTCTAGGCTGGGATTGTTTTTGGTAAAAATCGGATTGGGGTAAAATGGGGTAAAAACAATTTTTTAAAAAATATTTTTTTCTAATTTGTTTCTCGTTTTATGAAAAAGAAACTTTTTATAAAAAAAAAATTGAAAAACAAAAAAAAAAATAAAAATTGTTTTTTTAATTTTTTTCGTTTTCGATTTTAATGAACCTAGGCTTATAGGGAAAATTATTATTTTGTTGGCAACAGTATTTGAGTTTATTGTCAGTATTTATTATAATAAAAAAACATACGAAAATCATGTCATCTATGAAAACATTTTTCATGAGTAGGCTGTGGTCTAAACTGTAAGTTTGGAATTTTTTTTTCGGGTTTTAATAGCTTGTTTAACTGATATATTAGTCTAATTGTAGCACACCTGTAACAATCTATTAGTGCAATAAATATTTAAAAAAATCGTTTTAATGTGTACGAGTGAAACACCCGAAACGCTGGAATGGCCCATATGCGATTCCAAAAACGGATTCAAACAAATTCAAACAGTTTTTATTTTCAATCTGTTTGATTTTTTTTATAGGAATGTCATCTAAAAGTCTAGCTAAAACACTTGAGTGCTTTACTTACAATTTTATAATCAGTTTAGGTAATTTTACCTCTAAAATGTTTAGTTTTTATTCTTTTTATTGGTAGGTATTGATTTAATACAAGTTAATTTTAAACATAAACATAGAGTAAGAAATTTTGTATCCGATTCGGTAAAAATGCATTTAAAAAAAAAAACAGGTTTAGGTACATTTACATCTTATGCATAAAATTGCGAATTTATTGCATGAAATTTAAAAAATATTACAACAAGGCAGAATAGGACAGAAAAGTGCAGAAAAAAGATTTTTTTTTATAAATATTGTTAACCCTTAATTTGGTAATGTGTAGTATATGAAACATGAATTTTAAGATAACAAAAATATTTATTTACAGTACAAGTGAGGTAAGTAGGATATTATTCACGAAAAAAAAGTTGACTGATAAGGCTCCCGGGCCGAGTGGGTTAATTTTTGAGTGAATAATGTTACTTACCACACGTGTGCTTTACAACATTTTATCCAATACCTCTTAAAAACACTACTTAGTCAAATTTACAAATTAAATTTCCACTAAATTTACTTGAGATTTCAATATAATGTCACTTTTCACTGATTAAAAATTTCATAGCACAACTTATTTACAGGATGATTAAAACGTCATTTTCATTTATTAGAATGTCAAGTATAAACTTACATTAATAGTAGGTGTTGGATAAATTTTTTTTGGCAAAAAAAAAAATATTTGACAATGTCAGTTATGATACAAGTCTAATACTGACTGAAAAAGTCACGTGACTTTTTTTAATATTTTTTTGTTCATAATTGTTTTACATTTATGTATCTAAATTTCCCCTTAAAAGATTTTTTATATACTTCATCACAAAGAGTGTTTGCCAAATTAAGGGTTAAAAAGCTAAAAAATCCTGGATTTTATGTCAAAAAACTCGGAAGTCATACAAAAATCTCAAAAAGTCCGTGCAGAAATATTTTTTGGTGGTTCACCCCTCACAATATTTATTGTAGGCTGCAGTCGTGGTTATGTATCAAAACATATTTCACCTGAATCAGTGACTGAACTAATATTATGTGATACAAGTACAACAAATTTAGATTCAGTTCCAGTTATGGATGGTATTAAAGTAAGAAAACTAATTTTAGATGAAGAAAATATTAAGGTAATTTTTTTATTAATACCCTGTTGAAAATGACGGGTCTGCGGGTGAATTTCATCCGCTCAAGTCCGGTTAGTGCACCATTTATACCCGCACAGACCCGTCATTTTCAACAAGTATTTTTTACTTTCCCAAGGAAAGTCTATCTAAAGTTATATGTACCACAATATAGCCAAAACCCTATAAAATCTGTGGTATTAAGCTTGCGCTTGAATTTTTGATTCGAACGCCACCTGTAACATATAAATCTGATAAAAAACAACAAAAGTATAACTTCAGTAAGTTGGAAAAAAGGACATGGGACATACCTTAAGGGAAAGGGCCCTCGGTTAAATTGCTTCAAATTTTAGTATGTTATAGTGCATGACCTCCTGAAAAAAAGTCTCCATGGACACAAAAAAATTATGGTGCCGTTTGGTTGCTGTGGTCATTTAAAGACCATACAATCTAGATGATTATATGGATACTTAAATCGTTGTTTATGGGTGTGTATGTGTGTTTTTATAATTTTAAATGAATGATTAATAGTTTATATAATTTTTAAAGGCAAGTTAGTGTATGTGGGTATCTTTTATTTACTATTTTTGGGCGTATATGGGCAGTGTCGGTTCAACCAGGTTTAGGTGGGTGGATTTGTGAGGGTTATGTGCATTTCTATTAATTTTATGTGGGTTTGTATGGTTGGTTTTGGGTGTTTATGCGCATTTATTAGCGTACATAGTATTTACACACTAATATTAATAATTATAGATTCGTATGGGCTTTAATGAGTTTGTGTAGTATTTATGAGTATATATGGGTGGTTATGAGTGTGTATTTTTATTTTTCACTGGCTTTGATGCATATTATTTTGGGTTTGTATTTATGGACTTGTATGGATTGTGATGGGTTCATATAATATTTATACGTGTATTTTTGAATTTGTATTAGTTTAAATAGATGTATGGGTGCAAATGAGTAGCTTTGGGTGTGTATGGGTAACCCATGAATGCCAATGCACGCCCATTAAAATCCAAATAATTTCATAAATACCCATACACACCCGTAACTAAAGTTTAGGTAAACCTATGCACAACCATAAATACTAAAAAAAACATTGAAACATATAAAAACCCATAAATAACTATACACTCTCACACTACTTTTGCACATCCATATATACTATACAAACCTAAAATAAATTCTATTCTATTCTATTTTATAAAACCACTTAAAAAAATCCATAAATAATACATACACACCCATACATACCCATCTATAACCATAGCTACCCATTTGCATCGATAAATACTAAATAAATCCATTAAAACTAATAAAAACCCATAAATACCCAAAAATTAATAAAAATGCATATAACTATTAACACAGAAAAAAAATACTACACACATCCATAAAAACCCTCACAAATCCACATACATACACCTGGGTGCACCGACACTGCCCATATACGCCCAAAAATAGTAAATAAAAGATACCCACATACACTAACTTGCCTTTAAATATTATATAAACTACTAACCACTCATTTAAAATTATAAAAACACACATACACACCGATAAATAACGATTTAAGTACCTATATAATCATCTAGATTGTATGGTCTTTAAATGACCATAGCGGCCAAACGGCACCATAATTTTTTTGTGCCCATGGAGACTTTTTTTCAGAAGGTCATGCTCTATAACATACTAAAATTTGAAGCAATTTAATCGAGGGCCATTTCCCATAAGGTATGTGCCATGACCTTTCAAATTTTCGTAGCATCACAAGAAAGTAGGAGTCGACCCACAGGGTTACGCATAGCCTTGAACGTGTTAAGTCCTTTTTTTAATCAACTGTTTTTATTTTAGTTTGAGCCTGGATCTTTAGACTTAGTTATTTCATGTTTAAGCCTCCACTGGGTTAATGATTTACCAACAGCCTTCAAACGAATATTAACCAGTCTCAAAGAAGATGGAGTCCTATTAGCTTCAGTTTTTGGAGGAGATACTTTGTATGAGTTAAGGTCTTCGCTGCAGTTGGCAGAATTGGAAAGAAAAGGTGGCCTTTCTCCTCACATCTCACCCTTTACTGAAGTAAGAGACATCGGGAATTTGCTAACCAGAGCTGGTTTTAGCATGTTGACAATTGATACTGATGAAATTGTTGTCAATTATCCTACCATTTTTGAGCTTATGTGGGATTTAAAAGGTATGTTCTCTGAAATTAACGTAACTTTTAGTAAATGTTACGCAATCTTTTTTTAAATTTTAATATACAGGGTGTTCTCCAACTTTCTACACAGCCTATATCTCCGTTAATGACGGACCGTTAATATAACATGTCAACTTAACAAACCCAATTTACCTCACGTTCTCAGATTTTGATGTAATTTGGCACACATGTACTATTTATACAGACTTAAATATAAACAAAGTTTCATCAAAATATCTCTACCCGTTTCCGAATTACAGCTATGTAAATTTAAAAGAACTCGCCAAAAAACTGCGAACGGACTTTTTTGAAATCGCTCTAGGACCTGTCCTAATTGAGCTAGAGAGCTGGGAGGGGCGTCATTTTGAAGAATTTTGTATGCTCTTTCCAACGATAACATAACAAGTAAAAAATTATTATTTCTTTTGTAAAATACAAATTTAAGTTTTTAATTTAAATTTGAAAATTACACCTCTCACAGCTGTCTACCTCTACTAGAGCGATTTAAAAAAAGTCAGTTCGCGTTTTTTTTTTTTGCAAATTGTTGATAACTTTACATAGCCATAATATGGCTATGATATATTATTTGCTCTTAGTTTAATAAAAACCTCTCGGATAGCGAAACTATTATGTACGGAATACCGTAGGGGTCCCTTCTAGGGCCCTTGCTATTTCTAATTTATATCAACGACATAGCCGCTTCTGTCGAAGATGCTGAGTTGGTGCTTTTTGCTGATGATACCACGGTTTTAAAATCAAATAAAAACTATGATTCTTTAATGTTAGATATAGATCTGAAGATAAAACTTATTGAAGACTGGTTTACGGCAAACAAACTAAGCCTAAACGAATCAAAAACGGGCAGTATCATTTTCTCCTTGAGGCAACTCTCTGAGAGTGAAAAAGAAAAAGATGTCAAATTCCTTGGTGTCCAACTTGACTCAAAATTAACTTTTGAGAAGCACGTAGATAATATGTCCAAAAAAATAACAAAATTATTCTTTTTGCTAAAAAACCTGGTTAAAGTTGTAGACCAAAAAACAGCTTTGATGATATATCACTCTTTAATCCAGGGCACGGGTACCTATGGACTTCTAGCACTGACCTAGTGCAGAGAGGGTTTTTGGTCTCCAAAGAAATTTTTAAATGTAATAATAATGTTCTAATAACTTATGTGTTTTTAATTATTTATTTATTTATTTATGTACTGTATTTTGACGAGTGTAAATTTTTTTTAAATTTGTTGGCACAATAAACTTACTTTACTATTACTATTTCAGAAACGGTTTGAGATAAAAAATTGAAATTTGGTATTTTTCTTAGTTTCAGCACCCACTAGTATACCAAATTTTAGCAAAATCTAAAATGGTGGAGTAAAATTTTTATTTAAAGTGTGTTGATTTGACATGGAATGACTCAGATAAAATGTACCTATTTCGCCATATTTTTACACTAACCCATTTTACACCCTATTTGGAGTAGTTTTTTTGGGGGGGTTGGGTTGGTTCGACCTTTTCAGGTTTGTAGTAAACAGATCAAAACACAAAATTAAACTTTTATCAGATTTTATTTGCGTTTATCATTTTTATGTAGGGGGTCCTTTTACTCCATGTTAAGGGTGGTTTTGGGTCACGAGTGGAGTGGGTTACTTTGACTTTACTTTAGGTTCGTATTATATAGATCATAACACAAAAATGTACTTTTTGTCAGTATTTAAGTTTATTTATTTTATTCTTATGGGATGCTTTTACCCCATTTAAGGCGTGGTGTTGGGTTAATTAACCTTGCATGTATTAGGGGTTGTTTTAGGCTGTTACCAAAAAATTAGAGGGTCCACGAATTCGGTTTCAGCGTCAAAAAATGCATAGTCTTCATTACAACTTCAAACTTTTTTTTGTGGGGCTGTATCATCTATCTATATTTTAGGTATGGCTGAAAGTAATGCAGCCCTGAACAGATCCCTTCATTTAAACAGAGATACGCAATTTGCTGCTGGTGCTATTTATCAACAATTATATGGAAAAACTGACCCAGAAACTGGAAAAACTACCATTCCTGCTACGTTCCAGGTAAACATTAGTAGATTACAGGTCGACTCGGAAAATAGTGCCATTTTCCGGGAGACTTGTGTACTATGCATAGACAAAGAACATAGATGAGCTGTCATCTCAAGGTTATATACAAATTTACGAGTCCTCCATTTTGATCGGAAGTTACGTCAGAAATCAGCCATTTAAATTAGTGGGTAAAGTGTAAATAAATAAACGACATAACCTTACTTTTTAATATTTTCTTATGTTATATTAAAAAAAATCAAACTTACCTAAAAAATATGATACTGCTGTCTGCAGGTAGCAGTCGTTTTATGTTTCTACAACTTTTTATAAAACACGTCATTGCAAAGACTTTACTAGTTCTTTGAAAAAGCACTATAAAATATACAAAAAACACAGAAAGACTTTAAAAGTTCAAAAACGCTATTATATAGTCTATAATAAAATAAAATGTTCACCCTTCTAGCACAAAACACCAAACGCGTAGAAAAAATAACAGAAAAACCTCGAAAACAAACTCAAAACATACATAAATTAGGTTATGTTAACCTGTTGCACGAATATGTTAGAGGTGTGTGCGAAGAATTATATTTTTATATTTAAATTACTGGTAAAAATAAATAAATATCTGTGTAGTATAACATATTGATTTACTTTTTACATAATATATATTATATAACAAACTGTTGCAACAAAACAACGACTACTGAAGTGAAATGAAAAGACACATCTCTAACAAAGAAAATATTCCTATCTAACGCAACACAGTGTTACCAACATAAAATATATATTTTTTTACTTTATGTTGGATAATTGGAATCAAAATGGAGGACGCATTTAGTCGGGACGCAGAAGTATGCGCAGACGGTCAAAAATCAATCTATTTGTTTATTTTGTCTATGGTACTATGTTATTCGCAACTGTTTTTATTTAAAAATGCTATTTTTTTGAAACTTAGATGTTTGAATTCAAATGAAGAAAATAATACTATAATACTTTGTTTCTTAGTTCCTTTCATATTTACCACAAATAATTTTTCCTGCATTTTACGGGAAAAGCACAATCATATAAAACTTCACATACGCGTAACCCAAAAAAACAACCACAGAAAAAAATGTGGCAAGACACCGTTTATAACACAAAAAAAAAACGCACAAAAAACATTAGTTCACATGGCACCGTTTATAACATTTATTATCCTTCTCTGTCTCAAAAGTAAAAAACATTGTCAGTTTTAGTACAATTAAATGATTTTAAACAAAATGTATCAGATTATATTCGTGTTGGCGCACTAACATCTCTACTCTTTTACATCTCTGCTCTTTTACATCTCTGCTCTTTCATATCTCTACTCTTTTACTTCTCTCCTCTTTTACTTCTCTAGCAGTTTATTTCAAATAAATTATTTGACGACTGTGTATAAATTTAATTATTTTTATTAGTACACACTATATATATATATTAAAAGTTATGGCTTTGATTGATTATGAAGGATCTAAGTTTGCACATCTAAGTAAAAAAATTAAAATAAATATTGCAGATTATTATACTAAAGGTAACGTTCAAGTATTACGTAACGCAAATTGTACCAAAATTCATACACTTCATACCCCAGTTATCGCGTTATTATAGATTATAGAGATTTCATATTTTGGCTACCCACCCTAACAGGGGGTGTAGCCAAAATGTGAAATCTCTACAGCCTTGAATAACGCGAGAACCGAGGTATGAAGTGTATGAATTTTGGTACATTTAGCGTTACGTAATACTTGAACGTTTCCAAAGCTGTTTTTTTTAAACTAAGCAAAACATCCACCATGGACAGGAATCTAAAAGTTTGACACTAAATTGTTTGTTTATTAAAACAGCTAGGTCGCCACTGCCTCAACCCATTGATTGTTCCTTGATAAAATATTGAATTAGACACCATTATTATTTTTGGTTTCGCTTAAATGCCACGTTTCAGACACAGCAGTGCCTGGGATATTAGAAAAAAATTGTTCACTTGAGATAATATCAAAAACATTAGAAAAACCATAACAGTTTCAACAAATTATTTTAAATAAAATTCGTTGTTAGTCTAGAGATTCGGAGTTGGATTTTTTTGTTTATTTGGGGCTCATCATCGGAAAAAGAGGATGGTCTCTTTTTATCGCTGTTTTGATTTTTTTCATGCGGGTAGTGCTAGGCAGTGCGGAATTTTCCAGTGCTGCAGCCGAGTAGTAGTCCTCCTCAATCTTTAATTTTCCGCCTTTTATTTTGGCGACAAGGCCCTTGGCTGAAGCCATTTTTTTTTATGTTTTACTAAAATTTTGGTGGTTGCAAGATCTTCAGGACATTCGTCATGGGAAATTGAGATTTTTGTACTTTTAAGGCGGATACAATTTTACATAACCAGGTTTTTTCGCTGATACGATGTCAATTCAACGATTAAACTAGGTTGATTGCCAGATATTTTGGAACCAAAGTCTGCCAGGCCAAATATTTGTATGTTGTTTTTCCTTAATTGCCTTTAAAGAAAGAGATTTTAGCTCTGCAATTTTTAGTTATTCTTTTCTAAACACTGTATTTTTTGTGAGTGTAATTCCGTATGAACCTGAAGTTTGCAACGTTTTTTTGCAACGAAAATTCAAATGTATCATATATTAAAGTACTAGTTTCATAACAATCGTTTTTAGCGCACGAGTACAAGTTTAGAAAACAAGCCGCTTGCGGCGAGATTTCTAAAGTACTAGTGCGCTAAAAACGTGTTATGGAATAAGTTCTTTAATATACTATTTGAATTTTCGATGCAAAAAAACGTTGCAAACTTCAGCTTCATAATTCTGTAACATTTTGAATTTCTTTTTTTAAATTATTTTGGTGCTGCAGTATTTCAGCTTTTATTTCTTCCATTTTTTCCGAAAGATTTAGGTTCATTTTTCCAAACATAGAATTTAGAAAGTCCTTTTGTCTCTCAGAAAAATAATAACCCAGGAAGAGTAGAAATGGACACAATAAGCAACGCAACCAACACTTGTATATACCAACGCTGCGTGAATGACAACAGTTACTTTTTCACGTTTTTTATATTATTTTGAATTTTTGAATATTGCTATTATTGAAAGTTTAGACTTTTTGTTTAGCACATAAATAAGGCACTGTAATTAATTTATTTATCGCACTTTTGGAATATCAGTGATTAATGTTACAGCATATAAACAAGTGAACGTATTCGGCCGGCAGTCGCCGTCAAACTCAGACCAGACTATTAAATTCTTAGGTATTTTGGGTCGCTGAATCTGAATCCGAGATCAGAATTTAAAAGTTAACGTTCAAAATGGCGGATTAGATTTTTTAAAGTTTCTCGGATTTGCTTGAAACTTGATACTCGGGGGTTTTTGGAGTTGCTAATTACGAATCAGGTGCCAATTTTCAAAAATTCAAAATGGCGGATCCAATATGGCGGATTAGATTTTTTAAGTTCCTCGGATTTACTTGAAACTAGGTACTCGGGGGTTTTTGGGGTCGCTGATTACGAATCTGGTGCCAGTTTTCCAAAATTCAAAATGGCGGATCCAATATGGCGGATTAGATTTTTAAAAGTTTCTCGGAAAATTTAATCCGCCATATTGGATCCGATATTTTGAATCTTGGAAAACTGGCACCAGATTCGTAATCAACGACCCCAAGAACCTCTGAGTACCAAGTTTCAAGCAAATCCGAGCAACTTTGAAAAATCTAATCCGTCTTATTGGATCCGCCATTTTGAATTTTGGAAAACTGGCACCAGATTTGTAATCAGCGACCCTAAAAACCCCGGAATATCAAGTTTCAAGCAAATACGAGCAACTTCAAAAAATCTAATCCGCCATATTGGATCCGCCATTTTGAACGCTAACTTTTAAATTCTGACCTTGGATTCAATATTATATTGTTAAATTCCCTAAATTTTTATAAAAACATTTAGATATTTTTATCGTTTTATGTTGGCAACAAGAAAATACAGAATATAGCTGTAGTCTATCTTTAGGACGTTTCTAAAAGCGATATTCCAGCTTCTGTGAAACCTGCACAGCAACTATGTACTGACTCTCCTAAATTGGCCAAATGCTTTCGCTACAACCGCTGCACATCTCGTTTATAGAAAGCTGTTACAGCCAAGCTGGCTTTAATTTGACAACGATGACGTAGTGAGAGAGACTTTATAGCTACTTGTGCTACTTGGGTTTTCTAAGCAACAAATGATCCTATCGACATTTAAAAAACGCCATTTTGAAGGTTTTTTAATTTCCTACAAGATGGTTACTTTGATTGTTCATAAAAATACTCAACTTTTTTACTGGTATCCAAAAATGTGCAAAAATATGACCTTGTTAATATCTTAAAAACCACACCAAATCCACCGCAGCAAATACATTTGCTTCTATACACCTGTATTACCTGAAAAACTTGACAGACATCTGGATGAGACAGTGTTCATATCCCTGAACCATCTATGGTATTTCTAATAGGGTTGTAAAAATTTTTAACTGCGGCTCGAGAACTAACTTGAGTTTTACAATATTAAATAAAAAAAAGGTCAGAAATTAACAAAATTTGTAAGAAAACACTTAAAGTGCAAAATCTAGTTTACATGAAAAATGTTTTATTTAATGTTAACTTTATTTAATTAGACTTAAGTTTATTACTTTATTAATTATTTAATTTATTTTAGATTATAAATATGCTAGGATGGAAACCTCATCCTACACAGCCTAAACCCATAGACAGAGGCACTGGAGAAGTTTCACTCAAAGATTTGTACAAATTGGATGAGATTATTAAGGAAGTAAAAAAAGTAAAGTCTGATGATCAAAAAGAATAGTTTTTTATTTAACATATAGATTTAGTTTTGTTTTAAGTTATTTAATTTTAAATATATTTTATTAAATAAAGTATATTCTGTAAATAATGTAGTGTTTAGTTAATAGGTACACCACCATATATTTTCAAATAATATTAATATATACTGGGTGATCAATAACTGACATGCCGAAATTATCAAAAAAAAAAGGTTGGTCCGGAAATTAGCCCTAAGGGAGCTGCGGCCCTTCGATCGAAGATGGACATATTGAATGTGGAACAAAAAAAGCACCAATAAAATTTTAATGTTGCAGGGCGATTCTTCATTTAAAACTAAGCAAAACAGCATTCTTCATTAGTGGCACAAAATTTTACTTCCCTTTAATTGCATTTTTTTTTTTGAAAATGGTTGCATACAGTGTTACACTATATAACATTTTTGATGTATTTTTACTGAAGGAATCTATATATATTACAAAAAACCCAAAAAAATATACATAAAAAAGTTTGGTGGGGCAAAAATATGTACTATAGTACAGTATAGTACTACTAAGAGTCCGGATCTGTAAAATTCCCACCACAGTGCTAGAAAACATTTCGCGCGCTGGTCCCGTTTTCTTGCTATGAAAGGTATACACATAGCGACTCCATCTTCCTCCATGATTTTTCAGCTTTAAAAGGATTTATACACAGGAAAGCGATTCCGCTCTAATGATAATTTGGTCTAATGGAAATTTAATTCAATGAAAGTTGACGCGTGCGCCAAAGTTGTCAATGTCGTAACTGTCAAAAATATAAATAAACAAATTCGTCGATAACTCCTTAACAAAATAGCTTTTAAATGAAACTAAAAATAATTTAAGTGATAAAAATATTTAATAATTTATAATGAACATGAATAGACCAAAAAGTGGTAAGTACCTAGATAATTAAATCTGTCATTTTCATTGATCAGTGGACAATGGAAATTGTTTTTCCAAATTAATTATTGGGGTAATATGTAGAAAACTCGTATTACAATAATCTAAAATTTCTTACATATGTATGCTTTCTTACATAGGTATGTTTTATTGTACCACATACAAAATTATATCGCTAAATCATTAAAATATTTATTTCTTTTTAATTAATGGTACGCTGTACCAGACCTGGTCCCTAAAGGGAACAAGAAATAAGTTTTTATAAAAAAATACATATATATCTGTGGCTTGGTTATAAAAGGGCCAGTCACTTTGTTAATAGCAGCATTTTTAAAATATTACATCAGAGTTGACGTGAAAATGCTGTTATTAATTAATTTATTTATTTATTTATTTATTGGCCCTTTTAAAACCAAGCCACAGATATATTATTATTATTATTTTTATTATTAAAAAAAAAAACAGTAAGCGGCATAGCTGATGAGACTGTTATCAATGATTTGAATTAAACTTAAAATATATATATATATTTCCAAGTCTATTTTAATAAAAAAAAGAAATGGCAGAAAGATCTCGGTTGTTAGCCCATTGGGTAACTAATAAACATTATTATTATTATTAAACAAATCTATTATTTATGTAAATAAATTCAACATTTCTGCCTTCAGACTTTTGGTCTGGGGACTGGGGCTTTATACTGCCGTGCTAAGCTGAAAGGTCCTATCTAGATAGGTTTAACATACACAGATAGGACCTTTCAGCTTAAGAAGGCAGTATATCCTTGGACCAAAAAAATTATACCAGTCCCCAGATCCCGAGACTTTTTTTCATTCAACTACCTGTAATTTCATAAAAAAACCAGCTGAACAGTTGCAAGCACCTTGTCAGAACATCGGCACTAGGCACTAATTTGAAACCTTATGAAATAGAAAGTTGTGTGAATGGGCAACCATTAACACTTTAACTCCGCGCGATTTTTATGAAATTTTTCCATTTTTGCCAAGTCATTTTTTTTTACCAAAAAGCTTGTTTGTCAATTTATTAATGTTTTATGGCAAAACAAGTTGAATAGCAACTAAATAATGTAATAAACTGATTAAAATTATATTGTGAGGTGCCGTTGTGTGTCTAAAACACATTACACGGCAGTTAAAGTGTTAATACACATAGCTGGGGGTTAGGGGGTGAAAGATAGGACCCCTAAAGCTATAGAACCCCCAAAGCTATATATCTAAGTCCTAAATATATTTTGGGCATGTCCCCCTAAATCCGCCAGTGTGTGCAATGGAGTGAGTTTCTCCATTAAATTACTCACAGAGCTCATTTTTTGTAATTGAAAATTAAAAAAAAATACGGTCTGTTCGCACTTTATGTGTCATATCTCCCATAAATATGTCAATAGAATAAAAATATTTTATAGGGATATTCTACCACTAAATACGAGTATATAGTAAAAAAAATCGAAGATAAGCTATTTTGGGGTTATAAAATATAAACTTGGCATAGCGGTCCGCCATTTTGGAAATGTCAGGATGAGTAAAAAAATGATTTTTCTAGGTTTGGACTTTTTCAACCATAATTTAATTCCCTTTTTAAATCCATACAAATAAATTCTCTATCTTCAATAGAAGTTGAGTTATTACGAATTTATTACATGGTGGTTTTCCGATTTTGAAAAAGGCAAAAAATTACTCATCCTAATATCTTGACAACTAACGATTTTTCCGCAAAACGCAAATATATATAAACACTAAGTTATGGCGACATGCAAAATTTCAACAAAATCGGAGAGATGAGTTCCTGGTCGAGGGGCAAGTTGACGTGGAATTAGAAATATATTTTTTTTTCAAAGGATGACACGTATTTTTGATTTAAAATAAAGCAGAACCCAACGCCATATTTATTTAAACATGTTTTCAAAAAGTGCAAACAAAAACAATAAAACTGACCATATATCAAAACATCTAATTTGCAGATAGGACAACTTGTCTTAGCAGGGCAGTATACCAATCATTCACAAAAGAAAATATTAGGGTCATCATAATATGATATATATATTATATTGTTTCCTATATTTTTTTGGTTGCTGAATCCAAATCTGTTTACAGAATTGAGCTGTGAGGTCTGCTTTTTGAGAAAAGGGGTTTCCATGAACAATGGCAATAAAGCTCGTTATTCTTAAAAACCTGGCCTGATGTAAAAAGTCTGCTTTCATATACAAATTCAGCGCATTAAAAAACGAGGGGATAGAGGGATCTACTCTCTTGGCTTTCCACTCCACTGAAGTTTTTTGGCTGTGACGGAGTCGAGGCATAAAATGATTAGAGAACACTTAAGACAGTTCGCATATGTGGTGCATATACTATATTTTCTACTACCTAAAGCTAGTAATCCCAAATATCAGTTAAAAATAAAGTTTAAAAATAATTTTGACATAGCTGTCAGTTTGACAAATAAGTTGAAAAAAGTTAGTAGTTGCCTCAAAAATTTTTCATTATTGACCATCGTCAATAAACAATGCTTAACAACGGTCAATAATAAATGAGTTCACTGATTTTATTGGTTGTCAAGATAAACAATTCTTGACAACGGTAGATAATATGTAGGCTAGCACTTAATTAGGTAGTAGAAAAAGATATTTTTTCACCACCACCCTAAAACCACATCTTTATTACTGTTCTTTTCATTGGTAGAAATATTATTTCTCTATCTGTGACGTCAGAGGTTCTAAAAATAATGAAATCGCACCATGGTTAATAATGAATTTTTATTCAGCTGTTTTGGCATCTGACGGTTCACTTAATTATTAAATTACATTGCTATTTACAAGTGTCTTTAGGCACCAAATTTATTTGTTGCATGATAAATTAAAAAATATTAACTAAATTAGTACATATAAAATATTTTACAAAAAACATTTCAAAAAGTGAAAATCATTGGTCCATCATATTCAACCATAGATTATACAACCCATATATTATCGTAAGGATCATAGATTACTAGAGGTACAACCCCCATATATCGATTTTTGAGGCAATAGATTCTCCCTCACAGTTTTCGCCTGTCCCCTTATTTCTGGGGGAGTACCAGAATCATCACTTTGCATTTCACTTTCCATTTTTATATATTTTATCACACTTAACACGGAAACACTTTCTAACTTAATAATTTTAGCAGATCACCAGAAAATTTCTACCAGAAATGTCAAGTTATTCATTTGTTTTTTTAATGGTCGCGAACGGCCAGCGTGATATTTTAAATTTATAAGCTTTTTCATTAAATTTTATTAAAATAAATAAATAAATAGCTAATTAATTGTACTGGTAGTGAAAAAAATACTATATTTTCCACGTGAGTGAAGATTTAACATTTTAGACCGCGTCTTGCGGGCTTCGCGCTAGCGCGCTCATCCCGCAATTTGACGCAGGTCAAAAATGTTAAACTTCTCTCACTTGGTAAATAATATACTATTACCTTGATTTTCACCGTATCAATAGAGCAAAGAATGGAATTATTTACTATGGCCCACTAGCATGTAATCAGCTACCTACAACGCACACAGGTATATTTATAAACCTTATAGTGTCCTAAATGATTTATATACATTTTTTTGAAAATGTTTGCGGTCTTACTTAAAAAATTAAATTTCAATTCAATTCAATTCAATTCTATTTATTTAACAACTTGCTTTTACAAGATTTTAATATAACATAATCTGCCTAAATTTGCATTTGTGTGCAGATCATTTACTAAATAATCCATTTTTAATTAAGTTAAACTAAATAAGAAATATGCATACATAAGATATACTTACAAAAAACAACAAAAATGAGGATGCGGCGAAAGTGAAAGAGATGGAAAGCAAAAACGATAAGAACATTAGTGGTCAGTAAATGGCAAATCAGATGTAAAATTATTCTGTACTACAACATGGTGTGAATGAGTGAATTATTATTTATTATAACCGTTTTAAGTTCTCGTTTAAACCTATTTTTATTTAAACACCTAATTTCATTTGGAATTAGGTTATAAAATTTTGGTCCGTAAAAAAGAATTGACCTTTGAGTGTGAGCTTTAATAAATCGGGGTACAGCTATACTATTATTACTAATCGATCTTGTTTCTTGATTATGAACAACTACTGGCAAGTTTTCTCTGTTATTATGAGTCCAAAGTATAATTTGATATACATAAAGTTGTCTAATTGTAAATATATTATTTTCTTTATATAAAATATCAGTGGAAAACCTTCTTGATTTATTATAAATAATTTTCAATAGAGTATTTTGGGTAACTGACAAGCTATGAAGGTTATTATCCAGTAATCCACCCCAGATACAAATGCAATATCTAAGTAACGATTCGACCAAAGCTCTGTACACAACAATTATAAGTTTTTTAGAAAGTATATCTCGAAGCTGATAAAACTTGTAAATGAGCCTCCTCAGTCTAGTGTTTAAATAATTCAAATTTAAGTGGCACATTGCATATACAATATCTTACACTTAATTTTTTTTAGGGCTGTATTTTTTAAATTTTAAAATATAGTACAAATATGGGGTATTAAATCATAAAAAGGTATTATCTCCATGTCCGGACGCGTCATGTCGCGTCCGGACGCGGAAAAAAAAATCAGATTTGATTTCTTTTGTATATTTTTAGGTTTAAAACAATGAAATGAACCTAAACAATAGAAAAATACTAAAATATTCAAATTTTTCAATTCTTTTAAATGGCGTCTTTTTTATTTTAGTTTTTTTAACAGCCTAATTTGAGGTTGAAAAAAAAACTTTTTCGGTCAATTATGTAATTTTTTATACTGAATTTGAATCTGAATAAAAAACACCCCCATTCCATTTAAAAATTTTAAGTTAACCCCTCTCCCGCCTAAGGGTGTGAATGAAAAAAACTCTCCTTTAATAAAAAGGTGTCGCCCTTGATAATGAAGCTTAGTACCAAATTTCAAAAACCTATCTTATACGGTTTCTGAGATATCGACTTTTAACCTTTTAAATGGCCCACCCGGTATGCAGTGTGCCACTTAAATTTAATTTTTTACGCAAGGCCGCAAACATTTTCAAAAAAATATATTCAAATCATTAAGAGGACACTATAAGGTTTATAAATATTCAACATTCGACGCTTCATGATTTTTTTCCGTTTTTTTTTTTGGTATTTTTTACCTGTGTGCTTAAAACCCTACCAATAAAACCATTTAAAATATGTATAAAGAATTATTTAATTGAAAAATGTAATTATACCAACTGTGATATTATTAATAGCCTTAAGTATATGTAGTTGTATATTTGTTTGACACGTGTAAGTTTCTCAATAGCACTGAATAAAATCTAATCTAATCAAATCTAATCTAATCTTTATCATGTGAACCTAGTCATTGTTTTTTGTTGTCTAGGTGGAAGATCAGTTGGCAGAGCACATTCATCACTGAGCGTTTCTGCTGTTGATTACTACCTAAACCTGCCAGTAACTTGCCCACCATCACCAGCAAATTCTACAGTTACCTTAACTCCAGGTAGAATGCGCAATATTGATCGAGACATGGAGACATTAAGGGCCTCAAGACAGGACAATCCATTTATTCAGGTTAATGATTTGGTAACCTACAATTTTCGCGTAAAAAACGCGCGCCCAAAAACAGAGCAGCGAAAACCACGCGAAACTATTAGCGCAATATACAGGGTGATCAATAACTGCCATGCCAAAATTTACGAGGTCATTCTACATCCAAAAATATCAAAAAAAGTTCCTATAAAGGTTGATCCGGAAATGAGCCCTAAGGGAGCTACGGCTGTTCGAAGATGACATATTGAATGGGCAACAAAAAAAAAGCATCAATAAAATTTTAATTCTGCAGGGCGATTCTTCATTTAAAACTGAACAAAAAAGTATTCTTCACCAAAACCCTAAATTTAATATTAAAGGAGTAATAGCCTCATTCATGTCATCTTCGAAGGGATGTAGCTCATTTCCGGACCAACCTTTAAAGGAATTTTTTTTGATATTTTTTGATGTAGAATCACCTCTTAAATTTTGGATGGCAGTTACTGATCTCCCTGTATATTTTCGTGCATGACTTAAACACCACAATAAAAAAGCCGCCCATTTAAAATTAGCACAATCAATAACCGCGTGGCATCAAACCATTCAAACATAGCTTATAGCAAATTCTACGTCTTTTCATATTTTTGTATCTACAAAGAAATAAAAAGGCCATTATTGTTACTAGGTCTTTTTTATCACTTAAACACATTTTATTAACTATAAAATGGCAAAAATTTGTCACATGAAAAGTACGCAATGCTACGCATTCCATTATATATTATGCACAGTAAATGGTATATTGCATTTCCCAAATACTTAAAAATAATAATTTTCAAAAAAAAAATAAAAAAATTATTTTTTTTAAAGATTTTTTTTTGAAAAACGAAAAGTTATTGAAAAAAATAAATTTTTCAAAAAAAAAAGTTATCAAAAATACTTAAAAAAAACATTTTTTAATTTTTTTTTAAATTTTTTTTTGCTGGAGTTGATCCTTATAATAAAAGTGATTTTTCCTTAAAATATTACGTTAATCGGAATTTTTCTTTCAGCTTTTTTCTATTTTTTCTTTAAGTTTAACCCCCCATAAGTTTTTTGTTTTTTTTGGGGGGGGGGGGGGGGGGCTACTTTCAAAAACAATAGGGATTATCCCCTCGCAGAACTTGATTTTTCCTTTGGAAGTCTTAGCGCTACGAAGCATACATGGCGGGAGGGAGGGGGTCAAAATTGCAAAATTTTGCGTTATGCCTTATTGAAAATGACGGGTCTGTGGGGGCATAAATGGTGCACAAACCATACTTGAGCGGGTTTATTTCTTCCGGTCTGGTTTATGCACCATTTAAACCCGCGCAAACCCATCATTTTCAATAAGGCGTATTTAAAGTAGGAGCCCTTAAAAATCCTACAATTAATTCATTTTTATTCTCAATTTTTTTATTCTATTTATAATTTTTCAATCGATCTACAATTTTACAAAATTCTCAGCTTCCACTACTCTTTTGGCCAGGTCTTAGTATTGTAAAGTGTTAAATTAAATTTTAACTTTCTTGCTGAAATTGTTCCCAAAAGTATTTTGAATTTTTAATTACACAGCCACACAAAAAAAACCTTATACACGTTATACTCTAAAATAAAGTTTTTGAGGTTATCTCCAAAACTACATGGATAAGGTGCTGTTTTGACCTCAAATTCGGGTTTAGTGCCTTAAAATACATAGGAATACAATGGTCTCCAAATAAATTCTTTACCTTTTTTTTGTGGCTACATGTGGGGCCACAGAAACTAAAAAAAAGTAAAAAACTTTTTTGATGACCATTGTATTCCTATGTATTTTAAGGCACTGAACCCGAATTTGAAGTCAAAACAGCACCTCATCCGATTAGTTTTGGAGATAACCTCAAAAAACGTTATTTTCATACTCAAAAATTACTTTTTAAAAAACTAATCGCATATTTTGAACTTAAATTCGGATTCAGCTCCTCAAAATACATAGGAATACAATGGTTTCGAAAAAGGTATATGAACTTTATTTGTTTTTTGTGTGGCTGTGTTATGTTATTTTTAAATATTGTATCTTTTATTTTTAGCAAGTGATTGCCAGTAGGGAAAGTTTGATTGACAGCTTGGATGAAGAATCAGACAACGCAAATTTGATGTCAAGGGTAAATTTTTGAAAACTTATTTTACGCATGCATTTTGTATTATGTTTGTGTTTGTTTTTAACCTCGTACTATTCTACTTAATTAAGCATCCCCTAAGTCCAGGACTTGTGTGGGCTAGTAGTAGAGGGAACCACCGGCTTTAATTGACTTTCGAACCAATATATCTAGGGAGTACGCCTTCGCCAAATTTCAATTATTAATTAACTGAAAAAGGCAATCGGCGCCAGTGAGGTTTGAACTCACGATCATTAGATCAGTGTCAGGCTATATCGATGCCATTGACCACTGAGCTAAATCTCCCATTATTACATCGGCACTTAGTGCTACTAAGAGTGCCGATGTATTGAAATCTTCGCCGAAAAGTCAAAATCTTTGACCACGTTTTTTTTCACATTTCTCGACGTTTTAGACCATTCTGAGTCGAAATCGGTAAAAAAAAATTTTGCGTCCGTCCGTCTGTCTGTCTGTCTGCCTGGGTGTAAACTCTCTAACTCCATTTCTACATGAGATATCGACTTGCGGTTTTTTTGCATATTGTTTCTTATCGTATTCCGAAGAGCTGCTTAGATTTTGGGGGTACACGATTGGGGGTAAGGGGGTAAAAATAGGGTAAAACTCCTATTTTTATCGTTTTTTGTTTATAATTAAGGCAATTATTATTGTATTTGGTTAATTTAGCACTTATATAAAGGATAATTTTAAATTGGTCAAAAAATGTTATTAACAACGTTTTCCTAAAACGCATTGTTTTCGAGATATTGGCGTTTAAAGCAGTAAAAGGTTTTTTTAGCATATCTTACATATTTATAACCCGATTTCAAGAAATTATATTTTAAATAAAAGCTCTTTTTAAGCCCTATAAAAAAATGTTATATTGTTATATTGTATTAAGCTGTTTAAAATAAACTAGTCATACAAAAATCTTTATATATCCAGTAAAAGCAAAATTAACTAGTTTTTCTCTTCTCCTGGAAAATTAAACCTTACGCGGTTTTGCAGTTGGACGTTAAGCGGTATTGCAGTATCACGGACGTTATATAAATAGAGATTTTTGTTTTCGTAGTTCATTAAAATATAATTGAATTATAATTATTATAAGTATTCTGGAAAATTGGAAGCGACAGAACTTTTGATTTTAACCCTTAAAAACACACCGCGGCGGTATTACCGAACCCTATTATTATATATTTGAAAATACACGGTTACAGTAGTTACAGCTACAGTAGCTTTTTTATTTTATTGTCTATAATAATTTTCTATGTCCTGTTTTTATATAGTTTATTATTTTTTAGGAACTCTCTTTGGATTTAGATGACCCTTTGTATCTTCCTGAAATGCATGAGCATATGATCAGAAGTCCTCCACCTACAATGTGGCAAAAATCTCCAAACTTTACTTTTCCGTTTCCCAATGGAGAAGAAGAAACGCTTCAAATTGAAGTAAATGTAAGTATTTTTTTTACAGGGGTTATTTTAAGGCCGCGTTGCATTCACCAAAATCTAAAATAGTCCAAAATAAATTTTAATTTTTTCTTTTTTTCAAATATGAAATGATATAAATTAAATTCGCCGCAAACTAATATTTCTAATATTTTCTTTTTAACTTCTGAGCATTTAACAAAAATTAAAATTTTTGGATATTTAAGTTTCTTCAAGACTTACCAGTATATACAGGGTGAGTTTTTATGTCCACCCCTAAAATTAGGATTAATCTTTGGTGAATTATATAATTTTACATTGGCTATAAAATGGCGGATTAAATTTTTTTGTTTCACTTACGGTTTCGCCGGAAGTGGTATAAATATGTTTTTTTTAATGGAACACCCTGCAATTTTTAACATTTTTGAATTCAGCTGAGCATTCTATGTATACAAAACTGATTATGTGTATCTTTGTTTTTATACGATAAAAATGAAAGCGGAAAAAAAGTAAAAAAAAAACAATACAAAGAATTTTCGGCTGAATTCAAAAATTAAAAAAATTACAAGATGTCCCATTAAAAAACAACATATTTATGCCACTTCTGGCGACACCGTAAGTAAAACAAAAAAATAAATAAATCCGCCATTTTATATAAACCACCCAAGTTTCGTTTATATCCAATGAAGATTAATCGTTTTCGTTTTATCTTAATTTTGGGGGTGGACATAAATAAAACTCACATATACACGCGAAAACGCGACTATGGCAAATATTTTGAACGTTTCAAGGTCAAATGCTTTAAAGTAAAAGATTATAACTTCTTGTTGAATTCTGTTCAAATTTAACAGAAGAAACCTACAATAATGCGAAACATGAAAACATCGCAACACACCCAGAAAACTCATATTAAAATAATATGAATAATATGAATATTATTCAATTTTTCTCGTCCATTTGTTGTGACATTCACTTTTATTTCACTTTTTCACTTTTATTTGAAAAAAAAAAAACATTTCGTGGATCTATTTATTTATTTTTTACTGCAGACTCCTGTCAACTAAATATCCGAGGTTTAAACCGCTGGCAAAATTTTGTACATTTTTAGGAGGAAATCTTCAAAGATTTTCTCGTAACCTTCAAAGATTTCCTCCGAAAAGGAGGAAATTTGTAAAGATTTCCCCGTAACCTTTAAAGATTTCCTCCAATTTGTACATCTGAATTCCTCTGCGGTTTACCCCTCGTAAATATCTAAAAGATAAATCTAAAGATATTTTTTTACGACTGCTTTAGAATGTAAGCAAATACACACATTTTTCAAACACAGAATGAATCCATTCTAGCTCTAGATACGGTATGAGCATTCCGTATCGAGTGTTAGAATGAGCACATGAAGTGCCATCTCTTGTTTATAAAGGCAAAGAAAACTGTAGCAAAATTAGCAAAAATATATATATTTCACCATGAAATATTGAATAATTTAATGAAATTTAAAGTTTTGCGTTAAAATTACATAAAGTTTATTAGTTTTTTTTTAATATTTGACTAGTTTTTTATCAATTTAGTTCAAAAAATAAAAACTGCCCCATCTATTGTTAAATATTTAAACCTGATATCTGTCACAACAATCTGACATAACCTTCAATTTTTGCATTATAATTTGTAAATATGTGCTAAAATTGAATTATTTAAGTACTGATTTGATAAAATTATTAAATAACATTAATTGCTTTATTTAAAAATATGTGTTTTGTTGAATTTACAATGGTGTCACAAAAAACATTGTTTTTAACCTTGTCCACAGTTTAAAGCCATACAGTGTTTCATATTTGCAGTCGAAGAAAAAGTATAGTGTACAACACGTATGGAATAGTCATTCCGCGCTCGCGGGACCATCATACTCGCCTGCCGGCTCGTATGACAAACTTTCCGCTCGCGCGGAATATTGTCTATTCCTTACTAGTTATAGAATATACTATACTGTCGTCACTAGTGACATTTCACTTTAAGTACGGAGCGTAATCGAATAAACCAGTCTACAGGGTGTATTTTAAATAGGATCCGAGTGATTGTACATCATAAAATATTTCAAAAAGTTTCTATAAACATATGTCTAAAAAATCGTCGTAAGGGAGCTAAGCCCCTTTGAAAGTGTCTAAAAATTTTGGTTTTTATTTAATAATTCAGGAACCCTTGGAGATATAGCAACGAGGTGCACGTGAACTAAACTTAATACGGCCCATCTTCGTATGTTATTTTCATGTACTTATTCTAGCCAGGGGTGTGCGAAATGGGGGGGGGGGTCTTATCGTTTTTTTCTCCCAAACTTTTTTCTGTGTAACTTGTTTGTAATTTTATTTTTGGAATATGATTTCTCGATTCAAAATACATAAAAATTGGAATACTGTAGGATTAACCGTTTTCGAGAAAAAATAATTTGAAGGTGAAATTTCACGGTTCGAGGGCGAAAAATTAAATACTAAAATGTTGAAAACCAAAATTTCAATGATGCAGGGTTATTCTCTATCATAAACTAAAAAAAAAGTTTCTATACAATGTCGAAAAATTGCTTTTTTTCTTAGTTTTGATGTTCATTTACCCTGTATCATTAAAATTTCGGTTTTCAACATTTCAGTATTTCATTTTTCGTCTGCGAACCGTGAAATTTCACCTTCAAATTATTTTTTCTCGAAAACGGTTAATCCTACAGTATTACAACAAGACCACATTTTTTATGTATTGTGACCTGAGGAATCATATCCCAAAAATAAAATTTCAAAAAGTTACACTGAAAAAAGTTTGGGACAAAAAACTGATACTACCATTTCGCACACCCCTGTTTAGAATAAGTACATAAAAATAACATGCGAAGATGGGCCTTATTAAGATTAGTTCACATGCAAAACCTCGTTGATATATCTCAAAGGGTTACTGAGTTATTAAATAAAAACCGAATTTTTTACACCTTTAAAGGGGCTTAAATCCCTTACGACACATTTTTGTTTATAGAAACTTTTTGTAATATTTTCTGATGTAGAATTACCCCTTAAAATTTCGAACCCTATTTCAAATACACCTTGTATATTAAAATATTATAACTTTTCCAGAATAAAGATAAAACGACAAAGACGACTGAAACAAAACCAAAGCCCACAAGCTGGGAATCCAGCGACACATCGCCTATGAAATCGTTTTCTAAATCGCACCTTCATTATCACCCAGACCGTTTTTCGTTATTAACGCCGGGCGCTTTAAAATCCTCTGGCGAAGAGAGCATTCATTTAATGGCCGAAGATTAGTCGCTTTTAAGGTGAAATTTTGTAGCAAAGCTCTAGTCACAGCCTGTATATTAATCGTTAGTAAACTTTTAACTAAGGGTAAACCTAGAACACTTACTTAGTCAAGAAAGAGAGAAAGCTTCGTATTTAAACTCCGCGCATTATCTATTTGAGTTGATGATCATTTGTTTCTTGTTATTTGGTTGGCAGAATATATTTAGTTCCTTATGTAAGGTTTTCATCTTGTTTAAAATTTATTGTCAATCAAGACATTATTTTGACATTTATAAAAAAATCCAAATAATTTGCTTTAGCAAGAAGAAATAACAAGAAAAGGGCATAAAAAGAAAACTAAAGCATCAATCTATAAACATTTTGTTTAAATGAAGTAATATAATGCAGTGCTCTATAAATTTTTGAAGTAAACACTATAACAGAGAATTTTTTGGTTAAAATAATACTGGTCCGTAATTTTATTCAGGTAATGTTAAATTTAAGTTTATAATAGCACTTTATGAATAAAAACTTACTTTTATTATAATTTTGAACAAAGTTTTACTTTTTAAACAGATTTTGTTATTATTTGTAAGACGTAAAATGACAGTCAATTTAACCTAAATGTTAAAAATTATGAAAAGCACAATGGGCTACAAAAATATAACTAAAAGTCATTTTTAAACCACTAATCATAGCTTCCTTGATCCAATTTGTTACTCAGATAGATAATGCGCCGAGTATACTCCGACGTTTTCTCATTATTAAGACACTATGGTCTGTTTTTTCAAGCAAAATAGTAAATAAAAAATCGCGCAGTAATAATTTTTACAACAGGTTTGAATAGTATATGTTTGTGTATAGAATGTAGTTATGTTTTATAAAATAATCTACGCGGTATATTCGCACATCCAACATTCCAATATTTGAATCTGTTTTGAAAATATTCACTGTGTGATTTTTAATTTACTATCTTGATTAAAAAAAACAGACTATAGGTAAACATTTAATGGTTTTCTCTTAAGGTGGATTTAACATTTAAAATTTTATACCAGTTTTATTTTAAGTTTTAATTTTTAATCTTTTTAATGGTGAGCACAGCGAGCTTGGACCTACTCTTAATCAGCAATGTAATCACTCTTAGTTTTTTTTACAGAAATTGATTTGGGGACATCCCCTGATTATTTTAGGATCAAAATGAAAGAAATCCTCGGGGTGCTTTTTAAGAAAATTGATTTTCATTTGTTTTTATATTTTTTTCAGTGTATGTTTAATTTTTACTGGTATCGAATAAGTTTATTTTTTTAAGCAACTTTTTACAATTTTTTTTTCATTTGTTTCTGAGATATTTAAATCAAAATTGACAAAACTCATACGTGTTATGTCACATAACTTATGTGTGACACTCAGTGTAAAAAGAGGTACCTAGTATTTTTTCCCTATATGATATTGATTATGAATATTTTTTTGTTTGTAAATGTGACAGTTTGTTACACAGGGGGGAGGGTGGGGGTCAATTTTTTTTGAAAAATTGCGTTACGTAATATATGGACAGCCCCTAAATTAAAAATCGCACAGTAAATAATTTTACAACAGGTTTGAATAGTATATATTTGTGTATAGAATATAGTTATGTTTTATAAAATAAACTACGCAGTATATTCGCACATCCAATATTCGAATCTGTTTTGAAAATATTCACTGTGCGATTTTTAATTTACTATCTTGCTTGATGAAACAGACCATACTACCAACACAAACTTAATTTTATTGTATAGATATTGTGTTTTGGCGCTTAGAGCCATTTTGTGGTAATTTTTTAACATAACATTTGTAGAAGGCGTTTCTAATTACAATGACAGATTATATTAAAAAATGAGTTTTGTCAGTTTTGATTTTTAACAAATTACAAAAAATAAATAAATAAATTGTACAAAATTGCTTAAAAAAATAAACTCTTTCGATATCAGTAATAAAAATTAAACATACAGTAAACAAACATAAAGAAAAATGAAAATCGATTTTCTTAGAAAGCGCCCCGAGGATTTTTGTCCCCAAATCAATAAAAAAAAAACTAAGAGTTACTACATTTCTAACTAAAAGTAGGTCCAAGCTCGCCGTGTGAGATTATCCAGTTTACTTTAAATTTTACTTTTTAAGGTAATTAAGTTCCAGTTTTTAAGGAATCCACCAATCACAGACGCAGTTTTAAACAGTTTTAACCTATAAGTTGACATTTTCTAAATATTATTTTGACATTTATTGATAATTAAAACTGTGTCTGGTGGATTATTTTAAAACTGAAACATGATTGCTAAATTCTTGAAAAAATAAACTTAAAATAAAACCATAAAAATTGGTTTCTGTTTTTAAGAAATCTATGAATCACAGACAAAGTTTTAATTTTTAAGATTTTTAAAACTGAGTATGGTAGATTTCTTAAAAACTCATAAAATAAAACTCGGTAAATTCACCTATATTTTGATTCTGTAATTCTGATGGTTTTTGTTGTCCTTAATCCAAATTAATTATCCTTGTCAGATTCAAAAATGCTAGTTTTGGACACTTATTTGAACTTATTGGATAAACTAGGCAAAAACTACTAAGGATCGGTTTATCAATGTGCAGTTAACACTTTATCTAATGATTAAAGTCTTAGTTAAGGACAAACTCTGGATCTTAATTGGAGTTGCCATGGAAATTATGTATCAGTTAAATTTAGCTGCACATTGATAAACCCAGCCTTGGGCAAACAACCAATTTATGTATTTTCCTTTAAGATTTATCCAAAATGACATTTCCGGTTTTGTAATTTTGAAAATGTCCAAAACCGGATTTTTGCTGCTAAAGCCTTTTCGAGATGCTTTGGTTATAAGGTTAATCGTAAAGAATAGTATAACCAAAGCACTTCAAAAGGGGCTTTATGCATTTAAAACTCTTTTGAAACGCTATGATTATGATAATAATAATTATTAGTCATGACCAATCTTATAACCAAAGTATAACCAGAGCATTCCGAAAAGTCTTTTAGAAATTTGAAGTGGATCTCGCCAGGTGGTCACCGACCGCGGTGGTCACCAGATTTGGATTTAGAACTTTGAAAACAATCGGAGGAACATATCCATGATAAATGGAAAAGTTAAAAATTGTAGTTTTAATAATTTATTAAGATATAATAAAACTAGTTTACAAATTGCAACCTATTGGGGCGCACTCGGTATTTTAAATTTTTTAGTAACTTTTCGTCCTACCAAGAATATTTTTAAAGTAGTGCCATTTTCGGAAAGCTTTACTAAAAAAATTGGAGATCTGAGTGCGCCCCGAAACCTTGTAAACTAGTTATATTATTATATTCATACTTTAAAATAGTTAGTTGGCCTCAAATAACGAAAGGTGTAACTAAAACATCCAAAGTTTTGAAATCCGCTATATTTTAAATAATATTTGAATAAGATTATTTTTTTACAGTCATAGGGACCTATGACCTAAAAGGCATTTTATACCTACCTAATTTCTAGAGCCTAAACAATAAAATTGACTTTTATGTCAATATTTTTTATGGAAATAGTAGTCCTTTAAATGTAATAAATGTAAGGAAACAGTTAATCTTACGCCCAAAATAGTCTTTCAAATGTAAAAAATGAATAAATATCCTTTCCACTTGTTGTTTAAGGCTGTCCGAATTTTATGAATGTATGAATATATGTATGGTTGTCCGGTTTTATTTAACCGCTTCCAGAAGAAACTTGAAATCTGGCATTACATGAAGTACGAGCCCACGAAAAATCCGAAACTTGACCTCCGACCCCCCTAAACATCCCCAATCGGGGAAAAAATTATCTAGAATAGATAGAAACTTTAAATTTGATACGTGATCCAGTATGAATTAAAAAAAAAACTTTAAAAGTTACCCCCTTAACCCCTTAATTGGGGGAAAATTATTGAACAAGTTTTGTACATTTTAAATAATCCTTGCGAAAAATGGCTTCACGGCTAGTATATTATATATTGCATTACCCTGGATGGCGTTGTTTCACTAAAACTGTTACGGCTGAAACCGTTGCAGATAAAACCGTTACGGCTGAAACCGTTACGGCTAAAACCGTTACGAAAAAGTTTTCCAAAATTATGTGACGCTTACGATATTAGGCCATAGTCCGTAGGCCATAGGCTACAGATCACAGGACACAGGCTACAAACATAAAGTGATCTTGTTAGCGCTTGATTCGATCATATAAGTGAACGCGTAGTAGATAGAAAACCGTGCCTCGTAACTGGAGGCTTAAAACATATTAATGCTATCACGGTTTTGCTTTACTTGCACACTAGAACGTTTCTTCATTTAAATAGCACCCCTATATATTTTTTACGTATACATTTCAAGCTCGCTAACGTGAACACAAAAAGCCCATCGAATTTAAGTGTTCACGTCAAAGGTATGAACATAAAAGTTAACTTAAAATATAAAGTATAATATAATATACCATATTATAGTATAGGTAAAATATTATTATTTAATTCGGAATTAATAGAAATCTTGTTCACGATAGCGAGCGTGTACTGTAATTTTTTTTTACGTATAATAATTATATTCTTAAATTTCGGACATGCCAGAAACTTTATATGGAGAACAACTTGAGTGTCACAAACCGTAGTTTTAGTAAAAGCCGTAACACGCTACCACAGAAGTTTCATATTTAAACTACAACCAGTTATTTTTCATTAGGAAATAATAATAAGCCTAATTTGCACTTAATTTCCATTTTGTACCATTTTATACCGATGTGCGCAAAGAGCGATTTTTTGCAAAATTTCACCTTTATTTTTCCCTATACATTCCAAAGAAATTGTGATTAAAGATAATTTCTAGTCAAAAGAATGATGCAGAAAATTGCCTAAAATTGGCTTACGGCCAAATTGCATTAAATTCGGATATGTTATAGATCTTTTTATTTTAAACCAATTTCTTTTAAGGCAAAAATCAATCCTATGGCAAGATTTTAGCCTAAACTAATAAATCCAATTGTAGAATTTTAAAATTGTCACTTAAAATATTTAGTAATTTTATTTATAAACTTCGAGTTTCGTCCAGTTTCATCTAATTTTAAACCATTTCCACTACAAAATATTTCAAAGTATTACATTAATACATTAATAAGTATTTTTTTTTTGTTCACAAAATAGGAGTTTTGTGTTGATTTTAAACCTATTGTATTAAGTAATATTTTCACCTGTGAAATAATTTTATTAAAGAAGTTAAAAATATTCATAAAAATTACATTTTACAGTCATTTCATCTACTGGTAAGTTTTTAAAGTATACTTTAAACCCTTTTAAAAAGTCCAAGTAGAGACCAGTAGGATCCAGTAGATTCCAATCAGTTTTCTACTGGTCTCTACTTTTTTTAACAGGGAAGTAGGATCGATCGCTAAATGGAATAACTGTAAAATCTATTTTTTATTACAATTTTTTAACTTCTAGCAACAATATTATTTCACAGGCTAAAATATTAACTCAATAGGTTTAAAATTAAAAAAAAAAACTTCTTTTTATAAATAAAAAATACTTATTATGTTGAAATATTTTACTTTGACAATTTCAGAATTAATAATCCTGTACTTGTACTGTAACAGTTATTACAGGTATTTCGTTTTTTTGAAAACAAATAACTGTAAATCTAGTCATGTAACTGATTTCTTCATTGGAGGAACTTGTTTAGGATAATATACACATAGGCCAATTTTAAGGCATTTTCCGCCTCATTCTTTCGTTGTTAAGTTTTGTTTGTATGTTACTTTATATACCTAAAATAAATTATATTAGTTTGCTATTATGTATCACATAATTACAGTGGACTGAAATTTGGCACAGAATTTAAATTTTGTATTTTTCACGTAAGAGGGAACATTAAAAAAACGTGTTTTTTGCTTACGAATGCTGTAAGCAGCTAACCATTGTTTTTCTATTACCTGTGTGACAGTTTAATGCTGTCACCTACTGGCAGCGCCGAAGTTATTCGCTAATTACGAATGAGCACATGATAATTCCGATACCGAATTTTTTTACTTTTTATTACAAAAACCAAATTCAAAATCTATCTATAAAACGATTTTAATTTTTTTCAATACAAAAATACGGGATGATTAGATGATTTTACGTCGAAAGTGAGAAAAAAACTTTGTAAGAACTTCTGTGCTAATTCGCTGCCCAAGGGAACTACCTAGTTCCGTAGATTCCTAGTTCCCTAGGGGCATTTTTATGCATACAAATGAATATGGTTTACTTAGTCAGATTTGCAGTTATATTATAAAATTTGTCAAGAATAAAATTCTATACAAAAAATATTCTGTAACTTTTTTTGAAGTCTTCGCGCTAGCGCATTGTTAATTTAGGCGCGCATGAAATTGTTTAAACATGGTTATTTGCAACATGCAATGACTTTCTCAAAAAAACACGATCGGATTTCTTAGGCATACACTTCATTGCAAATTTACATGGATTAAAACAAAAACATTTATAACTTTTGATTTTTTTATAATTTCTGATATTTGAATTTTTTAACAACATTAATTTTTACACTTCGAGGGTTAATTTTTTTTTTCACTGCAAGATTTTAAGTAGGGTTAAAATAAATATTTTAGACGGTAATTTTTAAAATTAATCCATTTTCAGCGGAGCTATACCGTTAAAAATAATTTAGCAATATGCACCGCTGATAAACAATTGCATTTTCTCATAAATAATCGATGAATTTTAAACGGAATTTTATGCTTGACAAATTTTATAATAGGCCTTTTTGCATAACTGCAAATCTGACGAAGATATTCGCGAAAAACCACATATAATTGCAAAATAAAAAATAAGCTCGCGTCACAAACATGTTTATAATGACAAGGCGAAGGCGTACACAAAAACTTAGACAGATGGCATTTTTTCCGTAACTACTGGTTTTTTAAATTTAATATGACTGGAGTAAAAATAATCCGAGGCACAAGAATTTTGTTTGTTGACTTGTGTAATTTACCTTTACCTTAAGTATAGATAGTAAGATTTCTGACGTGAAATTAGTCAAACCTATTTTTTTTAAATCTCGTATTTTTTTACTAAAACAAATAAAAATTAAAATCGTTTTTCTGGCTTGCAGTTACTAGATTTAATTTTTTTAATTAGTAAAAGAATTTGAGTCTCGTCAAATATATGTGTGACCCTGCACAAAGAAACCCACCTAGTGTGTCAAAACTAATTTTCTCAGAAAACGCGTTTAAAGTTTTGCTTTTGCTTTTACATAAGAATCTGAAAAAAAAAATGAAATACGTAAATTTGGCACACTAGGTGGGTTTCTTTGTGCGGGGTCACAAATTTTTTTGACCCTCTAAAAATGAATTGTGCTTTACCGCTCTATCCACTGTAATTCTGTTATACACACTGTATCAAGGGATAACTAAGTTATTATAACTTCTATGATTTTCTCCATTCAATTCAGTGTCGGACTGGAAGAACAATGGCCTACCGGGCAAAAGGTCACGATGGCCAATACATCTTAAAACATATCGTGAAGATATGTAATTCTATCCATTCCATTATATATTATTCACAGTAAATGCTATATTGCATTTCCCAAATACTTAAAAAAAGTAATTTTCAAAAAAAAATAACAAAAAGAATACTTTTTTTTAAAAGATCTTTTTTTTAATTTTTCAATTTTGTTTTATTAAATTTTCTTTTTGCAAAAGACGAATAACACAGCTACACAAAAAGAAAAAAATTCTGGTACTTTTAACGAGACACATGTATTTCTATGTATGTAAGTCGTTATACTCGAAAACAATGTTTTTTGAGGTTATCTCCAAAACTAATTGGACGAGGTGCTGTTTTGACCACAAATTTGGGTTCAGCGCCTCAAAATACATAGGAACACAATGGTCTCCAAAAAAAATCTTGACCTTTTTTTTTGTGGCTACATGTGAGGCCACAGAAACTAAAAAAAAAGGTCAAAAACTTTTTTGGGGACCGTTGTATTCCTATGTATTTTGAGGCGCTGAACTCGAATTTTAAGTCAAAACAGCACATCTGATTAAGTTTGGAGATAGCCTCAAAAAACGTTATTTTTATACTCAAAAATTACGTTTTTTAAAGTCTAAACTAATCGTATGAGGTGCTATTTTGACCTCAGATTCGGATTCAGCGACTCAAAATACATATGTCTCGTCAAAAGTACCAGACTTTTTTTCTTTTTGTGTGGCTGGTTAATTAAAAAAAAAAGTTCAAGAAAAATTTTTCAAAAAAAACTTTCAAATTAAAAAAAAAAATTTAATTTAAAAAAAATGGACCATCCAATTTATCTTTAGGTATATTGGTGTTTTAATTTTTTTCTGAAGGCACATCCGAATCTTTCTGCCACCCCCTGACAAAATCTGAAATAGCGCCCCTGAAATAGTTATCAACTAAGTGGAATTTTGGATCCATAGTTCCTCTTACTTTTTATCCATGGATACATTTAAATAGCTTAGGGCGGATTTTTTAATGCATGCGCTTGCATTAGGCTATATTTCTTAAAAAATAGTCTTTTTATAAAATTTGGAGAATTTTCATTGTTGTCCCAAGTGCACACACTATTTGCAAATATTTTTGTTTGGATTTGTTTATTCAGTGAATATAATACAAGCAATGCAATATTTAAAATAAATGTACAATAATATTGTAAACATTTATGCCATAATTTTACCTCACTAGGTTTCTTTTATTTATGAAAACTGTACTCCATCAGAAATATACTATTAATTTGTGTTGTAAAATGTACAATATGTTATACACTATCGCGCATTAAATTCCAACACCTAAAAAATTGACATTTTTTAAATTCAAATATTTCGGAAACTAATTAATGGATTTGACTGATTCTTTTTTGTTTTGAAGCTTAAACATTCTCTACTTTTGTTTGTTTTAAGAATGATTATTTTTTTTTCGTATTAACAGCAACAAATAATGTACAACTATGTTTCTTAACCCATCTTCTAGGACTTTTTTTCTAACATTAGAAAAACGTTATTCTAACGTTAAATTTCTACCAGGGTAGTCACTATGTTTAGTACGGTGTTCCTTAAAATACTGTTTTTGTGAGACGCCCTTTTTTGTTCCAAATTTTCTAAAAATGATATAAAGGCATTTCCTATCAAAAAATGTAAACAAAAAATTTTTAGAATAATTTAGAATATTTTTTAAAGATTTTTTTTCTATTGCAACATCTTGATAACTAATCGCAATAATTTAAGTACATTACAATATACAAATTTAAGGTAAAATATCTCGATGGTTACAGTTTGCATTTAATTTTATTTTTATATAGTTTTATTTACATATAAAAATATTTATTTTGTCGAGATTTTAAAAGTAAAAAATACGATATATTTTTCTCGTAATATGTTTTAAAATTCTATGTATTTTGTACCTGTTATGTAGTTTATTTATATACATATAATTATATTTTTATTATATTTAAGTTTATTCTATCATGGTTAGAATGAGTCACAGAAATCTGTTGCAACAGGCACTGTCTTCTTGTGTTATCTATATAATTATATGGCCAATCTATGTATTTCATTGTTAATATCAAAAGTATAGTCGGTGTCACATTTATAGTAGAATGTTTACGTTTAGAACAGATTAATGTGATACAGGGACGTAACTAAATTTTATTGAATACATATTCATCTTATATAGCTCGATGCACAGAACACAAATAAAACAAAAAGCCTGTCCAGTAAATATTTATTGCTACAAATGCCTTGTGAGTGTGGTTAAATATGATTGGATAGGGTTGAACGTTAACTGGCCAGATCAGTCCACGTGAACTGGATACAAATAGATCAGTTTAAATGAGTCTAAAATTATTGGACGAACAGTTTGACACGCGCCAGATAAAAATAATCGCTGTTAAAAAAAATTCTCTCATAACTTTGGCATCGACTATACTCTTGTGTTATATAAATATATGACCAATCTACGTATTTTCTTGTTAATATCAAAAGTACTTTAAAAAATAGTTTTAAAGATATGATTCGAAAAATTGTGCCATAAATTAATAATAATAATAAATAGGTACATATACACCCTGTGAGAGCCTGTAGTCAAAAGACACTCACTGGTTATTAAAAAATAAAGCTGCTTAAAAGGTGTATAATAATTATACATATAGGTATAATACCTATGATAAGTATCTATACCTTTATATGTTTTATTTACTTAATTTAATACAGCCTGTTTAAAATTATACAAAACGGAGAAAACAAAGATCAAGACTGAAGTGATTTTTTTTAACATCATCAAACATCAGCCTTGATCTAATCGTTTTCTCTTTGTTTTCTCTGTACTGTATAATCTCAAACACATGGTATATGTTTTTATACCTAAAAAGGGATTGGCTATATATCATCGTTAACAAGCTGAAGCTTCATAAAGGGGAGAAATTTAAAGGTTCGCAAAAATCTGTGTAATTTCACTATTTTTAATATATTAAATAATTATCACGCTATAAAGCCTGTTCAGAAAACCTGAACAGGCATTATTTAAAATATACATATTTGTATAAAAAATAAGAATTTGGTTACAAGGAACAGCAATATTAAAATATAAAACATAGTCGATGCTAAATCGTGCAGATTAATAAAACACTTAAGTTCTAAATCGTATATAAACCAAATTCTTTTCAAATTAAATATCATTCACCTATGATCATTCTTTCTTTTGACTTACTTTGAAGTAGTCTATCTACAAACCTCTGAGGCTGGGGGTTGAGTGAGCCACAGTTGGAGTCCAGCTCCCAAGCTGCCTCAAACTGCTTCTAAACAAAGCTAGATACATGCTATCTATGTATATTTGTAGGGACAATCTGAGAGAATGTAAGTTTCTGCTACTCAACAAACTCGACAAATAAATTTAAAAAAGCTGAAACGGGTACCCTTTTTAGACCGGTTGCAAAATGAGAACGATTCTTGTCTCTATTTCGTTCGAGTTTACGAAACATCTAATCGTAAACGTTTCATTCTATCAGCAATTTTCTTGTTTCGTTTTTTTACAAATTCGTCACTTTTCCTATACTTTTCGATCATTTTCTTTTGTTTTTTTTTGGCTTTATCAAATTGTTTTTTTTTTTGCCGCACCATTATCAGATGGAAAGGAGAATGGGCATTTTTATAAGGGTTTTGGGCCCACCCTCAACAGCAACGAATTATTAGAAAGCCATTTTTATGTAGATTAATCATTTTAAATCAAGAACATACCTTAGGCACCGAGGTTCCGAGTTATAGGCATTTGAACTGTAATAACTCCATATAATTTTTTTTTTCACCACCAGCCTAAAACCACATCTTTATTACTGTTCTCTTCATTGGTAGAAATATTATTTCTCTACCTATGATGTCAGAGATTCTAAAAATAATGAATTGCACCATGGTTAATAATGAATTTTTATTCAGCTGTTTTGGCATCTGACGTTTCACTTAATTATTAAATCACGTTGCTATTTACAAGTGTCTTTAGGCACCAAATTTATTCATTGCATGAAAAATATTAACTAAATTAGTACCTATAAAATATGTTTTACAAAAAACATTTCAAAAAGTGAAAATCATTGGTCCATCATATTCAACCATAGATTATACAACCCATATATTACCGTAAGGATCATAGATTACTAGAGGTACAACCCCCATATATCGATTTTTGAGGCAATAGATTCTCCCTCACAGTTTTCGCCTGTCCCCTTATTTCTGGGGGAGTACCAGAATCATCACTTTGCATTTCACTTTTCATTTTTATATATTTTATCACACTTAACACAGAAACACTTTCTAACTTAATAATTTTAGCAGATCACCAGAAAATTTCTACCAGAAATGTCAAGTTATTCATTTGTTTTTTTAATGGCCGCGAACGGCCAGCGTGATATTTTAAATTTATAAGCTTTTTCATTAAATTTTAGTAAAATAAATAAATAAATAGCTAATTAATTGTACTGGTAGTGAAAAAAATACTATATTTTCTACGTGAGTGAAGATTTAACATTTTAGACCGCGTCTTGCGGGCTTCGCGCTAGCGCAATTTGACGCAGGTCAAAAATGTTAAACTTCTCTCACTTGGTAAATAATATACTATTTGTGTTATTAAGTTGGATAAAGACTTTAATTAAATTACTACTACTACACGGTGGGCCTTACATATGTTTTAAATAAATAGTCAAGCACCACCATTTTTTTATTCTAACTTTTTCATAGATCAAATAAAGGTGTATAATGTAGATAAGATTTTTTAGCGATAATTTTGGAAAACAATATTTTTAATTTGTTTTTTCATTTTTTTTCCGAAAAAAATGTTTTTTTCAAAAAGTGCTCTAACGATTATCTTAATTTTGTTGTTTTTTTTTTATTTCAGTTAGGTCTATGATAAATATTGTATAAAAACAATTGTTGTGCTTGACTTTTTATTTAAAACTATTTAAGGCCCACCGTGTTTATTTTATTATGACGCGTCACGTGAAAATAAAAGATGGCGCCTTGTTTAGCGTTGGTAAGTAATATTTTCTTTATTTTACATAATAAAATTGATTTATATAAATAATATTATTCAGTTTTAAGTATTTTTAGTATATTAACAACGGTGTTTAGCAAATTAGTATTATTACTTTGATAAATAAAGGATATTTGTGTACAATTTAAACTTGTCAGACTAACCTCAATTGTTTATATACTATGTTTTTATGCTATTATGAATGGGTTGGAGTTCTTGTGTGTTCTGTGGTACGCGCACTCTATTTAAAATATACTATTAACCATTCAGGTGTCTTTGGGATACTATCTTCCCACCGACTTTATATTCCTTCCACAGCTATGCCCAGCGATGAAATCTATTCCCTTAATTATTTTAAATTAGTATACTGCTGACAGCTGTTAAAGACTACAACATACGCATGCCACTCAATTGGTTATAGGTCGGAAGCAAGATGACTGGAGTTATTTATAACTCCAGCAAAGAACTTTTACCTGAAGAATGAACATGATGAAATCTACCGTATGCTTTGTTTGAAGCGTGAACCAACTACGGTGAGGAGCTGGTGGGGAGTGACTATTGTTTACACTTAGTACGCGTAAAGAGAGAGAAGGATGTGTAGTAAACTCACAGTCTAATGTCGTAAACTTTGTCAAGCAATACAGTGTTGCCGGTTGCAACACCTGCTTTAGATATTTTATTGTAAATTTTAAGAAATATTAGTTTTATTTGAGTTTTATATGCACTAGTAGTTTAATTTTAATAAATTTAATTATATTAAATTATCAAACATAATTATACTGTCGTAGTATAGTAGTTTTTTAAAATTTTAATTTAGGTATAAAGATTTATCATAATGATAAAGTGAAAATTACGCAACATCGCTCTGGTCAGCAGAAGGTCAAAACTAGCGATACTTATGTTTACACCAGAAGCAGTATCGCGTACGTTTATGTAAACAAACAAACAAAAAGATGACACCTTCATTAACATTGGCCTGAAATAACTTCTTGAGGTAAAAGTTCTTTGAACTCCAGCTATCTTGGTCGGAAGATATTATCCCAGTGGTCCACAAGAAACACTAGATTTACGTAGACGAGTCTTGAAATGAAAAAAAAGTAGTTTTTTTTTAATTCAATAAAAAAGGTTAAAATATAATTATGTAAGTACTAAGATATATGTATACTTTACAAACTTAGCGTGAGAAAATATAGTTTATTTCATATTTAACTTTTAACAGCAAGAAATGCCAAATAACTTTTGAATGACATATAACACTACCCGACAATTTAAAACTTTTTAAATATACTATTTATCATATATCCCCTGATTTCATATCCGTTTTCAGAATTTTTCTATCACGTCACAGTTTTGATATACAGGGCGTTTTATAATAAAAAAAGCCATTTTTTTAAATGTCGGGGGATTTTACATTTATAATTTTTTTTTTTTCAAATTTGGTACACTTGTTAAAAATTTGTGTGCTTTTCGAATATTTAAAAAAAAATAAATATCGATTGTCATTTATTTTTTATAATAAAAAGAAAAAGTTTTTTCGTTGCCAAAATTTCAAAAGATGGAATTTTTCGATGTAACTATGAAAAAAATACTCTGTATTTATCTGGCTTCATTTTGATTTCAATTTTTTTTTTGAAGGACCTTCTGGAAGCGGCGCAATATTAATTTTAAGTCCGTTATGTCAGCTAATTTAACAGAAATTTGCACTTTTTATTATAAAAAACAAATGACAATCGATATTTAAAATTTTTTTAAAATATTCGAAAAGCACACAAATTTTTAACAAGTGTACCAAATTTGAAAAAAAAATATTCATAAATGTGAAATCTCCCGACGTTTAAAAAAATGCATATTTTTATTATAAAACACCCTGTATATCAAAATTGTGACGTGATGGAAGAATTCTAAAAGCGGATTTGAAATCAGGAGAAAAAAATACTTCTTGACCCTATACATATATATGTATATCTCATCATTAGTATATAAATCATGTCGGGTAGTGTTATTCGTTGCTGTTGAGGGTGGGCTCAAAATACCGATTGTCCTTTATAAAAAAAATAAATTTAATGTAAAAAATATCAAAATATATTTAAATGACTATATCTCGGAACCTAATAGTTCTACGATAAAAATGATTACATATGTTTTTAAAGGGAATTAAAAATGATGTAAGAATTTTTGCCCTACTTTAAATAATGAGATATCGCTAATAATTATGGTTTTTGTTCGTTTTGCCCACGCCAATGTTAACCATATTTGATGTGACGCAAATAACAAAGATCCTGAATTGTTTGGTAAAATAATGTTTTAAATTGAACAACCCGTTAAAAAGTAAAAAGTTTTAAGGTTTACAGACAGACGGACTTTTTTTCAACACCCACTTTTTTCACATTTTCTCGTTGTTTAACACTTTCGCTGGCGATTGTAATTTGTAATTTTGCCGCCACGTATGCGTCATCGGCAGCGAACGTGTTAATGACAATCTTAACCCAGACAGCACATAATAACTATTAGACATCCAGGGGATATACTTTCTGGATATAGGGTATATCCATTGGATAGCCTGGATAGCCATTAGATATGCCATGGAAGTCCGCCTATATTCAGGATATCCACTGGATATACTCGAGATATTCAGTGGGCATCTATTTTTTAACCTCCTTAAAGTATATCTACAGGATATCTAATGGATATACTTTAGGGAGGTTAAAAAAGTAGATGTCCATTGGATATCTCATGGATATCCAGTGGATATCCTGGATATAGGCGGACTTTTAGATGTCATACCATAACTCGCTTAATATTTATCGTAAAAAAAATTCACAGTTAAAAGGCATTTTAAATTTCCCACGAAAACCTTTTAGTCAATTTTTTTTCGTAGGACAAGATATCGCTATTTAAAAGTATTACCCGCCTAGAAAGGGTATTCGATTCAGCTGGTTTTGGTTATAATCAAAACTCAAACTTTTTAATAAAAAAATCTAAAATCCTTTTTGCTTCTTTATATGATATTATATCGCAAAACTATAGTTTGACAATATTTTGTCACAAAAACACTATGTCCAATTTTCTAAATTTTTGTGCCGTGATATTTTTTCTGGTGTTTTTTTGCAGAAGGGAATTGTTTAAGTAAAAGATTTAAAACTATTAAAATATGTTATCGCCTTGTTTGTACGCAGTCTAAAAAATATTTTTGAACGCAGGGTTTTATGCAGAATTTATGAAAAATTGTAGAAATTGTTATGTTATTATTACACTGTGTAATAATATAAATGTTAGTAGTTAAATTTACAAACAAGGTGTTTTTAATTCTATTTTTATCTTAAATTTAAATCGTTTAAATTATTAAAAATAAAACTATTTTAAATGTCTAGTCAATAATTTTTAATGTTTATGTATTTTCTTATAAAGAATATTGGTGTTAAACTAGTCTAAAATATTATGTACTACTATACTATAATATAGTCTATATTTCACAAAATTTGTAATCGTAAAGTACGCATTTGTAATAATAAATTTTCATTTTATAGAATAGCATAGTTTTTTTTTTCAATACCAATTGGTATATGGTATAGTATAGGTTAACCTATATAGTACACTGAAAAAACGTAGGAATCGAATATTATGTTACCTTATGAGTTGTTAATAGCATATTACGCATACATGGACAGTCGCGCAGCGTCATGCGCGTTATTTACACGAATGCGTTATTGTTTATCTAATAGCAAAAAACTTGAATTTTTTTCTTATTTTTTTTATTTTGCTTTTTTTTGTTTTTCGAAAAAAAAATTAATTTAATTTTGTCAAAAATAATGTTACGTAACACTAAAAAAATTATAAACTTATAAAATGTTTATTGGATCACGTTTTAACATATAAAATTCGTATATGAGTCTATACGAAATGTAATAGATTTCTATATGTCTATGCGAATTTTATATGTTTATACGTTTTGCTATGAAAATTCGTTTATGTCTTTTATACGTTTTTGTACTAAATTACATAGAATGTTTTTATACGAGATTTCATATACAGGGTGGTCCAGTTTATATCATCAGGATTTGACCAGTCGAAAGCTTTTCGAAAAATAAAGGTAGTTTGTCCAATAAAACATAGTCGAATTTTGCTTCCTTTTTGATGTTAAAGAAAATAAATAACTTTAAATAAATCAAATTGACAGGTCGGCCATCTTGTTTTTTGGTTTTGTTGATTTTTATTTTTCATTGTACCCCTCCATACCAAATTTCAAGTTTCTACGACCTCCCGTAAAATAAATTTATTTTGAACTCAGTCTAGAGTTTTTTATTCATGAATTCAGTAATTGGCTTTTTAATGTTTTTTTTTTTGTTTAGAGTTGAGTTATCGAAAAATTGTAAGAGACAAAAAAGTTGCTAAATTGAATGACAAATCCTATCTGCATTTGGTGTTCTAAAAAAAATCAGTGGCGTACTTTTTATTAAATAAAGTATTTTTGGGGAAATCCTTATGCACGCCACTGGGTTCTAAATAAAATAATTACAACGCTATTTAATAGAGAATACAAAAACAAATAATCCATGCACAATTTTTGAAGGCTGTCTTTTTTACTTTTATATTTTAAAATTCTAAAATTATTTATTATTGAAATAAACCAAATTATTTAAAATAATTTATTTTCTTTAACACCCAAAAAGGAAGCAAAATTTGACCATGTCTTATTAGACAAACTACCTTTATTTTTCGATAAAATTTCGAATGGTAAAACCTGATGATATAAACGGGACCACCCTGTATGATTTCTATATTTTTATACCAATTTTCATATAAGTTAAATTGTTGCGTTTTAATTCTGGTTTGCCTATTTTATATGGGGGCCAAAAAAGTGTAGGCCATGGCCGGCCAGTGCACTGCAGTGCCTCCTCCTCCACGCACGGCTAGATTTAAAAATGTTTTTCTATTTTGCGACTCTTATAAGCTCATAATCACACGCATTTTGCGTGTTCTTATAGGCCCATAAGAGGTGTCTTCTTTTTTTTCTTTTGTGTTGGCAACAGACCAAAGCCTTGTCGCTTAACGTTTTCCGTGCAAATGTCAATGTCGCTTAAAGTTTAATTTTCTACAAAATTTTGTGTTTAGGTTATTTTTTGCCGTGTTAAAATTGTGGCTTGGTTACTTAAGTGTAAATGACTATAAAATATATAAAAATATAATTTGTTCTTAGAATTTTAAACATGGCGAAAACTGTAATGCCAACACGAAACAAAAATCTGTAATGCCAACACGAAACAAAAATCCCTAAATCAGTCATCAATTTAAATGTAAGTTTTTTAAAACTTTAGAGCAAAATAGAAAAAATAGTATAAAGCACTCGTTTCATAACACATTTTTAGCGCACTAGTACTTTAGAAAACTCGCCGCAAGCGGCTTGTTTTCTAAACTTGAACTCGTGCGCTAAAAACGTATGTTATGAAACTAGTACTTTAATATACTATAAAAGGTCTGGCAACTCCGATGTTTTTTCTGATTATGATTCTGTGGTGTATTTTATGCATTCTGTGTAAAAATTTAAAAAATCGTTAATCGTCTTAAACTTAATTGTTTTTTTTTTTTACCAAGGACCAGAAATTCATATCTGATTAATTAAAAACAATCTTCCTTATAGATTTTGAGCTGCTGAATTCATATATGTTTTAAAATTTAGTTAGGTACATTATGTAGTTTTTCCGATATACTATTTTTTATAATCAGGAAGTCCATAATTTTGGAATGGCAAAGTTTTTTAATACTTTTTATGTCATCGTAGTTCATTATTGTGTTTTTATTGCTTAGGTACCAACTACATAATAGTGTACTTTATGCTCGTGCGGGCATAAAGACACAAAAAACAGTTTTTGATTAACTTATTAATACGGCATTTCCCTAGCAACGATAGTGTTAAAATCAAATTTAATTTTCGTTTTTTTTTTAATAAATTGATTTATCCATTTTTTTTGCAATAACGAACTAGTATTACATAAAAGTTTGTATACACCGCGGGTATTAATAAATGTGTATGTCTCCTGGCGACTTACAAACCCTCGGGCCAGAGGCCCTCGGGTTTGTAAGATCGTCGCCCTCAGGGCATAAATATCTACTTAATACCATTGGTACATAAATATCTATTCGGCCTGTATGTATAAACATTAAAATGATCTAAGGTTTTATTTAAAATACGGCAAAACTGATTTTAGTAGTATTGGCCTTTATGGCCCAAAATATATGAGAGTTACTGTACATGTCATGACTGACAACATTTTAAAAATGTTTCCTGTTTTTGAGTTTAAAGGTAACGTTAAGTTCGACTATAGTCTTTCACACTGTAAGAAAGCTCTCTTCTCTTCTTATAAGAGTCATAAGCGTCATAAGGCGTGCGTGCGTGCAAGTGAGATGCCCCACATTTCTCACATATTTTCCATAGCCACACATCCATGTGTCGAACAATATCATAACTCGTTTAAAAAATATATAAATCTTACATTCTATCCTCAATGCCAAAAACGGGTTATTTTACCGGATCTCCTTTACGTAAAAGCATAAATCACCTCTACCGAGTAACAGGTACGGACCCAGAAGTAAGTTGGGGATGAGGGTGTGTTTAGTTTTAGTTATTTTCTTTAAGAAAATGGCTTCCTTAAACACCCG